>OZ007581.1:28623623-28698623 GCA_963931925.1 Onchidella celtica | reverse complement strand
GATCTTCTTCTTCTTTTTTCGTCCACCAAATCTAAATCTGCAGATTTTGTTCCTTTAAGAAAATCTACAGTTCAGAGCTCCATAGAGTCATGTCGGTGGGTTTGGGCCAATAAGTTTCTCCTAGTGCTGAGAAGAGTGTGCAGTTCTGCAATATTTGCTCTGTGTTTTGAGGAGACTGCGTGGATCTAAAAACAAAGCAAAGAGAAAAAAACCGTCCAAAACATCAGAAACTACCATATGTAGACAGAGAGAGACAGAGAAGAAGACAGACAGACAGAGACATAAGACGGGCAGACAGACACAGAGAGTGAGACACAGAGTGAGAGACAAGACAGAGAAGACACCACAGACAGAAACAATGGTGGAGACATAGACAGAAAGACACCGAGAAGAACGCAGAGACAGAGACATCCAGAGCGACTCCTCTCTCAGCACAGTCCTCTAGCTAGTGTGCCATGGAACCACTTTGCCATAGGACCAATTTTCCGTGGAACACAACATGAGAACCACTCTTCTGTCTGTTTTATATAGACTTCCTACTGTATTACAGATATCGGGGACTTGTGTGAAGAGGTGTTGCCTGGAGGAGATTACTTTGCTGGTTCTTGTTTCAGATTTCACAATACATTCGCTTACTGGACAGAGGCTATGGTGAGGAATTTTCTTTCTTTCTTTGTTTCTTTCCTTCAATCTTTCTTTCTATTTGTTTCCATCTCTGTCGCTCTTTCTTTGTTTCTGTTCCTTTCTGTCTTCTATTCCCTCTATCTTTCACTTTTTCTTCTTTGTGGGTTTTGTCTTTTCTTTCTTACTCTCATCTACCTTTCTAATCAGGTTTCATTTTCAGGCTCTCTTTCACTCATTTCTACTTTAATATTCAAATCTCTCTAACTATAACATTGTCGATGGGCCTACTGTGCTATATACAAGAGAGAGAGTTGTGCTTTTCTACTGTCAAATTGTTTGAGATTAAGGAATAAACAAAACGAAACGGAAAAAGATTATTCTAAACAATATGGCAAAATCGAGCTGAAGTGAAATTTTTATACCTCTTTCAAAACACAAAATGAAATATTTTTAAGGTAATTTCAAGCAAAATATTTTAAGTGAATGCAGAAAAATGGCCGATCTTTCATACTGTAAGCAAGTCAAGATCTCAGTTTCCTTTGCAGGGGTTTTCTCAGGAATTTGGTACTTCACTCATTCACTACGTTAAGCCAAATATTCGGCTTGCAGATTTTTACTTTGTTACTGAAAGCCGAATATTCGGCTCGAGAGGACACCGATTTTCCAGCACTAATATCTAAGCCAACTTCTCTCAAAATATTGCATCCCACCCTGGCTCATTGATTTTGCTTTACTTTAATGTCTGATGTAATATGTCTTGTGTTTATTCTGAGTGAAAAAAAAGAATCATCGTGGAACTACGTCTTAATTTCAAACCGGATAGTGTTGAGAGTTCCCGTTCACACCTACAAAAGTTACCGTAGGGAATGTGTTTCCGCAGATCCACACACAAATACCTGGAATAAGGACAATAGTAGGTCGAAAGATAATACGGCGATGGCCCGAATTCTCATCGTTTATGTTAAAATTTCCACAACAGTCTCACCAAAGACAAAACCTGTATATTTCTGGTAAATCTAGATCAGCGCTTCTCAGCCTCTTTCAGGCACTTGACCACTTATTCTCCAAAATGTTCATTCATTGTTTCGTTTTCGAGGTGGTCTAGAGGTAACGTACTCGCCTCTCATGCCGAAGGTACCGTGTTCGAATCTCTGTCGGTGCAGGCATGTTGGAATTTTTGGGATTGTTCTCATATTTTCCTGTCCCCGATCCTCTGGTAAGTAGGGCCGAGCACCTAGTCATCTCGGATAAGAACGGAAAACTAGGAAGGCACGAGTACATGTTGCGCACGGTAAAGATACCTTGGCAGTTGGAAATAGAAAAGAGCCGGCTGAACAGTCAGTCGCCAGGTCAAAAGTTTTTAAAAAAAATTAATCCCTACCACAACTGCAAAAATAAAAACAAGAAAAGTGAGGTGTAAATGCCAAGTGTAGCGAAAACTCTTAAAGTAAAGACCTAAACACTCGTTTCCCCCCCCCCCCCCATCTCCCCGGAAATGAACACTTCCTTTTTGTAATGGTTTTAGACTTATACCCGCTGTTATGGCTTGGATTAGTTTTAAATAATTGCCACAATAAACACGATGTTCATTGATACCATCACCACAATGACCTTTTCGGAAAAACGTCCGAACGTGGTTAAAAAAAATATCCCACTGTGGATACTTTGGTTACATCCTCCAAGTACCCCAAAAGAAACGCTGTTTTTTTTTAATATTTTACTAGATGAATTCCCCGGCATTACCCGGGATAAACCTGTGGACCCACCTTTCTATCTCTCTCTCTTTTTGGTCTACAAAACTTCCCATAATCTACAGTCTTACTACAGATTCCATGCGCTCCAGAGCACTAAGCACTCAATTGTGGTAGGGAAATTGTGCCCACAGAATTGAACGCGTATTAATACCTCATTTCTGGTGCGATGGACTTACTACAAGGAGCCAAAACAAAGGTCATTGTATTGTACATTTTTACAACTTTATATTTAAAAATACCTGAAACTCGAATCAACACAATCGGTCGATACATAGGCGATTGGTCTGGATTAGTTGACACTTAAGAAAATTGATTTTATAATTTTTGAAACTATCATTTAGGCTGTAGCCTCGAGCAAAAAAAGGGTCCAAAATTGCACCACAATGAATTACTCCCGCCACTATCTTTTTTTATAATATTATATGAAGTTCCCGGCATTATCCGGGATAAACCTGCGAACCCACTGTTTTATCTCTCTGCCTCTTTCTCGCTTGTAGGTCTAGGAAGCTTCCCATATTCTACACTCTTACCATAGATTTCATGCGCATCAGAGCACTACGCATTAATTTCTGGTAGGGAAATTGCTGGTACCGAACTGAATGCATACGTATTAATACATTGTTACTGGGAGCCAAAACAAAGATCATTGTATTTTTCATTTTTACAAATTTTTATTTAAAATTCCTGAAACTTGAATCAACACAATGGGTCGATACAAAAGCGATTGGACTGGATTGATTAACACTCAGAAAAATTAACTTTATAATTGTTGAAACCGCCACTTAGGCTGTAGCATCGAGCAAAAAAAAGGCTAAAATGGCACTACAATGAATTACTCTCACCACTATTTTTTTTTATAATAAGATTATATTTTATAATCTTTTGTTTCAGGAAACCTGCTCTGCCGAGTCCAGTATTTTGGCTGAGCCATCCACTCTAGATGTCTATAACTATTTGAAGCAATACACCATCCGAGAAGCAGGTCATTTATTCGTTGTTTTTTTCCCTTTCTCCTGCTTGTCTGTCCATCTTTTCTACTAGCTAGTGCCGTGTAGCCATTAGTGAAATTATTATTTTTTCCACCACTCTGTCTATCCATTTATCTTTTTATCCATCCATCCATCCATCTGTCCTTCCGTCCGGCCATCTATCCATCCATCCATTCACCCATCCATTCATCCATTCATTGAGCCATCCATCCATCTGTCCATTCATCCATCTGCCTATCCATCCATCCATCCATACAGCCACCTACCCTTCTATACATTAATTAATCCATCCATCCATCCATCCATCCATGCATCTATCCCATCCATCCATCTATTCCTCCATCCATCCATCCATTTATCTATTGATCTAACTACCCATCCATCCAACCACCTATCCAGCTATCCACCCATTCACCCACCCATCCATCCATCCATCCATCTAACCACTCACCCACCCATCCAACCATCTATCTATCCATCCACCCATTCAACCATCCATCCATCCATCTGTCCAACCATCCATCCATCCGTCCATAACTTCCACACAATCATAACATGTCTCAACGACCATCCCCTCAGAAATTCACCTGAAGCTACCACGTAACTCCCCCAATGTCAATCTCAAAGACTACGGCTATGAAATTCAGGGAAAAATAATCATTCACCTCTCAGCCTGCCAAGATGGACACATTTCACTGTGGAACAGTGAAGGAGGCAAGTCTGAAGAAGTGGGCCAACCCACCGGCCAATATTATTTCATAGAAATTGACAGGTAGGTCTGAGACTCACGTTTTATGAGCTGTCAAAAGTACTCATAGTATGTCGACAGAGTATGTATCTATAGAGAAGTTTCACTACCGGCCACTTTGCACTGCGAAACACGGGAGGCTCCGCAGAATCACTGTTAGCATGGGGCAGAAAGTAGGTCGCTGGGGTAAACAATACCTGTTTGTACATTTCCACGGGAAGTAAGAGCTTACAGACGGCTCTATTTAGTTTCAACCAACCCAAAAATATGAACAAACCACACTAAACAGATGCGCACACTGTCTTTGGTGATGACGGCCCTTTCAATTCTTGTTACCGACGTGACCTAGTTTCGCGATTAGGCGGAAGTAAGATATCTCTATAAATACATAATCTCTGGTACGTCCAATTCGCCCAAAGTCACACTCTACATTATGATTCTCTCCCGCTAATGGTTGCAGTGACCCGGTGGTTATAGTCCATTACCCCAGTGTGAGATGCCCCAGGGGTCAAATCCTGCCCAGGGAGTTGGAGGAGGGGGGGGGGCGTAACACGTCTAGGTGTTTTTAAAGCACTCACTTGTCGGGGGCCTGAGAGTGATCCCTGCATCTATCTATCTATCTATCTATCTATCTATCTATCTATCTATCTATCTATCTATCTATCTATCTATCTATCTATCTATCTATCTATCTATCTATCTATCTATCTATCTATCTATCTATCTTTCTATCTATCTATCTGTCTATCTATCTATCTGATATTGGTATCTGTCTCTGTCTGTCTGTCTGCATGTCTGTCTTTCTGTCTTTACATCTTTTTGACTGTCTGACTGTCATACTGTCTGTCTCTCTCTCTATTTACCTATCTTTGCATCTCCTCCCAATTCTCTCTCCCATCTCACACTTCCTCTCTAACTCTCTCTCCCTATCTCTCTCTCTCTCTCTCTCTCTCTCTCTCTCTCTCTCTCTCTGTTATTTATCACCCTGTTATCTCTTGAGACCATCTTTGCTTCATACATATCACGTCATCGTTCTTCCTTCCATCAGTTCGCAAACAATAATTTTATTCCCACCTTTATCATCATCTACATCAAACCTCACTGCAACAATCTCGTTATTTCACTCTGTTTTCCAGGGATGACACAGCAGTCGCCTACCTTAGCCGATGCACTGGCAACGCCAACGCATGTGACGTACTCACATTTAATCAGGGGACTGATCTCAGTTGCCAGAAAGTAAGAGATTTTAAGTGAATTTAGTTGAATTTATATTTGTATACAATCATTTGGGGAAGGGGGGGGGGGGATGGGTGTAGGTTTTAGGTGGGTTTTTTTGTCTGAAAATTTTGCCCAGGCCTTGGACCAACAAACATCAAGTAAACTCCACTTTATCCAGGATCAACTTGGACAGTGGACCCATGCCTCTCTACAAAATCTCAGATATCAAATTGCCCTTAGTAGAGTCCGTCTGGGTCATACCCACCTGACACACCTTTTTTTTTTTTAGTTAGTGGGGAAGATCCCCCCGAATGTGTTTCATGCAATTGCCATCTATCAATAAAACATATTTTTAACTGAATGTGTAGACTTCATGCATATTCGAAGAAAGCACTATGCCTGCAGATATATGAAAGAATTATTTTCTGACGTTTACCTGCAACGCATCCTGTCCTTTCTGAGAGAGGCCGAGATCTACGACTTGATTTGATAAGTTTAGACTCCTTTACAAAACTTTTCAGACATCTGTACAAAACAATTTTTTGAGAATTTTACCAATGTCTTACAATTATATGAACGCATTTAATTCTATGTTAAACGTAACAGCTCTGAATAGGAAAAATAGATAAAGGACGTGTACCCAAATAGACCATGAAGGGCGCTAAGTGGCCGTTACCGTGCCGATATACCGTAAAATCCAAACTCAATCTCACACTTGTTAGGCCTGTTCGTCTTCAAGTTCCAACTTTGGCGTGCATCTACTTGTAATGACCTACACAGTCAAATTCGTAGTTAGGTGTAAAACAGACCAAGGCTGGTGTAGGCGCAAGACTGTTGGCTCGCTGCCCATACATTTTGCTTCACACTAACACATGAGGCACTGCACAGGCAGCGACCCAGTGGAATGCAGCGGGCATTGTCTGTGCGCTAGTGTGAAGCAACATTTATGGTCGTCGAGTCACCATTCTGGCGCCTACAACAGCCTTGGTATGTAGTCACCCTTTACGGCGGCCTTGGATTAGAGCTGGGAAAGATTGGTATTCTCCGGTAACCATGGCTACAGTATATTGACGCTGGCACTCGTGGATATGTAGATGCTGGTTGAATTCGTGCTAGAGTGAATTCAGTGCATACTATCTGTTAAATTTAATAACCTAGGACAGTCCTATCACTCTACAATTAGCTGTGTCATGAGATGGCAACAGAACGCTACCGGATCTTGTTGGTTTTATCTCCATTTTCTGAAAAACTGGAGATCTTTTAGTATGTAGAAGAAGTATAACAAACACACGCTCAAATGCTTGTTTGAAATGATTTGTGGCATTTATCAAGCTGTTTCACGGCTCCTTAGCATAATACTCAAGCCACAAACGTTAACGTCGAATTTCTCAGTTGTGTAAAATGTGGAGTTGGAACAAACAAGGCGGGGGGGGGGGGGGAATGGTCACTTGAGGACGTGGTTTTAGGAGCGTCCGTGTGGGCGGGTCACAGAGGGAAGGGAAAAGGGAAAGGGGGGGGGGGGATGGCATGAGTTTTTTTTTATAGATTCTTTTTTTATAACAGCACAACTGGCGAGTCGCGTCTGATACCAGTTGTTCTAGAATGTTGCTAAGTAGGAAGACAGAACAAACATCTTCGGGATCGGGCCTGTCCTGTTAGTGGTAGTTACATCGGGTCAGGTTAGCACTAAGGACGTGCATCGGTTCCGGTTACTACTAGGCAGAACATCGATTCCGGTCAGTACTAGGTATAGAGGTTCCGTTTAGTATTAGGTTAGTACTAGGTATCTGCCGGTTCCGGTTACTACGAGGCAGTACATCGATTCCTGTTAGCACTGGCTTAGAACCAAGCAGGTACATTGGTTCCTGTTAGTACTAGGTTAGTATTAGGCAGGTACATCTGTTCCGATTACTTCCAGGCAGATACATCGGTTCCCGTTAATATTAGGTTAGTGCCAGGCAGGTATAACGATTCCGGTTAATAGTAGGGATATGGGCTCCGGTCAGATCAGGTTAGTACTAGGCAGGTTCATCGGTTCCTGTCAATACTACATTAGTACTAGGTAGGTACAACGGTAACGGTTAGCAGTAGGTTAGTACTAAGCAGGTACATCGGTTCTGGTTCCATGAATCTTTGGCTCGGTAACCACGGTTCCTTTCCCGTCCCAGTTAACACGAATACCGGTTACTTCACGAGTTCCGTTGCCCCAGTTTTGCTTTATACGTTACGGCAACAGGTAGATAGATACCTTTACACTGATGTGACCCGGCTGACCAGCTTAGTAATGACATTGGATCTGGTCAGTATTAACTCTCAGGAAAGGTATATTAAAGGTACAGGAGGGCACGCGTTGTTCTAGAAGCAAGGTGCTCGCCTCTCATGGCGAAGGTACCGAGTTCGACCCACGCTCGTTGCAGGCATGTTGGAATTTTATTTAGTTTTTTTTTTTTTTTGGGGGGGGGGGGAGTTTCCTGTCTCGGATTCTATGGTAGGTAGGATCGAACGCCTAGTCTTCTCGGATGAGGAAGAAAAACTCGAAGGGCCCTTGTGCATGTTGTGCACGTTAAAGATACCTTGGCGCCTGAAAGACGAGAACAGCTGGAGGGAAAAGGCCACTACCGGCGAAAAGAATTCTAAAAAACAAACAAACAGACAAACTAATCCCTACCACAAAAACACACAGAAACAAGAACAAGAAAAATAAGAACCAGAAAAGTGAGGTGTAAATGCCAAGGGCTGCGAACCTCCTGAAATAAAGACCTTAAACAAGGTACTTTGAAACAAATTATGTGGCTCATCAAGTCAAATCGATGAAAAAGTCGGATTTGATCATTATTGTGGAGGCACTTCCATGTTGTTTAAGCTTTTTTTTTTTTTTCATGAAAGACGTTCTGCACACCTAATTATAGAAATGGTATTGAAGAATTATGAAATGACACTTGGCCGATGAAGCCGTCATTTTCTCAGGTCTATCGTCATGATTTAGTGGCTGTTTGAGAATGGGTCCATAGATAGATAGATAGATAGATAGATAGATAGATAGATAGATAGATAGATAGATAGATAGATAGATAGATAGATAGATAGATAGATAGATAGATAGATAGATAGATAGATAGATAGATAGACAACTTACTTTTGCTTTTCTGTTCATTGTCTATTAAAAAATATTCTCTCTCTCTCTGTCTGTCTCTCTCTCTCTCTCTCTCTCTCTCTCTCTCTCTCTATCTATCTATCCCTCTCTCTCTCTCTCTCTCTCTCTCTCTCTCTCTCTCTGTCTCTCTCTCTCTCTCTCTCTCTCTCTCTCTGTGTGTGCTTGTGTGTTCCCCTGAAGGCTGTAGAGATCCAGATTGAAACTGGAGGAGGAAGCACTTTGCGTGTTAGAGGGCCTGGACTGGGGTATGATTTTGCAGCTCGTCAGGAAACACTAATCCCATATGACAGAATAGCTGTGTCAATGGGTGACGCAAACGGGACATGGATCATACAAGGTTGGTTGGTTCAGCTCGCAGAATAGAGATACTACCAGAAACGACATAAAGCAGGAATACATCACGAGTTTTGACTACCTCGTGCCATTTTGGATGAGATGGATTGTTCGTAGCTAGGCACGCGCAACGAGGTGTAGTGTAAAATCAGAGAGTATGTATTAAGGCAGAGATCTCACTTCCGCCTAATCACGAAGCTAGTTAACAGGAATTGAAGGAGACCGACTTCACAAAGACAGTAGACAGTATGCCTATCTGTTTACTGGGGTTTGTCCATGTTTGGATTGGTTGAAACTATTTAGAGCCATCTGTAAGCTCTTACTCCCACTGGAAAGGTAGAAACGGGTATTGTTTACCGCCGATCAAGTCAAGTCAAGTTGCATTTCGTCCAAAATGGCGGTGGGCATACTTCCTGTAGTCTCGAAAAATGGGCTTCCTTCTCTTCTGGTAGTTCCCTATTCTGTGATTGGTTCAGTATTAGCTCAGTAGTGGTTGTCAGCATATTTTGCGTCACGACTCCTTTTAAAGACCTGATTACCACCTAAGACCACTGACTTCCGTCCATACATTTCAACAAACAACAAGAACAAACAAAAAAATCCTTTACCCAGCATCCAGGGCTCAGATGATTTGCTTGCTCTGTCTGACTGACTGTGTGTGTCTGCTTGTCTGTCTGTCGGTGTCTTTCTCTCTCTCTCTCTTTCTCTCTCTCTCTCTCTCTCAGAGAGACACGGAGAGTCTGAGACAGGCAGAGAGAGAGAGAGAGAGAGAGAGATGAACAGAGAGAGAGAGGGGGGGGGAGAGAAAAAAGCCAGTTGAATAGACAGGGACACGGAGAGAGATAACGAGAAAGAGACATTGTGGGAGATGGAGAGATAGGGAGAAGGGATAGATAGAGAGAGAAAGAGAGAGAGAGGGAGAGAGGGAGAGAGAGAGAGAGAGAGAGAGAGGGAGAGAGAGAGAGAGAGAGAGAGAGAGAGAGAGAGAGAGAATTAAGAGGAAGAAAATGAAGGATTCTTAGAAGAAAGAAGAAAGAAAACATTTAGAACTTTAAAATTCAGTTGATGTCCATCAAGCATGCATTGGCCAATAACAAATATACAATCTCTTTTACTCTCTCTCTCAGCCTATGAGAATACATACATATTTCTTGGCGCCTCTGACGAGGTTGAAACTGGCGTGTTCACTTGGGTATCAAGCAATGAACCATTCACTTTGGAAGACTGGGATTTTGCCCAACCCAATAATATCGAGGGTCCCGGTCGGGAGGATCACGTGATTTGGGAAGGCATTGACAAACGGCTGCATGACCTGAATGGCGCGTTGGAGCAGGCCAGATTTATTTGCCAAAGAGGTAAAAACTTAAGTTTTTAATAATAGTAAATAGAAATACGCAAATAAACAAAGTTAATGGACATAGTGAAATTCATGCTACAACAAATGTGGAATTGGGCTGGACATGTGGAAAGAATGAATGATAAAGATGGGAAAAAACGCTGTACTGAATGGCAACCACGGACAGAAAAAAACAACAACAAACCAACACGAGGACGGCCAGGAAGAAGACGGCAGGACGACATTAACCCTTTGAATACTGACGCCGTGAAAGGTAGACTTTCCCAAATCCAGTTCGTATTAAAATTCACGTATTTCAGTTATTTTCAGTGGTAGATATGAATCTTAATCAGGCTATTGATTTATATTTAAAAGCTAGTAATGAAGGAACAAAACCTGCAATTGATGCAGCAGTAAAGAGTTAACAGCAATGTTGTTTCAGTACTGAAAGGGTTAAACAGAGAGGGGGAACAATATAGATGAGGAAGACATCAGACAGAAAGGAATGGAAGTCATGGTTGGAAGGCTACATCCTACAGTGGATGGACAAGGCCTAGGTGAAGGGTAAAAAGTGAAAGGTGAAATAGAAGAATTCAAGGGGAAAACGGGCTCAATCACAGAATATAATGATAAATTACCGTATGGGTACGATACGCATATATCTGCCATCTTTAGTGTCTGACCCACGCATTGTGACACTGATTTTGATTCATAGGCTGATTTGCATTGCGAGCCTCAAACCAACTGCTGGCGAGCTAAAAGTAGGCCGCTACAATAAACAATGGCACGCGTGTACATGTCCACTATGCCACGTTCGGTCAGTTCTTTCACTTCCTTACCCTTGTTTACACGGATGGTAGCGAATCACGCCAGCTTGGATCCATCCTTTCCACCCCTGTCATAACAGTCAACTACAATGCAACTAGCAGGCATTTTAAGCGCTTAGAGACATATCTCGAAGTTACGCTAATCAACTGATTCACCGGCCATCTTTAGTGGCAGAAGAACAAAAAAACACTCTGTGACGTCATGCACGCCCTACTTATTGATTGAATATTCTAGATTTTATTACATATGCTCCATGTCTTAAGTGTTCGATTGTTTTGTCTGTTCAAATTTACATTTTGTTTTTCTATTGTTGTTGGTGTTTTTTTTTTGCTTGAAAAAGGTACTTCACCGAAATAATTGAGATTTTTTTCTTTTCCCCCGTTTCTTTGCCTTTCATTGTATCTTTTTGATATTATTTCTTACACGAGGGGTTTGTTACGTGCAACTTTTTCTTTTTGCCCATTTCTGACTTCGCTTTAAGCCTTGCCTCGACCCCACAGTAATTTGTCTGTGGGTTTTATGGTATTTTAACACGACACTTTTAGCGGACTGAACCCATTCCTGTCAACGATGCTGAAATAGATTGTACAATGGAATATTCGCTTGAGATTGGGGCCAACAACCCAATTTTGTCTTTTTTAACATTGTGATTTTGCCCGTTTTTGCCATGGACTGTTTTTGTAATGACGTTTTAGAATTCATTTTCTACATCAGTGTTTCTCAAGATGGGGCTTGGCAATATTTAAATGGGAAGAGGGACTTCAGAAAGAGGTGTAGGGACTTTTTAATAGAAATCTTAATTTCATAGTGTATTTTAACTTAACTGTATATATAAACTATTGTTTGTTTATGTCGTGTTGGTGGTTTCCTGGTTTAGCTCGGATTAAAACATCGAACTTGACAGATGGACGGCGTTAATGGTCTATAAATGTAGTTTTATTCTTTTTTTTTGTGTACTAGATACCAACTTTGCCTGATAATGGTGGGGCACACGTTTTGATTTGTTGTTGTTGTTGCTGTTGTTGTTGTTGTTGTTGTTGTTGTTTTGTTGTTGTTGTTTTAATTGAAAGTGGAGCGTGAGAAACACTGTTCTAAATCCAGCCGGTGGAAAAAACGATGACTTTTATTAACGTATGTGAGGCACTATAGGGAAATAGTCATCATTGCCAATGTTTTCATAACTAAATTGGAGGCTATGCTGTTAACGTACAAACCTTCCTAAGAAGAATGCACTTTATTTCATGTAAAAATGTAGTAAATGGACCAAGTTACGGCTATTTGAAGGTGGCAAGGTAGACAAAGTCATTCAGGAGAAAAACGGGTTTAAAGTCTACTGAAATTTAAATTGGATCAGAATAAATGAGAAAAAAAACAACACACACAACATATTTATAGGCGGAATTCATTAAAATCCCCTTGCCCAGGCATAAAGAATTAATTGAGAAATGTATTTATGCCGAGAACTGATATATGACCTGGAAGTCCCTATCCACCTATTTTTGCTCTATGTCGAAAATACCGAGAGCGGCATGTGGACCATTTTCCTAAAGTGCCTCACATAATTCTGTCAGAATCACAATCGAAATGCCGTAAAGAACAATTTACAGAACCCATGAAATCCCTGACACTGACATTCAGAGCAAGCCTAGCCTACAGACACTGAGAAATGTGTACGATGACAAAAATGGAAATTTGCCTGGCCTTATCGGAAGAATGAAAGGTAACAGATGGACGAGGCCGAGAAAGGAAAGAAAACAAGAAATTCGAACAGGTAATTTCAAGGTAAAGCCTGAGAGACAGGATGCCGAGGCGACCAATTCGTCATATTCCACCGTATTTATACATGCGCTCGTAATTTGTGGACATAATAATATAGAGAGAAGGAATGGTTCGTCGTGGCGTTCTGTGTCCCGGGTAAAACTGTTCTTATTGCATTGAACCTTTCAGACGCCTTCCTCCATACCTACGTCGTGGTACTGCCTTCGAGTGACTCCACGGCAAAGAGAGAGGCAGATGTATACGTCACCACGGGATACGAAGGATTTGCTTACTTAGACACGACACATCGGATCGGCGGAACTGTCAGACGGACATGGGACGTTGTCACTAGGGACACAGTGGTGAAGATGGCATTGGATGTTGGTACTATGGAATTAACGGTGGCAGGTCAGAATCTTCCGTGTAGCTGGGAAATTGTAGAGACATGGACACTGTCATGTCATTATATTAAAAAAAAAATGTGGCGGGAGTGATTCATTATGGTGCAATTTGGGGCATTTATTTGGCCGACGTTACTAGCTGCCTAAATGACAGTTTCAAAAACTATAAAATTAATCTTGTCAAGTGTCAACTAATCCAGCCTGACCCATTGTGTTAATTCAACTTTTAAGGATTTGTTTTGTTTTTTTTTAAGTTGTAAACATGTAAAATGCAATAATCTTTGTTTTGGCTCCATGTAGTAAGCCCACGTCACCAGAAGCGATGTATTAATACGCGTTTAATTCCGTATGCGCATTTTTCCCTACTAGAAATGAGTGCCCGGTGCTCTGCTGCTCATGAAATCTGTAGTAAGACGGTGGAATATGGGATGCTTTCTAGTCTAAAGAGAGAGAGAGGGGAGGGGGGGGGGGCGGGGGAGAGGGGGGTGTGGGTTCACAGATTTATTGCGTATAATGCCGGGTACCTCAGCTAATTATGAAAAAAAAAAAATAGTGGCGCGAGTATTAATCAATTTCAATGTGATGCATTTTCGTCCTCCCTTTTCTATTCTGCTCAATGCTGCAGCCTAAAGCTGTGTTTTCATGAGTAAGGAAACGGAAACGGCAGCGGAAACGTCAAAAATCCTTCAAATAGTGAAATAAAAAGAATGTTTTACTATGAACGAAAAACGCCCTGAAACCGGGCTGTATTGTGACTGAAGTCTTCGAGAAACAAAGACCTGTTTCCCACTGTATGTATAAGAATCGATTATTTCAAATTCTCTTCCACAGGGAAAATCACATCATCGTTAATGATTCGTGCTACCCACCCAGTGACTATCATCATGATGAATTTGGCACCCGGTGGTAACAGGGTCACTTCTCTGATCCCAGCGATCAGTCATACCTTCACCAGCTTCTTTATACTGGCTCAGAGACCACTAACTCATGCGTTTCAGGCGGGATAATTTTTTCCACAAATTATTATCTATTCTTTGATTGGTCTTTTTTCTTCGTAGGAAGTATTCGGGACTGTTTGGCTTTGTTGACGTATTTTTCTTTTTAGAGGATCTCTGCCCTTGGCCTTAGCGACTCTTTTTTTCTTGTATTTTATTTTTCTTGTTCTTGATCTCATTTGACACACCCGGGGGGGGGGGGGGGATAGGGATTAGTGTTATTCTTATTTTCCCGGTCTTGTTAAACCTGCTCTTCTCGACGTCCAATTGCCAAGGTATCTTAAACGTGCGCAACGTGCACACCGGCCATCCGAGTTTTTCGTCCGTATCCGAGAAGACTAGGTACGTGATCTTACTTAACAAAGGATCAGGGACAGTAAATTTCCCCATCCGACACGCCTGCACCGACCGAGAGTCGAACCCGGTACCTTGGGCATGAGGACCGAGCAACTTGCCTCTAGACCAACTTGCCCCCTGGAATTATTTAGCGGATTAGTGGTTATGTTTTATGTGACTCTATCTATCCATCCATCTGTCCGTTCATCCGTTCGCCTGCCCGCACGTCTGTCTGTCTGTCTGTGTTTGACTATCATCATTCATCAAAATATCATTTCGTCGATATGCTGCAAGATTCCCGTAACTAACTTTTCAAAAATTCTACAGGAGAACCCAAAACTGATTTTCTTTGGCTTATTGCCGCCAGCAGATTCTAAAGACAATGGACTTGATTATTGCAATATCGTTATTTATAGGAACTGAGCCACGAGCTTTTGACACAAGGTGAGCCATTGGTTTTCAAACCCAAAGAACGAAAAAAGTGATTTTGGCCAAAATTGTTAGTTACCGGAGTCTTGCAGCATTGCGACGGTTGATCTGTCTAAACACATAGCACCTTGTAGTTCAGAAATATAAGTGGGTATAATGAATACATTGTCTAACAATCACTTGATCCCCCCTCCCCTTCCCAATCATAACGATTCTGTTAGCACACATGTTTGGTACACATTATAATATTATACAACGTGTGTGTTGAATGAGTATCTCCTAACCTTAATTTTGTTCTCCATTTAAGTTGGTTGTTACAGCCATAAAGGATCTCACACACGTCCATCTCAGACTGCCTTACTCAGATGACGCGGGTTTGCTTATAGAGATGGATGACTTTACGTTCAGGTATCAGTAAGATAATAAATCACACAGGTAAAACACTAGTTAACCCTTTCAATACTGAAACAGCATTGCTGTTAACTCTTTTCTTCTCCATCAGTTTCAGGTTTTGGTTCTCTGTTACTGGCTTTTGAATGCAGATCAATAGCTTGATTCAGATTCGTATTTAGCATCGAAAAAAAGTGAAATGCGTAGATCTTAACTGGATTTGAGAAAATCTCGGTTCCACAGCGTCAGTAGTCAAAGGGTTAATGTGCAGGAACAACGAGAAAAGTATCTATACAGCGAAACTGATCGTATTTTTAAATTAGGCCATCTCAACTTGGATCGTGCCTCCTCACACAACAGGGCCGGATTTAGACGAAGACAGGCCCTAGGCCAAAGAGATAGAATAGTAAACTACCCCTAGGCTACGCCAGCTGTGAGGCACCTCTCCATCCCCCACCTTCACGCCTAGAGGAAGATGGAAAACTTTTAAATAATTTGAGTACCACCAGTGATGCTGACAGGAGTTTAAAATTCAGCACTTCGCAATTCCTTCCCGAAGACACAACAAACGCTAGGAAAATTACAAAAGGTTTATTCAGAAACTACAGTGCATTGTAACATCTTATGTAAGAAAAGGCTAATCGCGTCAAACAGAATATTATGCAGTCTGGCCCGAGGCGGCGAGCTCCCCCACCCCCCCCCCCCCCGACAGAGATTTTAAGGCCCTAGGCTAGGCTTCAGTCAACCTAACCTAATGGTAAGTCATGCACTGCTCACACACTGTGTTTTACCCAGAGGGGAAGATCCCTTCGAATGTATAGCGTGTAATTGACAACTGTTGCAAACAAACTATATGTTTCGAATAGGTAGATTTCACGCATATCCGAATGAGGCACAATGATAGGGTTTCCATGAAAAAGTTACTATCAGATGTGGACCCACACCCCGTCGCATCTTTCCTTAAGGAGCCCGAGATCTACAAGTTATTGGTGGGTTTTTTTTTATTTCATTATATTTACAAAATTCACAATTTTATCAAAACCATACAGATAGTCATACTTTATACCGGCCATTTTTTTTCCCCCTATGGATTTTTATCTTTCTGAGAGCATTTTTTTTCATATTATACAAAATTCACAATTTTATCAAAACCATACAGATAGTCATACTTTATACCGGCCATTTTTTTTTCCCCTATGGATTTTTATCTTTTTGAAAGCATTTTTTTTCATATTATACAAAATTCACAATTTTATCAAAGCCATACAGATAGTCATACTTTAAACCGGCCTTTCTTTTCCCCTACGGGTTTTTATATTCCTGAAAGTTTGACTGATCAACTAGTGAACGTCGATCCACAGGAAGTTGTCCCAGAATGCGTGAAAGGTTAAAATGGTCATTGTTGTGCCGACGGACAATTAAACTCAAAGTAAACTCAAACTTAAATCCGCCAAAATACTGATTTTTCACTTGCTTCAAAGTGTAGCACCTTGATTTCTTTAGAATACACAAACAACATAGTAGGCTATTGGTAGGAATCTGATTTTTAAAGTTAGAAAATATGTAACCGCCTTTATTCTCGATAGTGATCTGTTTGTTCAGGGCTGGATTACCTGTTAAGCAAAAATAAAGACGTGCTTAAGGCATCAAGAGGTAGGGGGGGTGGGGGTGGGGGAGGGGCACCACAGAAAATGTTCGTTGCTGGATTTACCATTGGACAAAACTGCAAAACGTGCAAGTGAATCAGAGTCCACTAAAAGGGTCTCACCCACAATAAATGAAAAAAATAAAGTATTTGCTGGGGTATAAGATCGCTGTTTTTAAAACAAATATCAGTTTATTATTTTTTTTTTTATTATTGTACACTGTGTGGGGACATCAAAATCTTTTAAATGTTTAGGGCCTCTAAAGGTCTTACTACGGACCTGAGTCTGTTCAAATCTTTGATCACGATTTTCTTAATCCTATTTTTTCCACTGACCAGCTTCGCTGAATCTTAAAGTCTCAGAAACCAAATTTTAATGTCGAAGAGTCTTGAAATTGTTCTGGCTAACTAAGAAATGAAGAATGTCACTTTTATTTGGTTAAATGAAACAAACACGGAGCATTTTACAACAAAAATGACAATGGAAAATTCAAACTGTTGATGAAAATGTTGCAAGATGCTAAAAAAAAGTTAATCACATTTAAAAAAGCATTACCTTAGCTCTTGTTTGTTCCAACTCCACGTTAAATAAATTCGTTAAACATTTGCGGCTTTACTTATTGTGATACGTAGTTAGAATAAATCAGAACTGTGAAACAGCTTGATAAGTGCCACGGTGCATTTTGAACCAGTGTCAAAGTGTGCATTTGTTATACCTCTTCTACATACTAAAATATCTCCAGTTTTTCAAAAAATGGAGATAGAACAAACAAGAACTAAGGTCACAAATTCTGAAAACTGCTGTGATTAGGTTGCACACGCTTCTCTCCAGACAACCACGTTTTGGCAATGCTGTATTGAAAGAAGGTGAGAGTTGGTCCATGCGATATGTTGGAGATCTCAGCGGAACGTTTGTCTATGCTACTCAACCTGTGGCTGTCTATGTTGGAGCCCGTAAACAAAGGGTATGCATACTATATATCTTTAAGAACATGTGTGGATACTATATATCTTTAAGAACATGTTTGGATACTATATCTCTTTAAGAACATGTGTGGATACTATATCTCTTTAAGAACATGTATGGATACTATACCTCTTTAAGAACATGTATGGATACCATATCTCTTTAAGAACATGTGTGGATACTATATCTCTTTAAGAACATGTATGGATACTATACCTCTTTAAGAAGAACAGATATGGATACCATATCTCTTTAATGCCTTAGTAATTGGGTCAATGGTGCCACTTCTATTTAGAAATTCATTGGACCTCAAGTCAGTTTCTCAATTTTCAAATTCTTGCAGCTTCAAAGAATGGCGTTCATCTTTGGATTCCAATGTTTTATAATCGAGCTCCTCCAGAAATAATCCTAATAACAGCCTTAATTAATTATTCTTTCAGTTTTTCTTTTTCTTTTCCTCCTGATTTTGGGGGGGGGGGGGGCGGGGGCAGGGTTAGGGATTCGATGAGATTTAAGGTTGAGGATAAAGTCGCGAAATGTTCACATACGGACAAATGTTCACAATCATAAGAACAACTATTTACATAAAGATAACTGTTCACTTCAGGAGACAAGAGACGACATGCGACTGTTTCCATAAATCTTTTGTAATTAATTTTTTTTTTTCCCCCACAAGTCTAACACCAAAACATTCTACAAAGCATTGGATGTTGCGCTGCCCCTGTCAGCTATGACGTCACACTATGTCACCTTTCCAGGCGGCTCTGTCGGGATCAAGGAAAAGATCAGGGTCCTCGCTATCTACGACAACACCACTATTACGGTAACATTTCCCCACCACAATTTGCTGGATAGAGTAATAGCCTGACAAGAAAAAAAATCATGTTTTAATTATTTTTTTTACATAGTAAGATTCAAACCTGCAAAATATCAAAGATACTAGATACGATTAGTTGAGGCACTCCTTTCTTCCTGCATCTGCAACATCGTGCACATACTTTGCGCTTTAATCGGGGTCGGGGCCCGTGGCACATTACATATACTGATAAATTAATGACGCAGATTTGTTGCAGTGCTCAAAACAAAAAAAAGGCCAATTTTCTTACAGCGATTGAAGTTATAATTACAAAATAAATGACTTCAATCAAGGCCGACAGCGGTAGCTGAACAAAGAACAAAATTCAATATTTTCCCTATATTGGCTTTGTAAAGTACATCTTTATCCACGAATGCCGTGCACTCATCGCCAGGTGGTGGTGCGAAATCCGTGCACGCAAAAAGCGCTAGCTATCTCATGTTATTGTATTTAGTATTTTTGTTGATATTAAAACGTATGACCCATTGTTTCAAATTGATATTTAAAGAAGTCACAGAGACCAAGAGAGGAAAGGGACACTTTTTTTCGTACAAGAATGATTTCAGTCGTAACTGAGGCACTTAGACATCTTCTAACTCTAATGCCTTCAATTATAACTTCGATTCACCAACTTTACCAATACGCAAAAAAATACAAATTAAAATAATATATACATATTCTTTCCAGTGTTGTTCTATTAGATGGTTTAAACATTTGTTTAAACTTTTCTCATTTTCTTGTCGTTGTTTTTTCTATGGAATTGTTTCACGGCCTATTTCGGTACATTTCCTATTTTTATGTTTGGTATTCACAGCTGTTAAGTTTAACATAGAATTAAATACATTCATATAATTTTAACGCATTGCCAAAATTCTAAAAGAAATTGTTTTGTCTCGGTTGTGCAAAAAATATCATATCTCGCTATCCTTCATCACTTCAAAGCCCTGTTGTCGCAATTCTAAGAAAATCGCGGGTTTTCTCGGAACTTAACTGAGCTAGGGAACTACATGACTGGTTGTACTGCCAGGACCTGAAAACAGTGATACTATTGTAAACTGTCTTTTTTTTTTTTTGATGATGATGATGATGAAGATGTTGACAATAATGTTGATGGATACAATAATGCTGATGAATTAAGCTGTAATGATGATGATGATGATGATGTTGATAATGATGTTGATGAGTACAATAATGCTGATGAATTAAGGGGTAATTATTACCTTCAGATAATTTATCCTTTAATTGAAATAACCTTTAACTCATAATTCAAAAGAGTGAGACAGGCAGACACACACACACAGAGAGAGAGAGAGAGAGAGAGAGAGAGAGAGAGAGAGAGAGAGAGAGAGAGAGAGAGAGGCAGGCAAAAAAAAACACAAAGAGAGAGAGGGGGGGGGGACATGAGAAACAGACGAACAGACCGACAGAGATGGAGACAGAGACGGAGAGAGACAGAGAGAGAGAGAGAGGGAGAGAAAGAGAGATAGGACGAGAGAGAGACAGACACATGGACAAACAGAGACAGAGAGAGGCACACACACATGGAGAGAGAGGGGGGGAAAGAGACAGACAGACAGAAAGGCAGATTACGAGACAGAAGACGAGACCGACAGACAGAGAAGAGGGGGGGGGGAGGGAACGACAAAAGAGAGAGAGGTAGAGTGAGAGAGAGAGAGAGAGAGAGAGAGAGAGACTGAGAGAGAGAGAGAGAGAGACTGAGAGAGAGAGAGAGAGAGAGAGAGAGAGACTGAGACAGAGAGAGAGAGATAGAGATGAAGAGAGACACATGAACATTTTTTTCATTTTTTTGATAAGCGAATAATTCCACATCCAGTAATCCTTTTAAAATGAAAATAAAAATACTTTTATTCCTGTACTTTTGCAGGCACATGGCACAGGTGTACAGCCAATCTCTCTCTCTAGAGCAGGGGACACGCAAGAGATAACCATTTTCTCGGGAACTTTTTACTACATTAAGGGCGATCTCCCCTTCTATGCCCTCAAAGCCTCCAGACCATCTTCAGGAAGCGGCACTGCTTGCTTTGCTCCACTTCTGCCCTCCACAGTATGGCAAACCAGTTACGATTTTGCGAGCTTTGACACCCAAGAGGAAGTACAAATCATCTTGCCTACAACACACCTCAATGACTTCCTTCTGAATGATAACTCGTTCGCACTGGAGAACTGCAGAGATATATTAGGTAAGTATTACCCGAGGCACAGGATATCGAGACGAATCAATTCGTCATCTTCCGGCCGTCGACTTGCGCGCGTATCATCGATGTCAACAATACAGCAATTCGCCCTTCATAAATGAGCGAAAAAGAGTCGTAGTCACCGGATTTATACTCGCGCAATTTGTGGACATGTAGGAGGAGTAGGCATGATTCGCCTCGGTATTCTGTGGTCTCGGGCACAATTTTGACCATCTGGTCAGCGTGGTAATTCAGTCGGATTAATCATAAATATGAAGTCATATTCAACCCACGGCTGCCTGGGGGAGGGGGGGGGGGGCGGGGGTCGGAAATTTCTGTGTGTTCCAATGAGTTTTATGCATGCGTGACATCGACAATCAATAAAGAAATCGTGACATTCTCAGAAATGCTAGCACTTATGGTTTGCCAGTTCCGGATTTACATTCTTGGAAACACAGCATGGCCGTCAACACTTATGGGCTTGAATACTCAAGTCAGTTAGAGACACCGAACGAGAGTTCGATTGCGATCGTCTCTGTTTTTGGAGAGACGGAGTGGTCGCATGGTTAGGCGAGTTGTTTTCTTCTTCCTGACCAGGCGGTTGGTGCCGTAGCAGAGGTGGTGGGTTCGATCCCTACCTTAATCACTCGTTTTTCTTCTTTCTTTCTGAGCACTTACTGAGCGGGTGGACCTTTTCATAGATCTGGCGCGTGTGTGACTGTGTTTGACGCACTTCAGTTTGGTGCGATTTTCTGTGCCGAGAAACGAGCGCACAGTGCCCTGGTTCTCCTGACATCTGATGTAAGACTGTCGATTATTAGAGAGCCAGTGGGTGAGTGAGTAAAAGAGAGAGAGAGAGAGAGAGAGAGAGAAGGTGAGAGCATAAGTTCATGCCGAACAATGCTGGGTACTTTAGCAAGTGGGAAAAAAATCGGATTGCGTGATTGTTTTTATTCCTCTCATTTTTCTCTCTTTCTCTCTCTCTCTCTGTCTTACAGGCACGGATTTATCTGGCTGTCGTTTTCGTCCTACCGGGACCATCACACACCTCAGTCTGTCAGTTCCTGGTGTGACCTTTGCAGCTTATGCTTACGGTACTCCCGCCACTGGGAATATCTACTGTCACCCGTTGGGTATAGGGCACTACCCGGGGAGTGGCGATTTGCAGGT
Organism: Onchidella celtica; assembly: GCA_963931925.1. Taxonomy (NCBI): domain Eukaryota; kingdom Metazoa; phylum Mollusca; class Gastropoda; order Systellommatophora; family Onchidiidae; genus Onchidella; species Onchidella celtica. Next base: position 28,676,497 of record OZ007581.1, on the reverse strand, counting down.
GGGTGTGGCCAGTTAGTTTATAGTAGTTTATATGTTGGGTGGGTGGTGGGCAGGCCGGTGGGTTCCTGGGTGGGTATATTGATGTGGATTTATGTGTAGATTAAAGGTGGGTGATTGAAATGAGATGGATGGGTAGACTGAAGTGAGTGGGAGTATTGGTCTGGGGGTCCTTAGTTCTTGTTTGTTCTATCTCCGTCTTCTGAAAAACAAGAGATCTTGTAGTATGTAGAAGAGGTATATAACAAATGCACACCACGTTGACACTTGTTTAAAATGCATAGTGGCACTTATCAAAGTCTTTCACATTTCTGATTTATTCTAAGTCTTTATCATAATACTAAATCCGCAAACGTTTAATGTTCAATTTCTCAGTTCAGCAAAAAAGTCGAATTGGAACAAACAAGAATTAACGACGCGGGGTGTAGACTGAAGGTAGAAGATTGGAATGGGGTGGGTAGGTAGATTGCTGAAGGTGAGTAGGCTGAACGGAGTGGGCGGGTAGATTGACTTGAGTGGGTATACTGAGGTGGGTGGTGGTTAGGTTGAAGAGGCGATAGGTAGATTGATGTAAATAATACATTTAGAAAATATTATATTTATAGTCAGTATATATGGACTAAATAGAGGGTGGGCCAAAAGTAGGGTTACAGTTTTAGATATAAATTATAGTGTTAACTGTTACCCTACTTTTGGTTGACCCTGTATAGTAATATTCCTAGTGACAGAAAGTAGTAGTATTGGTTGCCATTGAGTTCAGTACTACGTCTTATGGCTAACTTGAGAAGGTGAGTGATTCTGACCTCCCGTTGACAGTAGCGAAGAGGCTCTGAAAAAAGGTGAGTGGATCTGGAGAAACCAGGCTTAAGGTGAAAATTTTATACCTTATTAAAAAATCAGAGTATAATATTTCCAAGACCAATTCAAGCAAAATGTTTTACCTGAATGCAGAAAAGTGGCTAATCTTTCATTTCATAAGCAAATCTCAATTTCTGTACAAAACGTTTGCTCTTTTGGAGGTCTCAGAAATTTGGTCTTCCACCTGAAGCCTGCTTTCGCCAGATCCATTCACAAATATCAGCCATTCTTTGATAAATCAACACTCTTGATCAATTCTTAGATGACTACATTTGCGAACAATATTCTGTATGTTTCAGGATTTCCCGTCCGAGACTTATGTGAATCAGCCAGACTGTGAAGGTGTAAATACCACCATAGTAACCGCAACATTACCGCCAGCGACTACCGACCAGGAGGTGACCACACAGCAAAGTACCACCAGCGTGGAAGTCATAACTGATCCAAACTCCCTCACAACTGACTCAACCCAAAGCGTCTCTTCCACAGCGACAGATCAAACAACTGTGCCAAATGTACCACCAACCACATTCCCTCCGAACTTGCCGTCCCCCGCTCCTGTGGTTACATGTAATTTTTCCAGGCTCCACGAACAAATCGAAAATTTAACTACAGAAGAAATTGCCGAACTCAGCAGGAAAATTCAATCAGAACTGTTAATCGATGCCAGAAACACATCGGCTTTCAAGAGATCGAAAACGTCTGCCGTCGATAACCGAGTGTCCTCCACAAGTATTGGAGTATCTGGTATCGTCATGTTGGTAATTTGGGCGATTATAATGTTTGTCCCCGACGTCATAAATGTAGTACAGTATTTTAGCCAATCTCAAGAAGAGACAGCATCATAATTTTTGGCACAGTCTTTACTTTAGTGATGCAATGGCATTTTGCGGTTTGGGTATGATGGAAGACATTTCTGAACTCGGACAGAAAATTCAACCAGGACTGAATATCAACTCAAGAAACACGTCAAAATATGGCAAAAAGAAAAAAGGTTGTATGTAGCAAAGCCCCGCATAAGAAATAGTACGGAAACGTTAGGATAAAAGGCAAACTTTCTTTTCCTTTTATTGTATCGGTTCTGTATTATTCCTAGCACGAGGCTTTGCTACATACAACCTTTTTCTTTTCTCCACATTTTGACTTTGATTCAAAACTTGCTGAGACCCCGCAGATTTTGTATATTTTAATCCCGGCTTTATGAATGTGGTGCAGTTTTTTTTTTTTCTTCTCCTGTTCTGCCCAATGCTTTCAAATTAGACAACATCATAGTTTTGGAATAATTGTTGATTTGATCATGGGTGGATATTTTACAGTCTGGACCTCGGACGGAAAAATTGCTAATAGCAAATGAAGGCTACAGGTCGAAAAGGTAATTTGTCACAAAATGAAATTTGGAGAAATTTACATTTTAAACTTTGAAGTCAGAAAGTTGAAAGGAGGATGTTTTATCTAAATTTGCTCCTATTGTCAGACCACGATTGTTTTTCACTTACTCGGTATAAGAGGAAGAAAGCCAAAAGATATTAGCTAAAGAGCCGAGGGAGATAACCTTAAAATTCGCATTTTGTGACAACTGATGTTATTCCCCTTTAGTCTTCAAATTATTCTATAATGGCGCCAGAGGGTGAACCAGTAAGCAAGACACACGTCAAAATAAGGCAAATAGAAAAGGTCGTATGTCGCAAAGCCCCACATAAGAAATAGTACAGAAACGTTCAGGTAAAAAGCAAACTTTCTTTTTCCTTTTATTGACACGTTTCTGTATAATTTCTAACTTGAGGTTTTGCTACATACAACCTTCGTGATTATTGACCAAAAATTACCAAACTGTTTGTACTGTCTCAATTTTTGACGATAAGTTACGTGGAGACGTTCGTTTTGGACAAAATTCAGTCTTTAACATGGTTTCTTTACGGTTTTTGTGAGCAGTAAAGAAGGAACACATTTCGTCGGGTAGAATGGAAAAGTATGATTGCAAATGTCATTGTGACTCCCTGACCACTGGTCAACGAACGGCACTTTAGTTAGTACTAATAAAGGTCATTGTGAGGCGAGAGTATCCCTGTGTACATAGTTGAAATATTGCCAAATGAGATAAAAATAATAAAAAAAATAATGATGAATAAGAAAACAGTTTGTATTTGGCAAAGCCCTGATTTTGCAAAAAAAAAAAAAAAAATCCAAAAAACTATAAATAAACAAGTCTAAATGAAAAAGTAATGTTAAAAGTAATCTTTCTTAGATCAACGTTGTTTTTGGTGTTTTTTTGTAAAATTGTACTTACATAGACGTTTGCTTGCCATAATCTTTTTGTCCCCATGGTTTAACTCGCATTGCGTGCGGTCTTTCAGTTACTTTTTGCTTTTAAATTTTATTTACTACGTACCGCCAAAGATCGCATGAAAAGAATGCTTGATATAATGATAAATTAATGGTGCTGATTTGTTACAGTGCTACTGCGACTAAATAGAAGAAAATATATCCAGTGTTTTCCAACAGCGATTTCAGTTATAATTACAAAGTAGGCTAATTGTCATCAGCCAAGGCCACAGCCATAGCTGGATACTGAACAAACTTCAATATATCCCTGTGTGGCTTTGTAAAATACGGCACTATTCATGACTTATGCTTATTCGCCGCTAGGTGGCGGTGCGAAATATGTGGACGCTAAACGCGCTCACTGTCTCATCTCAGTGTGTCTAGTATCTTTGTTATCATAGCCCGTGGAGAAATCTTTGGGAAAAGGCCGGAATTGCCATTAGCCTGTAGATCCACAGCTGTAGCTTATCATTCCGTCACTCATCCGCCAGAGAAAAATCTGGATTATATTAATGTTTTTTTTTGTGTGTTTTTATTTTTGGCGGCAGGTTCTAAAATTTTAATTGTTGACTTCAAATGCAAATCACAAATTTCAACCACAAACAAGCACTGTTGCCGTTTCAAATACTGCGCGTGTGTATGTGAATTGGGTTTTAATTACGTAAGAGGGACTGACGATTTGATTCGTTCACACAACGAAAAGAACGAAATCTAAGATTGCTGCATGTAATAATTATAATATGCGGGAAAAAATATTTTACAATTAATGTATCCACTGCCGAATGAAAACACCGTGTTCTTTGTTCAAAGCAATCATGAGAAACATTATCATTACATTAGTTCTTATTTGTTCTATCTCCATTTTCTGAAAAACTGGAGATGTTTTAGTATGTAGAAAAGAAAGAGGTATAACAGATGTACAGTTTGACACGTGTTTAAAATGAGTTGTGGCACATCAAGATGTTTCACAGTTCCGATGTATTCTCATTACTAATGATGTACTAATTAGTTACTGGCACTAATTAGTACATCACAGTACTAACGAGGCAAAACGTTTAAAATCAAATTTCTCAGTTGTGCAAAAAGGTGGAATTGGAACAAACAAGAACTAACGTGGTGAACATCTACACACATATTTAGATGTTCCCATTCCGGTGAGACGAAACGAGAGACGAGCTGGGATTTTTGGCCAGCGGCGTCTTGTGGCATGAGGCATTTTACAACGCATTTACATTGACTGATATTTAGAATTTATAAACTTTCTTACTTAGGTGTATTAAGCACTGCCACTGTTCTTGTTACTGGCACTATATTACTATTAATGATGTTTTATGATTGTTATTAGTTTTATTTTTGTTATCATTATTATGGCCATGCTGATGTTGTTATTGCTGTTGTTCTGGCTTTTAATATTGTTATTGACATTATATCATCACCATCATCGTCATCAGCATCATCATTATCTGCATCAGACATATAATTATAAAGGAATATCATAAAAACCACAGAAAAACTGTGGGGTCGCAGGAGGGCTTTAAAAATAAGTCAAAATTGGGCCAAAAAGAAAAGGTTGTATGTTGCAAAACCCCGCGTGAGAAATAAAACCCAAACAATACAAAGCAAACTAAAGAGAAGACAGAAAATACACAAATTTTTGGCTTTTGCCTTTTTCAAGTGAAAAAAAAAAAAACGAACAAAGTCGCAGCTAAGTAAACTGTTTCACTTCGTTCATACAACCTTTTCTTTTTGCCTAATTTTGACCATAATTATAAAGGATCGTTTTTGCCCTCCCATTTCGCCTCAACAAGACATTACAGCTAGATACAGATGTGTGCCCTATTTTTTACTAAGCTTCCATGCCTTATTACTGCTTGTAACCACCCTGGTATCGAGTTTTGATATTTTATGTAACGATGTGTTCATGGTGTATTATAGCGTTAAGCGTTCTGTGAAAGTCAATTTCCCTTCCTGGATAATAAAATGATTCTTGTCTTATTTGATTGATTGCAAAAAAAATGTTCCTGACATGTGCATGCGGAGCAAATACAAATAGAATAAAATGCACGAACAGAAAATGCAGTTTATTTAATAGTGACAATGATAATACATAGCATTTATATAGCGCTTCGCCCCGTTAACAACCAGGCTGCAAGCGCTTTGCAACATTTATACCATATAATCACACACACAATACACAAGCATACTTAGGAGAAAAAAAAAACAAACTAGATGGATATTCGGACTGCAAAAAGATGACTCTTCAGACGATATTTAAAAGTGTTCAGTCTCACTCAAGGACAGAGACAGAGAATTCCAAATCTCAAGCCCTTGATAAGAAACAGATTTTTCAACCCCGGTTTTGAGGGATGTCTTAGGAATTTAAATTTTTTTAGTGTCAGCAGATGATGTAAGATGTCGTGATGGTCAAAAGGTTAGTTAAATAAGTTGCTAGGTTTTTGTACATACATTTAACAAGCCATTTATGCATTTCTCCTTTTCCATTCAATGCCCCGTAAACGCGCGTGAATAAAAGATGTGTAAAGGCAGTAATGGCAGTAATTTACAAGGAAACTTATGAATTACAACATTTTACTGGTCATTAAAGGAATTTTGGGATTTTTCTCCCACTTCCCTGTCCCCTATTCTGTGGTACGTAGAATCTAGCACCTAGTCTTCTCCGATAAGGACGAAGAATTCTGAGGGCCCGTGTGAACGTTTTGCACGTTAAAGATATCTTGGCACTTGGAAGTGGAGATGAGCAGGCCCAGCAGGTCGCTGCCCGGGCAAAATTAAAAACAAAAAAAAAAACCTACCACTCCATTCTCTCTCTCTCTCTCCCCCCCCCCCCCCCCCAAAATAAATTCTCTGAGGCGCTACACTGTGGCAATCATTTGTCTGCCCCAGTTGCTACTGGGCTACGGTGGCACGAAGAAAAACTGTCCAAATGGGATTAAAGGAGGAGATAAAAATAATTTTATACAAAATACATTAAGGGGCATACCTAAACCATATCTGAATACAGTTATGTCCATGTTACTATCGTTTTGCATTGCATTAATGGATGATTATGATGAAGATTATCTATTATAATTTTGCAAAGATCACTTGTAGGAATGCAACTTGAATATTTTAAACAAGCAAATCGTATCATCAGGAATAAATAGACAAGTAAATAATTAAAAAAGAAATAAAAGAATATAATTACAAATGAATGAAATAAGTAAATAAATAGCATATTAATAAATGTGTGTATAAATGAATCAGTAAATAAATAATAATAAAAAAAATGAATGACAACGAAGACCATGTGTATAGTCCAGGGAATGAGACTTCACAAATATATAGTTGTTTTTTTTTCTTCCCTTTTTTTTTATAAAGATCAAACTACGAAGGTAAAAACTGAATTCCTAGTCGTGTTAACGAAAACAAATAATCTCGATATGTGCCCTCAACATGAAAATAAAATATAATTCTTGTAAAGCTTATAATACATAATTATAACTAGTTCAGTGACATTGTCGTTCTATTGCTTTTGCCAGCTCTAAAGGTAAAATACAGAGCAATTTCTTATCACATCACTTTGCCAGCTGTCCTGTATGGCTACATTGGTAAACTGAAGTCTTCGTGTTTCGACAGATTTAGCAGTAAATCGTATTTTCTCTATTGCTCAATGGTGCAAAAAAAAAAAAAAAAACCAAAGAAAGAAAAACAAATCATTAATAGAAGTGGAAAGAAATATCTTCGCTTTTTTTGTTTTTGATTTGTTTGCGTTACCTTTCTTTTTCTTTTTTCTTTTCATTCGTCTTCTGTAAGTAACTGCCTCTGATTTTCAACACACCAGAGAAAACCATACAGAAGATCGTTTTTGCCCTCGGAAATTCACCACAGCAAGACATTATAGCTAGATGAGTGCCATATTTTACCAAGCTTCCTTGCCATGTTACTGTATGTAATATGCCTGTCACCGAATTATGATAATTATGTTTATGTAAGGACGCGTACGATGTGTGTACCATGTACCATGTGCTCCTAAATGCTCTGTGAAAGAGAATTTCCCTCATTGGATAATAAAGTGATTCTTATCATCTTATCTTTACTTCTTAAATAAGCAGTTAGGAGGTGATTGAGTGTGGGGGGAAATACAGAGATCTATGAACGATTTACAGAGAAATGGTGGTAATAGCTGAGAATCAAAGAAAAAGGGCGACCACTGTTGGTGCCATAATGTAGGATACTAGTAATTTATTATTTCTCCAAATTATTTGGTTGCTTCCCTTCAGGTACCCGACTAATTGTGGTTCAATCCGAGACACAGGATAACGAGTCAAATCAACTCATCCTATTCCGTCCGTCGATTTGCGTGCGCATCATCAAGTCAACAATGCAACAATTCGCACCACACCCCTTCATTATTTAACGAAAAAGAGTAGTGCTTACTTTATTTACATGAGCGCAATGAGTGGACATATAGTGGGAGAAGGAGGAATGGTTCGTGTCGGTATTCCGTGTCTCCGTTTCAATTAAGAACATAAAGAATAAAGATCGAATACCAGGCAAACATTCAAGCAGCAAACGTAACACAATGCCGTTTAGCATTATTACTTTAATAGATAGGATTAACCAGAAATGGAACACTTGTGGTCTTAGCACGGATGCCTGAGAATTTCTGTGGCTCCGGCAAGGGAAAGGCAGACCTCCTGGCTAAAAAAGCAGCTGAAATGATCTAAGCAAGTATTAATTTTAAACTTTGATAAAATTTATGTATATATATATATATATATCATATAAAACAACATTATACTCCAAGATGTCTCAAAAAAGGTACACAAATGGACTGCCTAATGTTGGTAGCAACTCTATTGAACTGCATTGTCGTCATATCTGGCCCAGAACGGACCTTCAGTTTGAACATATGGGATAAGTCAAATCGTGACATAAGTTCTTGTTTGTTCCAGCTCCATTTTTTGACACAAATGAGAAAAAAAAAATTAAACGTTAAACGTTTGCGACTGTAGTTACTACGATAAGGAGTTAGAATAAATCGGAACTGTGAAACAGCTTGATAAGTGCCACAACGCATTTTAAACAAGTGTCAAAGTGTGCATTTGTCACACAACTTCTATATATTAAAAGATCTCCATTTTTTAAATTTCTTTCTTTTTTTTTTTTTAGAAAACTGAGATAGAACAAACAAGAGCTGTGGTCGCGATATAATTACATATCGTTAATTTGGATAATAATAATTATAAATCTTGGATTCCTAACTGGAATTGTATTAATGGACATTCGGTGTCTACTGACACATTGTACAATTGGACACGGCCCACAGATGTGTTTTGGGAAAAAGCCCGAAAGTCAGTTTAGCTTGCTGGTTTACGAGTGCATATTAATGAAGAAACACAGCCCGTATATTTTGATACTTTTATAATTTCATCAGTTTGAGTCGGGGAAACATCGAGACCTTATTCCTTGTTTGTTCTATCTCCATTTCCTGAAAAAAAAACAACAACTGGAGATCCTTTAGTATAGTACGTTAAAGATTTATTTAAAATGCGTTTTGTGGCACTGATCAAGCTTTTTCACAGTTTCGATATATTCCAAGTCCTCTTCATAATACTGAAGTCGCAAACGTTTAACGTGGAATTTCTCATTTGTGCAAAAAGTGGAGTTGGAACAAACAAGGTCTAAGGTCACGATATGGCCAGCTCCATGTTTGCACAGTGACCAGTCGGCCCTTTCATGTAAAATACTAAAGATACAGCTCTAGGTTTGGAGGATGTCATGGACAGACACGAAGAACAAGCATAATTTCTTGCTCAGAGTACATAGGATAAAACTGCCCTATACCTGGAGAAGGGGAGGAAAAGTGCAATAATCCGAATAGACTACATAAACAATAAGCAATATCACATTGCCATAATCCAACATGTTTTAAAATGGACATCAGTATAATATTTATGGACATCAGTAGAATATTACATGGACATCAGTAGTATATTACAATAACAGTACAGTAATTTAAAAAGAAAATGGGCTGGGAGTAAACTTACTTTTTTAGACGGGTGCAGCTGGGCGGGGGGGGGGGGGGGGGGAGGAGGGAAATCAAACAACAGCCACGCAAAACAATCCCTTAACTTTGGCTTTTGGAGTGGCTTCGTAAGAAATGTGTCCACACCTAAAATTAGAACACAGGAATACCCTGCTGCTTGCTTTGGGAATAATTTCGGTTTCCCGAGACAGACGTGGAGAGGGTAAAAAGTGACGTGCGGGGCAGTGGTTGGGGGTGAGGTGGGGGTGGGGTTGGGGGTGGGGTGGGGGGGGGGGGGTTCACGCCGAACGGGGCTTTTGAGCTTGTAATTAATAATAATAATAACAGGAATAACAACAATGATAATGATAATAAACAGCAAAGTCGAAAGATCACAGTGCGGCTTGATCAAGTTAAAATACAGGATAAAAAATAATAGAAAAATAAAGTGTTTTGTGAATTCTTAGGTTAGTGCAAAATTTACAACACAACTAAACTGTACATTAATTTCTGAATGAAAAATTTTAGAATGTTTTTGCATCTTGAGCCTACTATTTGCGGGTCCATTATTGCTATAGTACTATGACCGGGGGGGGGGGGGGGGGGTCAAATACTTTCTTTTTCTTCATCTGTTATTTTTTTTTTTTTTAACTAAATAAGGTAACGAACCGGCACTATCCGGGATTAACCCGTGAACCCTCCAAGTCCTCTTCATAATACTAAAGTCTCTCTTTATTTCTTTTTGGTCTAGAAAGCTTCCCATATTATTCTACATTCTTATTACAGATTCATGCGCACCAGAGCACTGCACACTCATTTCTGGTATGGAAACTGCGCACATGGAATTGAACGATTGCTAATATCGTTTCCGGTGAGGTGTGTTGGGCTTACCAGAGAGTATAGATGTATAGAGAGGGTTCGCTATTGGTCAATTTGCACTGCGAGACACGGGAGGCTCCGCAAAACCATTGTTAGCATGGAGTGGAAAGTAGGTCGCTGCGGTAAACAAAACCGGTTTGTGCATTTCCATGGGGTGTAAGAAATTGCAAACGGATCTAAATTGTTTCAGTCAACCCAAAAATATGAACAAACCACACTAAACAGATATGCACACTATCTTTGGTGAAAAAGGTCTCTTTCAATTCTTCAATTTCTTGTTTACCGCAGCGACCTAGTTTCGAGATTTGGCGGAAGTGAACCCTCTCAATACATCTATACTCTCTGGGCTTACTACAGGGAGCCAAAACAAATATAATCGTATTTTACATTTTAGCAACTTTTTATTTAAAAATGCCTGAAGCTTGAAAACACAATCGGTTGATACAAAAGCGATTGGCCTGGATTAGTTGACACTTATGAAAACTAATTTTATAATTTTTTAAACTTTCATTTAGGCTGTAGCGTTAAGCTAAAAAAAAAAAATGCCCAAATTACACCCGAACTATTTTTTTCATAATAAAATTTGAATAGATTCATTCTTCTTTGTGCTCAGGAATACTCTCACCCAAAGGAAAAACGATGTAACTGACAATATGATCTTTTTCTACATCATTGTCTCCAGGAACTTGTCTCACACATAATTTTTTTTTTGTCAAAGGCTCACAGCCGTATCTGCAGCAGAAATACTAGTTTCTAGTATGACAAACTAACGTGTCTTTTCCTTATCAGAGACGTTAAAGTAGAAAAAAGGCCATGCTGTCAGTTACGTTGTTTTTCCTTTGGGCGGCAGGCGTATTCCCTTTTACTCTCCCCCCCCCCCCCTCCACGTTGTTGTTTTTATATAATTAGTATAATAAGCTGTATCTACCTATTCAATTCATTATACTCAAACTGCAAAATATCACTGCCTCTCCAAAGTAAAAACTGTGCCAAAAATTATGATGCTGTCTCTTCTTGAGATTGGCTTAAATACTGTACTACATTTATGACGTCGGGGACAAACATTATAATCGCCCAAATTACCAACATGACGATACCAGATACTCCAATACTTGTGGAGGACACTCGGTTATCGACGGCAGATGTTTTCGATCTCTTGAAAGCCGATGTGTTTCTGGCATCGATTATCAGCTCTGATTGAATTTTCCTGCTGAGTTCGGCAATTTCTTCTGTAGTTAAATTTGCGATTTGTTCGTGGAGCCTGGAAAAATCACAGGTAGCCACAGGAGCTGAGGACGGCAAGTTTGGAGGGAATGTGATTGGTGGTCCATTTGGCACAGTTGTTTGATCTGTCGCTGTGGAAGAGACGTCTTGGGTTGAGTCAGTTGTGAGGGAGTTTGGATCAGTTGTGACTTCCACGCTGGTGGTACTTTGCTGTGTGGTCACCTCCTGGTCGGTAGTCGCTGGCGGTAATGTTGCGGTCACTATGGTGGTATTTACACCTTCACAGTCTGGCTGATTCACATAGGTCTGGGACGGGAAATCCTGAAACATACAGAATATTGTTTGTGAATGTAGTTTTCCTAGAATTGAATAATAATGTTCATTTATCAGAGTGACCTATATTTTTGTGAGTGGATCTGGCGAAATTGGGCTGAACCTCTAATGCCAGTGTGGCAAATTTGGAGTCTTCACTAAATATATCAAGTTCTACATTGACGGTTTTTTAACTTACAAGTACATGCTTTTTAAAAAACAAATGTTATATTTTTTGCCTTCAATTAACCGTTCTAAATCACATTATAAGACTCAAAAGTTTTGGACAAATCCATGTCTGGACACAAGAGGGTCAAGGTAAATGACCAAATTCTCGACAAAACCCATACAAAAGGGGAATAAAATTTTCTATAAAAATTGAGCTTTGATTATAAAATGAACCTTAGCCATTTTTCTGCATTTATTTAAAACATTTGCTTGAAATCGTCTTAGAAATATTTTATTTTGATTTTTTAATGAGGTATAACAATTTCAATTTCAGCCGAATTTCACATTCACATTTTTTTTAGAGCTATTCCATCACTTTCAACGGGATATCAGAATCACTCAAATTTCTCAATTTAGCCAACAAAGCGTGTTACTGAACTCAGTGTCAACCAATGTTACTACATTCAGGCACAAGGATTAATATTGTATTCACTGACAGGGAATATTACCACATTCAGCCACAAGGAATTTTACTACATTCAGGCACAAGGATTGTTACTACCTTCACTGACAGGGAATATTGCCACATTCAGCCACAAGGAATGTTACTACATTCAGGCACAAGGATTATTAGTACATTCACTGAAACATTCAGCCACAAGGAATTTTTACTACATTCAGTCCACCCCAGACCATAAACCTGTACATGTATAAGATTACCATTTACAAAATCTGTCTACCCATCATTTTCAACGTATCCACAACCCATTTCAGTGCCTATTCAAGTCAGTCTACCCACCCACTCACCTGAGGTTACCCAACTACGGCAATCCAACCACCCACCTTCGTTCTACAATAACACATCAATATATCTGTTCTGTTCAACCTACCCATCCACCCACGTCAGATCTACCCACTCACGTGATTTCAATCTCCTACCCTTCAATCTACAGACATCCACATCAATATACCCACTCATTTCACCCCGCCCACCCACGCACCACCCAACCTATAAACTACTGTAAACTAACTGGCCACACCCACCTGCAAATCGCCACCCCCCGGGTAGTGCCCTATACCCAACGGGTGACAGTAAATATCCCCAGTGGCGGGAGCACCGTAAGCATAAGCTGCAAATGTCACACCAGGAACTGACAGACTGAGGTGTGTGATAGTCTCAGTAGGTCGGAAAACACAGCCAGATAAATCTGTACCTGTAAGACAGAGGGAGAGGCAGAAAAAGAGAATGAGAGGAAGGAAAACAATTATGCATTTCCATTTTTTTTTCTCTAGATGAGGTACCCGGCATTGCCCGGAATAAACTCGCCCTTCTCTCTCACTCTCTCTCTCTCTCTCTCTCTCTCTCTCTCTCTCTCTCTGTCTCTCTCTCTCTCTCTGTGTCTCTCTCTGGGTCTCTCTCTGTGCCTCTCTCTCTGTCTTTCTCTCTATCTCTCTCTCTGTCTCTCTGTCTGTCTCTCTGTCTCTCTCTCTCTCTCTCCCTCTCTCTCTCTGGATTCCCCCTCTCTGTCTCTCTCTTTTGGTCTCTCTCGCTCCGTCTCTCTCCCTCTCACCCACCTACTCATTCACGCACCCACTCACTCTCCAATAATCGAGTCTCATATCAAATAATGTCATCAGGCTCGTGGCACCACGCCCTCGTTTCTAGGCCATAGAAACTGCACCGGACTGAACGCGTATCAAATACAGTTTCGTATGCGCCCAGTTTATCAAAGGCATGAAAAAAAATCAGCGCAGTTTACCAACAAAAAGTACACCCTAATGAAATATTCCTGCAACTATTTGGGGGGGGGGGGGGGGTGTCCTTTAAAAAAATGTTCGTTAAGTGTTTAAGGTCTTTATTTCAGGAGGTTTCGCTGCTTGGCATTTACACCTCACTTTTTCTGGTTTTTATTTTTCTTGTTCTTGTTTCTGTGTGTTTTTGTAGTAGGGATTAGTTTGTTGCAGTTTTTGTAGTAGGGATTAGTTTGTTGCAGTTTTTGTAGTAGGGATTAGTTTGTTGCAGTTTTTGTAGTAGGGATTAGTTTGTTGCAGTTTTTGTAGTAGGGATTAGTTTGTTGCAGTTTTTGTAGTAGGGATTAGTTTGTTGCAGTTTTTGTAGTAGGGATTAGTTTGTTGCAGTTTTTGTAGTAGGGATTAGTTTGTTGCAGTTTTTGTAGTAGGGATTAGTTTGTTGCAGTTTTTGTAGTAGGGATTAGTTTGTTGCAGTTTTTGTAGTAGGGATTAGTTTGTTGCAGTTTTTGTAGTAGGGATTAGTTTGTTGCAGTTTTTGTAGTAGGGATTCGTTTGTTGCAGTTTTTGTAGTAGGGATTCGTTTGTTGCAGTTTTTGTAGTAGGGATTAGTTTGTTGCAGTTTTTGTAGTAGGGATTAGTTTGTTGCAGTTTTCGGGGTTTTTTTTTTTTAGAATTTTGCCCAGGCAGCGGCCTTGTTCGGCCGGCTCTTCTTGACTTTCAACTACCAAGGTATATTAAACGTGCGCAACGTGCACACTCGCCCTAGATCGTCCTTATCCGAGAAGGCTAGGCGCCCGATCCGACCTACCATCGAATCAGGAATATTCCCCCCCCCCCCCAAAATATTCCAACTTGCCTGCACCCACCCCGGTTCGAACCTGCTACCTTTGGCAGTAGAAGAGAAGACCTTGCCTCTAAGCCAACATGTCCCCTGATGTTTATTATGTCTTGTACAAATAGTAACCAACCCTTTTCAAAAGGATAGTTCTCTGGCTAGTGCGGTAAATAAATACCTAAGTACCCCAAAGTTAAGATAGATTTACAGGCCAATGTAATGTCATGGATACGGTCCGTAAAATGGATTCATGCAAACACAGAGTATCCTTCAGGGGGGGTGGGTCCTGAAATCGAAATGAGGCTTCAAAATATCGATTTCGCGATTTTGTACTTTTCGGTTAGTTTATCCATTTAGGAACACTATTTTACTAATCAAATGTCAATTTTGAATGTTTATAACCCTGAAATATGCCTTTTAGTGAGGTGCGTGGGTGGGGGGGGGGGGTCAAGATAAAGGCATAAGAATCATGCCATTGGGCCGCGAAATTAGCCCTAAATAACATCTTAGTGTGGCTATCAAAACCCCTACTCCTCAGTACACGTCTGTCATAAGCCTTTGGTAGTTTGGAAATCATTGTTGAGGCCCAGCACACCAGTAATGATGACTTTAGCCATGTGTAACACGTTTCAATATAATTTTTATTGAAAAAAACTTTCAAATGCGAGTTTCTCAAAATTGCACTTTTGATCTGTGATTTGTGAAATAGTTTTTTATTTATTGACCAATTGGTATAAAATTTGGCTAACAACATGTTTGAACAAATAAAAAAAATTCATACAGAAGGAAATTTGTTTAACTTTTCATTGTTTTTTTGGGTTGAATTTTTTTTTTGTGATAGAAAATGAGAAAAAATGGAATTCCGCTACTTACCACTTTCAAAAATTTATAACAAAAGATGTCAGAGATATCAAAATTCCCTTTTGTATAAAGTTTTTAATTGGATAGAATAAGACATAAGAGAAGTTACAAATAAATCCAGTAAAATTTGGCGAAGCCTATCTATATTGAATTTGGTACTTTTTGGGGACTCAAAATCCAAGATGGCGGCGCTTCCATGGCAACCATAGGACAAACAATTTTTTTACATTTTTTTTCTGCTAATTCAGACATCCTGAATTCGATTATAATAGTTAAAATTGTCTATTTCTCATAATAAAAATCGCCTTCAGGACCCGCCGCCCCCCCACTCCTCCCCCCCCCCCCCCCTTCAATCAAACCATACCTTGATGGATAGTCAATAAAGGTAAGCAGAAACTTGAGGGAGATAGACCACTATGGAAATCATTCAGAGAAAATGTGAGGCGATTAGAAGTGAATGTGTCTAGTGAGTGTTCAAAAGTGCAAAGCAAGGGTGAAAGGAAGAAGAAAAACGAGCGATCAGAGTGGGGATCGAACCTGGGACCTCTGCTACGGCACAAATGGCCTTGCCAGCAAGGAGAAAACAACTCGGCTAACCGTTCGGCCACTCCGACTCTCCAAAAAAAAGAGACGGCTGCAGTCCAACCCTAGACACAGAATACCGAGACAAACTATTCCTCTTTCACTTTTTGTCCACAAATTTGGCGCGTATATATACGGTGAGTGCTAGTCTTTTAAGTGCAATCATGATGGGGTTGTGGTGTGAATTGTTGCATTGTTGCCGTCTACGATACGCACGCAAGACGAAGGACGGAATACGACGAATTGATTCGTCTCGGTATCCCATGTCTCGGGTCAAACTATCAAGCGTTGTCTCTTGACTTGAGTATCCGTTCGCTGGAACCATGCCCACCCAAGCAGACGGTCAGGCTGTGTTTTCAAGAATCTAAGTCCGTAGCTCGCAAACCATAAGTGTCAGCATTTCTGAGATTTTCACGATTTCTTTTATTAATTGGTTATTATGTAACGCTTACACAGAACTCGCTGGGAAAGGCAGGAATCAACCCACTCATCCACCCCCACCCCCCCCCCCCCAGCAGGGCAGCCGTAGAGTTGAGTACGACTCCATAATTTTGACTAATCCCACTGAATTACCACGTTGACCAGATGGCCAAAATTCGTCGGTTTCATGACGAAGGGACGAACAGATAACAACAGCTGTACAACTAACGGGAACTGTTAACTCCTCTGTATGACCAAGGGTCAAATCTGAGATATCTAGTCTTTTGTGGTCATCAAACATAAGTCGCAGTGGGAAGTGCGGGCAATACCCAACGCCAGCTATTTTTTATTAAATTTTGACTTTGTATTATTTAGTATCCGAGACAAAGAGAAGAACCATTCCTTCTCCCACTATATGTCCACAAATTGCGCCCGTATAAATAAGGTGAGTACTATTCTTTTTCGTTCAACTGTGAAGGGATGTGGTGCGGACTGTTGCATTGTTGACATTGATGACACGCAGGCAAGTCGACGGATGGAACATGTCGAATTGATTCGTCTCGGATACTATCCTGTGTCTTGGGCAATGTGACAACCTTTGGAGAAATCTGTGATGAGAGTGGCACAGAATTTTCAAAACTGAAATTCTCGCAACACTGAATTTGACGGTTTGCCCCTACGTCATACACAGGAGTTAAGCGTTCGTCTTTTCGTTCTGCAGCTGTTGATATCTAATCGCGGCTTCGTCATGAAACCGACGAATTGTGTGGAAATCTTACCAAATATGGGTCTGCAGGCCTGCAATGTGAACGGGTTATCATTCAGAAGGAAGTCAGCTACGTGTCCTAAAGGCAGGACGACTTGTACTTCCTCTCCGACGTCAAACATCGCAAAGTCATAACTGGTTTGCCATAATGTGGAGGGCAGAAGTGGAGCAATGCAAACCCCACTGCTTCCTGAAGACGGTTTGGAGACCTTGAGGGCATAGAAGGGGAGATCACCCTCTATGTAGTAAAATTCCGAGAAAATAATTATCTCTTCCGTGTCCCCTGAACGAGACAGAGAGACTTGTTGTATAATTGGGCCTTTTACCTGCAAAATACGGGGAAAATAGTAACTGAAAAAAAAAAATCATTCTAATAAAATTTTGGTCAACGTATGGAAGTTTCCGTTTGTAAAAAATTCGTTGATGTATCTTTTATGCTCTCTCTCTCTCTCTCTCTCTCTCTCTCTCTCACTCTCCTTGTCTCTCTCTCTCTTTTTCTCTCTTTCTTTTTCTCTCTCTCTCTGTGTCTTTCATTTTCTTCCTGTCTATCTGTCTCTCTCTACTTCTCTGTCTGTTTGTCTATCTCTCACTTGCACTCCGTCTGTCTGTCTTTCTCCATCTTTCACTCTCTCGCTCACTCTCGTTCTCTCTCTTACTGTCACTGTAACCCTCTCTCTTTGTATCTGTATCACTCCACTCCCTCTCTCTCTCGCTCTCTCTCTCTCTCTCTCTCTCTCTCTCTATCTATCTATCTATCTATATATGTGTATGCGTGTCTCTTCCTCTCTCTTTGTCTCGGTCTGTCTGTCTGTCTGTCTGTCTCTCTCTCTCTCTCTTTCGATTTATGAATTAAAGATTATTTGAGGTGAAGCATAAAGTATTTGAGGATAATAATTGCCACGTGCACCCACTCGCTTAATTCATCAATATTCTTTGTAATCAACAACATCATCATCTTCAGCATCATCGTCATCATTATCACCATCAACGTTATCATCATCATTATTATCACCACCACCATCATCATTCACCATCACTATCATCATCACCATCACCATCACCACCGCCATCATCATTCACCATCACTATCATCATCACCATCACCATCACCACCGCCATCATCATTCACCATCACTATCATCATCACCATCACCATCACCACCACCATCACCACCGCCATCATCATTCACCATCACTATCATCATCACCATCACCATCACCACCACCATCACCACCGCCATCATCATTCACCATCACTATCATCATCACCATCACCATCACCATCACCATCACCACCGCCATCATCATTCACCATCACTATCATCATCACCATCACCATCACCACCACCATCATCATTCACCATCACTATCATCATCACCATCACCATCACCACCACCATCATCATCATCACCATCATCATCATCATCATCCTCACCATCCTCAGTCTGGTAAAATTTGGGAATTGAATCAGAAATATGAAGTTACAATTATTCACCAGATTTCGGCAGCTCATTCACAGAAGACATAAGGAGGGATCACAATTTATACACAAATACAGAAATTCGGAGGAATCACAATTTATACATCAATACTGAGATACTGAGAAACCACACATTACACACAAATTAAGAGATACTGAGAAATCTCACTATATACAGAAACACAGAGATACTGAGAAATCACACATTATATACAAATAAAGAGATACTGAGAAATCACACATTATATATATACAAATAAAGATATACTGAGAAATCACACATTATATACAAATAAAGAGATACTGAGAAATCACATATTATACACAAATAAGGAGACACTGAGAAATCACATTTTATAGAGAAATACTGAGATACGGAGGAATCCCAATGAATCAAAACCTCAATTTTCGAATGAAATAATTCTTTTACAATAAAAACGTTTCTTTCCTCTCTTGGTTTCTGCAACCATTTTGTAACAATGGGCCGTAAGCTTTAATAATATTGTCACTGCTCTACGCTAACGGCAATTATTGTCATTTTTGACACTTTTAAGGTATTAAGAAAAAACGGTTTCTTTTCCTGACAATTGGTGACTTATGCCTCATGACTCGAAAGGATTGTTACATTTTCCTACTGGCGCATTTCCTTTTTTATGATATCATCTGATAGCCCTCGTAGATCGTGCTCAGGAATGCTATGAAACGTGAGTTGCCTTTTGGCCCAAGTCTGACATTATGCCATACGTTAGAGCAGTGACTTTTTGACGATTTCTTGAATCTTGCTAAGGAATAATTGAACAAGTTAACGTCCTTGTCAGTCTACAATTCTATTCAATAAAGTATGGTGGGTCAAGTTTACCGTAATAGTTGTGTTGTCGTAGACAGCAAGGACTTTGACATTTTCCCGGATCGTTGCAGATCCACTCGGGACTGTGACGTAGAGTGACGCCGCGGCGTACAAAGGGAGTGCAACATCCATTGCGTTGTCGATATTTGCTGCAGTAACCTGGTGGAGACAAAATTAGTGACACAGAATTCTTGAACACATTTGTGAGATACAGTATCCGTGCATCCATACCTGTAGTCTAAGGGATATGGTATCCCATACCTGTTCTTAAAGAGATATAGTATCTGTACCTGTTCTTAAAGAGATATCGGATCTATATACCTGTTCTTAAAGAGATGTAGTATCCATACCTGTTCTTAAAGAAATATAGTATCTGTACCTGTTCTTAAAGAGATATCGGATCTATATACCTGTTCTTAAAGAGATGTAGTATCCATACCTGTTCTTAAAGAGATATTGTATCCACATCTGTTCTTAAAGAGATATAGTATCCATACTTGTTCTTAAAAAGATAATAATAGTCTCCGTACCTGTTCTTAAAGAGATATAATATCCATACCTGTTTTGAAAGAGATATAGTATCCATACCTGTTCTTAAAGAGATATAATATCCAAAACTGTTTTTAAAGAGATGTAGTATCCATACCTGTTCTTAAAGAGATATAATATCCATACCTGTTCTTAAAGAAATATAATATCCATACCTGTTCTTAAAGAGATATAGTATCCATACCTGTTCTTAAAGAGATGTAGTATCCATACCTGTTCTTAAAGAGATGTAGTATCCATACCTGTCCTTAAAGAGATATAGTATCCATACCTGTTCTTAAAGAGATATATTAATATCCATACCTGTCCTTAAAGAGATATAGTATCCATACCTGTCCTTAAAGAGATATAGTATCCATACCTGTTCTTAATGAGATATAGTATCCGTACCTGTTCCTAAAGAGATGCAGTATCTGTACCAGAGATAGGTATCCATACCTGTTCTTAAAGAGATAAGGTATCCTTACCTGTTCTTAAAGAGATAAGGTATCTGTTACGAAGAGTGTCAGATTCTTCTGGGACCATAGTCGAAGTCCCCTCGAGTGTTACGGGGCTCGACTAAAGTCCCCGCCATTTGTTATGACTTGGGTTATATGGGGAAGGATGTGCCCTTCGGTGTTACAGAGAGGGTCTTCTCAATGATGGTATTATGACTGCATTTAAATCGAGAGGTATTTAATATCTAATCTTTCATACCATGCCACACACTAAGAACAATCTGAATAAGTTTCATAAACAGATCTGCAGGGCCACAAATTTAATTACATTAATTACCCTAACAATTTTGTCTAGATCTATTATATAGTAAAGACAACATCAGCAGCATCAAATCCAAATTCAATAATACGTCACTAGAAGTCTACTCTAGATTCCTATAATATTATTATACTTCTGACTCACTAATAATCTAAGTACTAATTATATATATCTCAGATCTGGTCTGCCTACTATATGTCAATCAATACACTAATATGGTCCCTGGCGACAATGTCATCTCAGCTATTTGTGCCTAACGCTTATAATAATCGAGCCCGTCAATACAAACTGACATAGTTAAGTCTAGAGATCTACTCTAGGATGGGCTGGCAATGCCCAGCCTCATCCAGACAAATCAATCACAATTCACAGATGTGTATGCCATACATTCATACTAGTTGCAAGTCTATATATATCTTTATCTTGCATTCTTGGGTAGCACTCCTAGTATATGCGACAATCCTGTCCTACTGGATAACTTATGTTCAGCTCCTCGTTCATTGTTGAGTCATCAATAGACAAACACTTACGATTATTCCCTGGTGGGAAACCAGGGAACGATGGACAATAGCGGTGGGCATATCTCATTCAGGCATATGGATTCATCTCAAATGTCTATAGTGGACTAGACATGAAGTCATACAAAGCTTTATGATTCTTCAGGCAGAATCGTGCCGACGCCTGCATGAATGGAGTTTTCTGTATGGAGTGCAGGATATATGTCTGGGCTGACTTTTATACTGTCTAGCCACCTGCAACTACCGTCCAAATCCCTAGATTTCATTGGTGCGGTCAGCTCCGAGCTGAGCTCGCAGTATAATTTATTCTATTGTATAAGTCGGTTACGGCCTTGCACTAAGACAGACAAGGTCGTCTTCTAAATAGGTTAATAACAATTAAATCCAAAAATCTTACTAACTTGACTCAGCACAATTCGTGCTTTCATGAACTACTGAATGTCAAAAGCAATTACAACCACCTCACAGCCTCTAACAATGCTATTACTCCCGAACTGGACATATTCTGCCATCCCTAGTTTACCTACACATATTCCTTAACCATTTGCAAGGAAAAAAAATGTTTCAAAACAAACTGTTCACGAGAACAGCTCAAGGACAAATTACGCTGGATCTAATCAACAACATCGTAAAAAATTAACTCATTGGGACATGCACTCGTGACCTAGCACGGCATTTATGAACTTAATCTGTTCTTGACAGTATCCTTACCTGTTTTTAAAGAGATAAGATATCCATACCTGTTCTTAAAGAGATAAGGTATTCTTACCTGTTCTTAAAGAGATATGGTATCCATACCCGTTTATAAAGAGATAATACCCAGTATCCATACCTGTTCTTAAATACGTATGGTATCAATAGAGTATGTATTCCTGTTCTTAAAGAGACAATTATATGCTGTATCCGTACGTCTTCTTAAAAATACACTACCCAGTATCCATACCAATTCGAGAAAAGATGTCGTATCCAAATCTGTTCTTAAACCGATAAAGCATTAATACCTGTTCTTGAGGGACTCCAACATAGACAGCCACAGGTTGAGTGGCATAGACGAAAGCTCCACTGAGATCTCCAACATATCGCACAGACCAACTCTCACCTTCTTCCAATATAGCATTACCAAAACGTGGCTGTCTGTAGAGATGCAATCATAATTATCTCAATTAGTGATTTTCAATACAGGAGGCATTTGCCTCCCAGGGCAGGAATTTCAAATCGAGGGGAGAAATTTTCGTCTTTTTGAATAAAACACTTTTGGGAAGTTATTTTTACTCAAAATGAAGGCCCAACATTACATGTCGGATAACATCTTATGTCTAGGGATATAAATAAAACAGTTTGCTAATTTCGCTATCTAGGTACTTTTCCTCACGTTCAAGACTGCACTTCATGCACATTAAATTGTGTTGCCTATATGAGCATTCGTTTAAGTTAAATTATGACATAATATAGGGGCTTCCAGTGCCTTAGCCAGACATAATATTTCCACTCAAATATCATTTTAACAGGATTAACATCCAGTTATCACACTGCCTCTCTTGGTAAATGTGAAGCTCACAAAATGCAAGAGTATTTCTGTTAAATTCTAGTCTGCTGTTATAAGCACGTATCCACCCCAAGTGTTTTGCGCCAAAGGCGCGTACGCATACGTAACCATCCCTAACCCCGTCCTTATCCTCAACCCTAAATCTTATCGAATCCCTAACCCTGTCCCCCTGACCCTTTCAACCAAAAAGAAAACAAACAAACCAGGAGGAAAACAAAAACAAAATCTGAAAGAAAAATTAATTCAGGTTGTTGTCAGGAGTATTTCTAGGGGAGCCCTCTAGCTCTAGAGACACAAAAGGCTTTAAATTACGCACCCGTAGCGCGAAAAAACGTGGGTGGCATACGTACCAGTAAAAACAGTCTAAATTCTATAAATTCTATAATATCATAAAAACCACAGAAAAACTGTGGGGTCGCAGCAGGGCCATAAGCAAAGTCAAAAGTGGGCAAAAAGAAAAGGTTGTATGTAGCAAAACCCCGCGTGAGAAATAAAACCCAAACGATACAAAGCAAATTAATGACAGTAACAGTGGCCACACCCACCTGCAAATCGCCACCCCCCCCCCCCCCGGGTAGTGCCCTATACCCAACGGGTGGCAGTAAATATCCCCACTGGCGGGAGCACCGTAAGCATAAGCTGCAAAGGTCACACCAGGGACTGACAGACTGAGGTGTATGATGGTTTCAGTAGGTCGGAGGTGGGTGAGTATAGGAGTGTAATGTAATACATGGTCAAATGCCCCTTCAATCTCCCTTCCCATAACAAAAAAACCAAAAGAAAAATAAACAACAAAAAAAACAACAACATCCATCAAGCCCAGGCGTTCAATCATCCCCCTCCTGTTTCCACATTTCTTTCATGATTATAATTATTAATGATACCTGAAAGTAACTTCATCCATTGTTAGAACGAGACCTGCGTCATCTGAATAGGGTAATCTGAGATGGACTTCTGTGTTATCCTGTATAGCTGTAACAATCACCTTAAATACAGGAGGAATTGTATATTAGATGACATCTATTCTTCTTCTTCTTCTTCTTTTATAGTTGGTTCGTCTATAAGACGATTCCCCCAACTGCACTATGCGACTCAACGTCGCTCCTCTGAGGCTAAAAGCAGGGTAAAACCTTACATAGATGTTGAGACCATTAAAAAATATATTAGTTGTATAAAGTCTTTTGTATATATAACTCTGGTATAAATATCTCTTGGTTTCCAGATTGTGCACAGAAATACAACCCGCACTTTAGTTACAATGGTAGCTGCAACGGATAATAATGTTCTTAAATTCATTGTCGAAAGTCGTTGCAGATGGTAGTGTTTGGACTTCTGCCGGGAGGTTGTTCCACATCCTGATGACATTAGGGTAAAAAGAATAAAGATGGCTGTTAACCCGTGAGCTTGGGATGTTATATTTTATATTATTCCTTCTGTTGCCTCTGGTATTAATGGTGAGGTGTTTCAGTGGGATATGGATATTTCCTTCCCTGCCTTTATAAAATATTTTTAC
Organism: Onchidella celtica; assembly: GCA_963931925.1. Classification (NCBI taxonomy): domain Eukaryota; kingdom Metazoa; phylum Mollusca; class Gastropoda; order Systellommatophora; family Onchidiidae; genus Onchidella; species Onchidella celtica. Next base: position 28,652,283 of record OZ007581.1, on the reverse strand, counting down.
TTTGTTTTTTGCTCTCCTCTCTTCTAATGGTGTCCACTCGAGGTCTCTCATCATTTTATTTACACTACTACTTCTAGTATAGTCATTTGTCACAAAGCGGGCAGCTCTCCTCTGGACCCTTTCCAGTTGGTCTATGTTTATTCGACAGTGGGGGTCCCAGACACTGCAGCCATACTCTAGGGAGGGCCTCACAAAGGTGTTATAGCATTTTTCTTTTACTTTCCTATCACAGTTAGAGATGTTCCTTTTTAGAAATGCTAGTATACCGTTTGCTTTGTTACATGTGTTATCAATGTGTTGGTTCCATGTAAGTTTTCTGTCCAATGTAACTCCCAAATATTTAGCCTCATGTGTTTCGCTCAATTTTTCGTCGTGTATAAAGTAGTCTGAGGTGATGTTGTGTTTTTTATTTGAAATTCTCAGGACTTGGCATTTATTGGGGTGGAATTCCATACGCCAGTCCCTCTCCCATTTTTGTAGGCTGTCTAGATCTTTCTGTAAAATTTCCGTATCTTCTTTTGAGTTTATTGTTCTATAGAGGAGGCTATCATCAGCAAACAGTCGTAATTTAGTGCCTGGAGAGATCTTACTTGGCATATCGTTAATATAAACTAGGAATAGTAAGGGGCCCATTACAGTACCCTGGGGTACTCCCGAGAGAACAGCTGCAGGATTGGATGACTTTCCGTCAACGACGACTATCTGTGTTCTATTTTCTAAGAAAGACTTAATCCACTTCAAAGTACTGTTTCTAACTCCATAATGGTTTAGTTTAGTCAAGAGACTAGCATGGTGCACTTTATCGAAGGCTTTACTGAAATCTAATAAGATGGTATCAGTCTGCCTGTTGTTATTCAAGTTATTAACAAAATCATTGCAAGTTGTGACCAGCTGGGACTCACACGACCTGTGTTTTCTAAAACCATGCTGTACATGTGTTAAAACTGAGTGTTTCTCGAGATGCTTCATGATGCTGGTATGCAAGATATGCTCTAAAAGTTTACAAGATATTGATGTCAGGGAGACTGGTCTATAATTTTCAGGACTAGCTCTATTTCCTTTCTTAAAAATGGGTACTACATTTGCTTTTTTCCAGTCTTCCGGTATTTTTCCTTGTTCAATTGAAGCTCTAAATAACAAAGTGTAAACAGGGGCAATTTCCTTGGCACAGAGTTTCAGTAATTTGGCGGGAATTCCATCAGGCCCTGTAGCTTTATTTTCGTTAAGGTTTTCCAAAAGTTTCAGTACTCCATTTTCTGTGACAAATATTTCATCCATATCCGGCAGTTTGGCATCACTCAGCTCTCCCGAGAAGACTCCCCCTGGGTCGGAAAAGACCTTACAAAATTGAGTATTTAAGATATTGGCTCTTTTTTGGGCATCTTGCTGTGGGTGCCCTCTCTCATCGTTCAGTGCGGCTACTCCTAAGTTTTCTTTATTTTTACTTTTCACATATCTCCAAAGTTTTTTACTGTTATCAGATGAATCACTTATCATCTCATGGATATAATTATTATGAGCTTTCCGGCATTCTTTCTGTATTCGTATTTATTATCTTATACATCATGTTATTCCGTAATTTATTATCTTATACATAATGGTATTCCGTAATTTATTATCTATCATAATGTTTTCCGTACTTTATTATCTCATACATGATGTTATTAGGTGAATTGTTATCTTATACATAATGCTATTCCGTGATTTATTATCTCATACATAATGTTATTACCTGGCCAACATTCAGCAACACGTGGCTTTGGTTTCTGTTTGTTGTATCTCCTTTCCCGAAAAACTGGAGATATTTTAGTATATTGTAGAAGAGGTATTTTAACAAATACACACTTTGACACTTGTTTAAAATGTGTAGTGGCACTTATCAAGTTGTTTTACAGTTCTCTTTATCATAATACTAAAGCCGCAAACGTTTAAGGTCAAATTTCTCAATTGTGCAAAAAGTCGACCCGGAACAAACAGGAACTAAAGTCGCCAACTCAGAAACACATCTTAGGTCACTTTTCCGGATAAACAAGCTGTACATCGGTGACTATCCCGAGATTTGTGTTTTGCAATTTGGAACAGCTGAATTAAACTAAAAATGTATGTTTTAACAGAAAAAGTCCTGTCCTTCTTTATAATGTGTCTGGGGCTCACTGCCCAAATCATTGCTAGGGGCATCTATCGAGTCAAAGTTCAAAACCTGTGTAAAGACATACCTTTTCCCAAAACGCTCTCAGTTGTGAAGTTTCATTCCCAATCCATGTATTTTCGCAATGCATTTTATTTCGACTGTTTCATTGTTTAATTTCTGCCTTATGTGCCAGTATTATGTGTTTGTGTGTGTGTATTTATATCTGGCATAAGAGTGTATGCAATAGAGTGCGCGTGAGTGAGAGAGAGAGAGAGAGAGAGACAGACAGACAGACAGGGACAGAGGCAGAGAAAGACAGAGACAGAAAGACAAAAACAGAGAAAGAGAGAGTGAAAGAAAGAGGATGAGTTGCAGATGGAGAGAACAAGACTTTCTGTAAAGTACCAAGAGCAAATGTTTTTTTTTTGGACGGCGCTAAATAAGTGGTCTTCATTATTGTTATTATTATTATCATTATTATTATCATTATTATCATTATTATTAATATCATTATTATTGTTATTATTATTATATTGTGGTTTAAAAAAACACGCCGGTCATTTCTTATGATGTCGAAATATTCAAATGCCTAAATTGACTAACAGATGTTTCGATGAATTGTGATAGACTGACCGACGGATGGACGGACGGACAGAAGGGTGGAAAGACAGACAGACAGACAGAAGGACGGACGGACGAATGGATGGATGGATGGACGGATAATCTGAGTTTGTGTTTGAGTTAGGAGAAAGTACGTATACACGATAACCGTCACACTGTACTAGGAAAAATTAAGACGACAGACAGAATATATTAATGATATAGAATGGTAGGACAGAAAAAGACCCAACCTGAAGTGCCCACCAACCACCCGCAGATAGATAGATATGACGGACAGACAGACATATAGACAGGCAGGCAGACAGGCAGATAGATAGATAGATATGACGGACAGACTGACAGACATATAGACAGGCAGGCAGACAGGCAGATAGATAGATAGATAGATAGACGGACAGACCGACATATAGACAGGCAGGCAGACAGGCAGATAGATAGATAGATAGATATAAATTCTTTATTTCCATGTGAATACAATACAGATTGTACAGATACAATATCGAAACATTATATCTAAGTGGAAATTGTGCCATAGATAGATAGATAGATAGATAGATAGATAGATAGATAAATAGATAGACAGGGAGACACAATCAAATGAAACATAATTACCTACATAGAAACCACCATGAAAACGCCCAATGTGAAGCCAAAAACAAACAAAACCAAAATACAACATAGAATAGCTTTTTGTGGAAAATGACCCTACCTGGCTACCATAAACTGGTACGGTATGCGTTAGAATGAAGAAACTAGTAAAGCTATCACTGATGACTGGGATTAAAGAAGTGGTCCTGTAGCCACTATCTGCATAAGTGGTCATGATGACAGTTACAGGGTGGATGCTACGCATCACCATCGATGCGGCCTTTTTCTCTGTGGAAGATACGTTGAATACATAGTGACAGCATATAAAAAATATTATTCTGCGGACGTCTCTGTGTTTCTTAAGGACGTCAGTCTTGTCCACATCATCTGCTGCGTGCCGCTATTTTTAAGTACAAAGACTTAAAACACTCTTTGACTTTGTATACTTGTCCAGAGTATCCATTCCGCGCCGCTCCTCACCGCTATTGAGGCAAAGAGAGTTTTTCATACTTCATTTTCCGTAACGATAGTGGAGCGAATGCTGTGGACAAGAAGTCTAACGTGCGCAGCTTTTCCTGACGCGAAAAAAAAACCCCAAACAAATCATAAGTGACGACAACAGATGGACAAAACGTTGCGCGGAATGGAGGCATAGAAAAGGGAAAACAAATGTAAGAGGGCGCCCCAAAAGACGATGGAGAGATGACTTTGTGCAGACAGATGGACAGGCGTAGACACAGAAGACGATGGAGAGATGACTTTGTGCAGACAGATGGACAGGCGTAGACACAGAAGACGATGGAGAGATGACTTTGTGCAGACAGATGGACAGGCATAGACACAGAAGACGATGGAGAGATGACTTTGTGCAGACAGATGGACAGGCATAGACACAGAAGACGAAAAACAGAGAATTGAGATCATTGACGTTGGACGGACAAGGCCTATGCGGTCTTGACCATAGCAACCGTTTCTCTATTTTTAATGAGTGAAATTAAAAGCAAAGCACTCTTTGCCTCTGTATTCTTGACCACAGCATCTATTCCGCTCCGCTCCTCACTGCTATAGAGGCAAAGAACGTTTTTCATGCGTCACTTTCCGTAAATATAGCGAAGCGGACGCTGTGGACAAAAGCATTAACAAGAACAAGAAAACAAGAATTAGCGAGTGAATTTTAAGCCCTCAAAAACAAACAAACAAACAAACAAACAAACAATAAAACTGACCTGTTCCCTTCATTTCCAAACCAACAACATCCACCTTCATTTTCAACATTTCATTTCTGGTGAGAATGTTCCAAGTTTGCCTGGTAGTTCCGCTAACTCGACGTGTTGTGTCCAAGTAAACAAACCCGTCGTAGCCCGTGGTGACATGTAGATATCCCTCTCTCCCTGCTACGACGTAACTCTCAGGCACTGCCACCACGTAGGTATAAAGGAACGCATCTGGGAAAGTGCAAATTTAAAAAAGAACAGTTTTACGTTGAAATGACCGTCTGACGACACGGCAAGGACAAGGCAGCTCTTTAGGGAGCCCTTCTGAGGGTTATGAAATCAAAGAGGACACTAGAGACAACCAAAAACCAGGAACAAGAAAAAATAGAAACAAGACAAAAGAGAAGAAGTGCAAATGCCCACCGCGTGCAGAGATCCTCCAAGAACACAGACTTCATGTACGAAATTACCTTTTTTGGGGTTTTAATAACGGCTGTCGTTACGTGTACGTACGGTCCCCAAGCGTTTCGGGCTAGGGCCGGGTACGTATACGTACCTATCCCTAACTCCGTCCTTATCCTCAACCCTAAATCTTATCGACTTTCTAACCCTGCCCCCTTACCTTTGCAACCATAAAACAAGAGGGAAAACAAAAAGAAGATCAGAAAGAATAATTAATTCAGGCTGTTGATAGGAGCATTTCGGGAGGAGCTCTCAAGCTCTGGAGTCACAAAAGACTTTAAAATACGTACCCCTAGCGCAAAAAAACTTGGAGACCGTACGTACAAGTAACAAATATCTTCAAGACGACAATCATCAATAATTACCATAAATCTCGACAATTAAAAATCGTCAGTTTTTCAAATATGGATCAGCACAAACTTAAACCTGAATGACTTTTTTTCCATATTCACAACGACATTGTACTATTTTCAATAATATCATAATTATATTTCAGTCAAATTATGGCATATAGAAACAAAAAAGTCGTATGTTGCAAAAGCCTCGGTCACGAAACAATACGAAAACGAAGAAATAAAACGCAAAGGAAAAAGAAAGACAACTGCAGCTTTCGGTGGACTGATGTTCTTCAGGAAAACAATTATTTTTTTTTTTTTGCCCCATTTTGACTTTCTCTCACGCCTTTGCTGTGACGTTCACATATTTTCTGTTTTGTTGTTGTTGGTTTTATATATATATAAATATATATATATATTCCACTAACTGCCCCATTCTTCGAATTGTAGAAAAACAAAAGACACTACTTCAGACCGACAGGGACCAGCACAAACTCATCGATGCCGAGATGTGTAAGGTCATCCACAAGACACTGCGATTATAGTATTCTATGCAGTGGCGCGCACCACCGAGAATGTTTCAGAAAGTAGTGATGTCATGGGCGCATGCGTTCGTGAAAATGAAGGATCGGAAGTGGTCAGTCAGCGACATAAAGTAAACTCAAAAAAAAATAAAAAATACTTCGACACCATTTCAAGTCTCTGAGATTCATGAAGAACCGTTTGCAGGTCAAAAGGAATGCACCTGTCAAATATTTTCTGTTTATATATTATGTTGTGATGTATGTGATGTGAGTTGTGAACAGTTGTAAGTTGTGAACTGCGCCTAACAGGCTGCGTTACAATAAATTTGCTCTGAGATAGAGACAGGCAGAGACAGAAAGAGAGAGAGAGAGAGAGAGAGAGAGAGAGAGAGTGAGCGAGTCGGGGAGAGAGAAAGAAGCAGTGTAGTGTGTTGAGCGCTTCTCAGGCGCTCCATTCTGCTCTGTAGTTGACATCTTACTTCTGTAAAGCGCGTAGAGCATTTTAAATGGATATGCGCTATGTAAATGCCATTCATTATTCATTATTATTATTATCGTTATTATAATACTACCTGCCCGGGAGAGATATTTTTCATTAATTTCAGTTTGGGTGGTTATCACGGATCTGTTTCTCCCTTGCCTGTTCTATTATGTTTATTTTTGTTGTTGTTGTTGTTGTTGATGTTTGCGTTAGAAATGTCATTCTGCACCCCCCCCCCCACCCCCTGGCGCGTTTAGGCCCGACGCGCCCCTTCAGATCCTCATGAAATGGCAATAATTTGCTCACAGGTCAGTGTGTTTGATAAAGAACACACTGCAGGCAGTGATAACGTCATGTGTTCATGGCAAAGAATGGTTTGCCGGAAAAATTAGAAACCCTATGCAAACTCCAAAAAATACTTCTCCACCATTTCAAGACTCCAAATCTAAAAAAAGGATGGCAAAGGTGATGTCCAAATTTTAGTTTTTTAAAATTATTTTTGTGCAAAATTTCAGCCACTTACGTTGCCAAATAAAGTTTGCAGGCTTCACTAAAGTTTGTACAGGCTGGCGCGTTGTTGTCTTTTTTTTTTTATCATTCTGGCTACCATAATATTATATTTCGGGCCTTTGCCGATGCTTGGCATTAGTTATTGTCTAAAACGTAAACAACAGTAATTATGATCTTCGAAATATCTACACAAATTACAACTGATACTCAGATCACAATGTTGTAACATCAGTTTCCCACATTGAGTTTTCCGTTGGGTTTTCCACCTACTGAGTGATCCTTCTCACACACCCCGTCCCTCAAGGCCAAGGTCGCAGAGAAGCGGCTATCTTACCTAAAGATTCCACCCACACGCCTGGCCATTACGGCCAGCTTGACCATCCTTGATCTCCCCCACTTGTTTGACCATCCTTATAAATAATGACCATGGGTACTCGTTAGGGAGTTAGTTATGTCAAGGCCCAAGTTAGTTGGGTTTCGGTATTAGTTACAACTTCAGAAGAAAGAATAAAAAAAAGTATTATTCTTGTCATGAACTGTAGTTATTAAATTGGTAGAGAATAAATTTCATGCCAAGTGAGATGCTTAAAATTCTTGTGTTTGTTATATTTTGTTCAAGAACATTAAGTCCTCTCTCACATCACAACAATAGGACCATTGATGATTACTGTTAATAGAGTGTATATTTTTCAAATGATATATTGTTGTTGTTGTTGTTGTTTTCATTCAGCCCCAGCCTAATACATGACTGTGGATGTCCTCTTTCGGCTTCTATGGTTTTTATTAGAAGGCTTTTCAAGAGCGTTTAATTCGGTGCACTTTTGCCTATCAAGAACAGTTTTCGCAGTGCATTGGTGTGTATGGAAGACTGTCATTTGAGATAGAGAGAGAGAATGAAAAAGAGAGAGAGAGAGAGAGAGAGAGAGAGAGGGGGAAGGGATAGGAAGAGAAAGAGATGGGTACATGGAGAGGGGTGGTGGACGGAGCTGAACTCAGCTATAGGCCCATTGCGAATGACGTCACAGAGTGTTCTTGTTTTGTTCTTCCGACACCTTAATAGGTGGCCGGTGGATCAGCTGACGAGTGTAACTTCGAGATATGTCTAAGCGGTTAAAATGTCTGCTGGTTGCATTGCAGTTGACTGTTATGACAGGGATGGAAACGATGGATCCAAGCTGGTCAGATTCCCTACCATCCATGTAAACAAGGGAAAGGAAGTGAAAGAATTGACGGAACGTCTCCCATGTGCATGTACACACGTGCCATTGATTACGGTAGTGAACTAATTATTGCTCGCCGCCGATTGGTTTGCGACGCCTGAAGTGCTCGCAGTGCAAATCAGCTAACGAATCAAATTCAAGGCTCCCATCGCTATGGTTATGCGTCGGTCCTTACAACAAAGATGGCCGATATCCACAATGGGCCTATATAATATCTGCACGACAAATTAAAAATTGTTTACCTCTTTGGCAGAAAAATCTGGCTTCTACCTCAGTGCCATTTGCGTCATTCAGCATTTTGTGAACGCCACGCCAACCCACTTGATCTTCCCCATTGTGCCCCTGCCAATCATTGGGCTCCCTAGACCGCCAGTCTTCCAAAGTGACGTTTTCTTTGGTTGAGACCCAAGTGAACACGCCCTCCTGATCCTCGTCAGAGGCGCCAATAAATACGTCTGTGTTCTTATAGGCTGGAAGAAAAGTGATCGTGTATTTGTTAATAACCAATTAAAAATACAACAAAAACATGCAAATCAGACATTGGTGAATTCAAAAAAAAAAAATAAACTAACTCAGGTTCCCGGCATTATCCGGGAGCCCACGGTTCCATCTCTTTCTCTCTTTTTGGTCTAGAAAGCTTCCCATATTCTACACTCTTACTAGAGTAGAATAACTTGTTTTTTTTTTGTTTTTTTTCTTTCTGTTCACGAGGAGGATGGGGCAAGAAGTCTCATTTGGTAGTCAGAGCTTTACTAGGTGGCCGGGAAGCACTGTAGGTTGAAAAAAAAAAACCCTGCTCTGAGCTAATCGACCCCTTAGAAAGACAATGGTGTCACAAATCCCAGACTGGGAGATGTAATAGTTTATGACAGGACGACAATCACGAACAAACAAGTTTAACACTTAACAAAACAATCCATCAGACTCACACATTTATTAAACCTAATTATACATATAATAGCGCAATTACATACATTATATCATTGAAATGAACTGCCGTACAACGGCCTTATTCTCACACACACTCTCCCTCGGATCCACAATCCGGTAGTTACTCCTAAAGGCACTTCGGCCTCAGCCTCTCCCCTCAGGGTCTTAATAGTACATTAATGATTCACTGGCACCGCAGTCTCTCAACATCACCTTCCTATTGTCATACACCGTAGCACTCCCCTAGCACCTCAGCAGGGCAATAACACATTATTATTTCCATAGCCATCAACATGGCAACAACATAGTATCAGTTCACTAGCCTATCAACATGGCAACAATATAGTATCTCATTCACTCTCATATCTACGTCCCTGTCCGTGGCCTGACTGCCACGACTTTATGTGCCTCTACTGTCCTGCCCCGACAGCCTCACTTCTGGCCTATTTGTGGCCTCCGGCCCTATGTTGGCCTATCCCCTGTGCTCATCGAGGTGGCTCTGCGGCCCGTCCCCGACACCAGTCATAACTGGAAAGACTCTCACTAGTCTTCTCGACTGCTTCCCCTTTATGTCCGCCCGATGGGCTTTTATTCACAGGTCCGATCCCTAGGACCTTCTAACTTGCAGTGATAGTTATACAGCGCTTTCGCCTCCTTCAGACCCCCCCCCCCCACTACTCACAACAGCACGCTTAACTTGCTGTCTACTGTGAGTCATTCTTACTCTACACCCGCTCTGTAGCAATCCCCTTAATTGCACTCACTCCACTCGTGACATCATCCCCCACCCCAAAAAAATTAATGCAATTAATTTCAAATCGCATCAAGATGACTGTCAACGAGTGAGCGTGAGCAATACCTACACTAAAAAAAACTGACCTAGCAGTTCCCCTAGTATATAAAATACCGAAATCAGGGGAAAACATGGGGATCAATATGGCCTGCAATATGCATATATGTGTCACATCATGAATAGCTAACTAACCACAATACTTAATACAGCATCAAAAACCATTCAACCTATCAACCATTCTTCATATCATATTTATAATGTCAATATTTTAAAGTCGACTCATTCACACAGATCCTGTCAATGTTCCTGTCCTCCGATGTATAAGCTCCTGAAATCTTCCCCTAGGCTCGACTAAGGTAGTCGGCGATATGATTGCTGGTTCCTGGAATTGGTTGAATAACGAAGGTATACGGCTGCAAAGCCAATGCCCATCTAGACAAGCGTGGGCTGGACGAACGATTCTTCGACAAAAATGTCAGTGGCTTGTGGTCTGTCTGGATACAAAATTCTCGTCCCATGAGATAACGTCCTAGTTTCTGGACGGACCAGACAATGGCAAGACACTCGCGCTCTATCACAGAATACTTTCTTTCTCTCTGCAATAACTTCCTACTGACATAACATACAGGATGGAGACATTCGTTCTTCTCCTGTAGAAGACAAGCGCCGACACCAGAGTCCGACGCATCCGTTCTGAGGATAAAATTAGATCGAAAATCGGGTAATATCAAAATGGGTGACGATGATAATGCTGTCACCAAATTATCAAATGATGTCTGACATTCAGACGTCCACTGGACCTTATCGGGTTGTCCCTTCTTAGTAAGGTCAGTAAGAGAAGATGACAAGGAGGAAAAATTTGGAATGAACTTTCTGTAATAATTTAAAATTCCCACTAAGCTTCTGACTTGTTTCTTTGTTTTTGGGATTTGCAACCCTACTAACTTGTCAATTTTTGTTTCTTCAGGTCTCTGAACACCTCTACCCACAATATGTCCTAAGAATACTATCTCTGGACATGCCAAATCCATCTTTGCGGGTTTAGCAGTTAACCCAAAATGACGTAATCGTTTAAAAATTACTGTTAGTGTCTGAATATGCTCAGACCATGTCGACGTATGGCATGCTATATCGTCAAAGAATGACACGACATTAGGTATGTCCTTCAACACTAATCTCATTAATCGTGCAAACGTCGCTGGCGCGTTTACCAACCCAAATGGCATGACCTTAAATTGGAATAATCCAATGGGCGTTTGGAACGCCGTGTATTGTTTAGACTCCTCAGTAAGCGGGATTTCCCAATACCCTTTCGTCAAATCTATCTTGGAAAACCACGTGGACCCGGCCAATGAAGCTATTAATTCCTCCTGAAACGGAATAGGCTCCCTATCGCCTACCGTAATAGTGTTCAATCTTCGAAAATCAATACAGAACCGCACCGATCCATCAAGTTTTTTCACGAGGACGATGGGTGATGAATACGGCGATGTTGATGGTTCTATGACATCTAACTTCAACATTGACTCAACTTCCTTTATGACTCTATCTCTCGAAGAAAAAGGCAGCGGATACGGTCTAAGAAATACTGGCTTATCCGAAGTCAACTTTATTTGGTGCTGGATCACCGTAGTGCGACCCGGCAAATCCGTAACAACATCCGGAAATAACGCTAACAGGGACTCAAGTTCCCTACTCCTTGAACTCGTAAGGTCAGGGTTAATTTTTACGTCCCTGTAACCTTGTGTCGCAGTTAACTCCGGCAATTGAATTTGTAACTCTTCCTGCGCCTCGGTGTCGCTTACGTCACAGTCCAACTGGTCTACGACCCCCGTACAAGCAGTAGAGAAGACAGTCTCCTCTGGTCTTGTCTGTGCACACAGATACTGTGGTCTCTCATAAAATCTCTGTAGCATATTAACATGGAAAACCTTACTCGCTCCATCAATGTGGATAGCGTAATCTACCTTCGAAACAACTCGCTCAATAACATAAGGACCTTTCCATGTCATCAATAACTTATTATGGTCCGTAGGTAACAACAACAGAACCTTGTCTCCTGGCTTAAAAATTCTGAGTTTGGAACCTCTATCTTTATAGTCTTTTGCTCTTTTCGAAGCGATACCAGAAGCTTCTTCTGCTATAGTGCGCGCTGAAGATAGTCTTTCTCTTAAATCAACAAGGTACTGAAACCTTTTTAAACGGTTCCGAAACCGTGGGGATCTTTTGACGAGGAGCCTGGGGTGAACGACCCTTATGCGTCGTCTTTTGGCACGCACTGCACGTCTTACAATATAAACGTACATCTCTGTATACTGACGGCCAATAAAAATCTTTCAGAATTCTCTGCTTGATTCTAGCACTTCCCATATGATCCGCTAATGGAACCTCATGGGCCAGACGCAATACTGTAGCAATTAACGACCGTGGCACGACGACCTGCTTTTGAACATAAGCCACTGTGACGTACGTACGGAACAGAATGCCCCCCTGGACAAAAAAAGAAGATGACCCGTTCTTATATCTCCTCGTTTTCTCGGTTCGCGCTTCCCCAAAACATGGGTTTAATGATGGGTCCTCCCTTTGTAATCTCGCCAAGCGCTCTGGCATGATATCTAGGTTGACCGCTGGCGTAGCCAAAGGTCTAATCTTATCTTTATCGGCTACCCGTCGGCGTGTTTCGACCGCGGCGCAAAAGTCAATACCTTTTGATTGCGACCATGCTTGCACGTTCTCATCGGAAGGGGAAACTATCCGTGATACATTCCCAATGATGAGCTGGGCGCCTGGAAAACAACCAACGACTGCTTCGACTTCCCCGCTAAGGAAAGGTGTATCTATCATTATTCTTGCCATGGGTAATTTCTCAATGGCCCCCGAAAATTGGATGCACGGGACAGTCTCACCTGTAAGCTGTGAATCCCGAATGCAATCCCTATGCACTCCCACAACGGTAGATCCTGTATCTCGTAAAACCGAGACCGGTTCGTCCCCAACAAACCCCGGATAAACCCTAAGACCACCTCCTGTATGACATGAATTTATAACGGGGATCTTTCTCCCACAAGGTAAAACACCGGAAGATAATAACTTCTCACAACTGGGACACTTAGAATACTGTCCGCCTCCGTTGTCCGATGTAACACACGCAGCCGCATGATGAAATTTATTTGGGGAACATGGACTGGAGCTACTGTCCACGTTCGCCGCTATCCTACCTGCAGGGCAGTTCACGCTGATGTGATCTGCTCTTCCGCAGTTCCAACACTTTGCGGCCCTACACTCGCGCGAAAAGTGACCCACGCGTCCGCAAGTCCAACACTCCGCTCCCTGTGCTGCCCTAGGCCTGGGTCCCCGTGACCCATCGCGACCGGAACTAAAGTCCCTATGCCGTCGGTCATCGGCAAAGGTCACAACTCGCCCCCGGCCATTACCGCGACCTAGCCCTCCTGCTCGGTCAAACTTACCGGATCCATATGCCGGTGATTGGCGATAGCCCCTACGCTGCCCCTGGGCTTGCCCGCTATAGGCACCACGCTGACGCGACCTGTCCCTAAGTCCTGCCGGCGACCCCTCGACAACGGCGACGTATCCAGCATCTTGGACGTACGCCCTGGCGACTGGTTTGGACGGATGCGCCGTACGGTATGCCTCCGCCAACTTAGACGCCTCCTGCACCGTCGCGGGTTCGTTCTCTTTCAGGAAAGCCACCAGATCTTTGTGGCACGACGCGTACAGCTGGTCACGGATCATTAAGTCTTTCAGTTTAGCAAAGTCCGTGCCCACATGCGCCAAGTCTACCCAGTTCGCGAAATACTCCGTTAGTCTCGCGACGAAGGCAGCAAAGTCCTCCCTGGTATCTGCACGTGCTCGCCTAAACTGCTCCCGGAAGTATTCCTCGGTACGCGCAAATCGGCGAAGCAGCAAAGCCTTCAGCTTATCGTAATCTTGCACGTCTTCGCGCTGTAGCTCTTTAAAGTAGGTTAACGCTCGCCCCTGCAATAGCGACGCCAGGTACGTGGCCCATAATTCCTTATTTTCCCCCCATTGCAATTGTGCGTTCAGTTCGAACCTGTAAAGGAAGGCGTCTATGTCGTCCTTCCGGTCGTCGAACGTAGGGAGCTTAATCCTAACGCCACCTTTATTGTGTACCTGCCGCTCAACTGTTTCTGTTGGCGCATTCTTTTTGATTTCCAACTCGGCGATCTTTACTTGCGCCTCTATCTCCTTTAACCTTATCTCCCTTTCCTGCTCCCTATCCTGTCTCTCCTGTCGCTGAGCTTCTAACTCCTTTAACTTAAACTCTCTTTCCTGCTCCTTATCCTTAGCCTCTCTCTCCTGTTGCTTAAACTCCCTTTCCTCCTCCTGAGCCTTAGCCTCTTTTTCTCGCTCTCTATCCTTAGCACGCTCATCGCGCAAATCCGCCTGCTGTTCTTTAATCCAGCCGCGTAGCTCCTCTCCCTCCAGGCCAAGTTCCTTACCCAACTTCATTAGTTGTTGGAGTTCCGCCATTTCACAGATTTATGGTTATGGTATGTATTATAAGAGCGGCTAACCTGCCGGTATGATCACTAACGACACGACCAGAGACCTGAGATCACACCAGATATAACAATACCCAATTGTCCCAAATACAATTCAGAAATTTACCTTTACAGCACAACTAATTCTATATCCATAAAATGCACTGCACTATTAATAATAAAAAAGAGTAGAAAAGACAAGAATAAGGAAATTCAGTAGAAGGACCACAAGTACGTCAAGGACAACGAACCAGACTAGGACAAAGACCTAAAAAAGAAAATATAATGGAAAAAAAATGCAACCTACTACGCCGATTACACAACACGGTACGAACAAGAACAGAGTCTGAAAAAAAAGAACGTATCTACAGAAAGGTAGAAGAGGGACAAGAGAAACGTCTTCCTAAAACAATGAGGAAGATAGAGCGCTACAATCTAAACAAAAATACATGTCCCTATAGAACTGTTCGCTGTGATGAACGAAGTTCCAAATTTAGCCCACCTCCCGAAGAGGACAAACTACGCTCACCACAGCAAACCCGCGCCACCGCCCGTATAACCTATAACGACAACAAAAACAGCAAAAACAGGGAAAAAGACAGATTAAAGGGACAGCCCACAATCCAGGGCACAAAAATTTTGACTTTCACTTAACTTTTGAAATTTTGAGTAAAACTCCTCCCTTTAATCGGAGCTCTGGCTGCTCGTCTCCTCAGGCTGCACGCACACACTCTGGAAAGTTTAAATACCCATTAATACCTATTCATAGCAATACATGCATCAATATACATTCATTATTATACATAAATCATATCATGAAATGTCCATTCATCCAACGAACAAGACAGCACAATTACCCACTAACTAACTACAACTAAATATTACGAAAATGGACGAGTCACAATGGACGAGCCCCCAATGTCACAACGGACGAGCCCCCAGTGTCACAAATCCCAGACTGGGAGATGTAATAGTTTATGACAGGACGACAATCACGAACAAACAAGTTTAACACTTAACAAAACAATCCATCAGACTCACACATTTATTAAACCTAATTATACATATAATAGCGCAATTACATACATTATATCATTGAAATGAACTGCCGTACAACGGCCTTATTCTCACACACACTCTCCCTCGGATCCACAATCCGGTAGTTACTCCTAAAGGCACTTCGGCCTCAGCCTCTCCCCTCAGGGTCTTAATAGTACATTAATGATTCACTGGCACCGCAGTCTCTCAACATCACCTTCCTATTGTCATACACCGTAGCACTCCCCTAGCACCTCAGCAGGGCAATAACACATTATTATTTCCATAGCCATCAACATGGCAACAACATAGTATCAGTTCACTAGCCTATCAACATGGCAACAATATAGTATCTCATTCACTCTCATATCTACGTCCCTGTCCGTGGCCTGACTGCCACGACTTTATGTGCCTCTACTGTCCTGCCCCGACAGCCTCACTTCTGGCCTATTTGTGGCCTCCGGCCCTATGTTGGCCTATCCCCTGTGCTCATCGAGGTGGCTCTGCGGCCCGTCCCCGACACCAGTCATAACTGGAAAGACTCTCACTAGTCTTCTCGACTGCTTCCCCTTTATGTCCGCCCGATGGGCTTTTATTCACAGGTCCGATCCCTAGGACCTTCTAACTTGCAGTGATAGTTATACAGCGCTTTCGCCTCCTTCAGACCCCCCCCCCCCCCCACTACTCACAACAGCACGCTTAACTTGCTGTCTACTGTGAGTCATTCTTACTCTACACCCGCTCTGTAGCAATCCCCTTAATTGCACTCACTCCACTCGTGACAAATGGTTCTATGTCCACGTTTTGGCTGAACAGGGTTACACACTACAGTAACCACAACACTACTTCTACTTTTATGTCAGGTCAGAAAAATCTGCTACTGGTAACATGTAATCCAGTACAACCTGCTTCATGAACTGGTACGCTAGCATGGTATCAGTGGGCGTGCACCTGTCGGTGCAAACGGCCAGGACGGAGGAGGTTTCATCTAACCCAACGGCCACATGCTAGGGCACAATGTGACCCTCAGTACTTGAGTCCTTCATATTGGCCCCCGGTAGCGGTGTGGTCATAGGCTTGTTTGCCTAAATCACAGACGAAGAATTGAGCAAACTTCCCGGACGCAGCTTCGAAGTTGGCGGCAGCAGGCCAGTGGTTGATTGATAGGGCAGATGGCAATATACCGTCACTCTGGCCTGGATATCGTGACACAGAGCATCCACCAGTATTGGTGTTCTTTGGTTTGGGTCTTTCACCCTAGTCAGTTGGGACTGCGAGGCTGTGGAGTAGCCTACAGGCAGCCGGTCAGGCAATATGACTGTCCCTCTGGCATCCTCCTGCACCTGGATACATTTCCAGTCGTCTTGACCCTGTCTTGCCACTTGGATAAGTTGTGTCCAGGCGAGAGAGTGAGTCTGATGTTTGCGCAGCTCTTTCTCACTAAAAACAAATTCTTTGCGCCAGTCTTAACACTCACCTCGTCTTCTTTCATCTTTGTCTCGTCTTCTTTCCTCTCAAAATTCCAACGGCGATGGGCGAGTGCGGTGGCAGCAGGTTTGGATAGACTGGAAGCTGTTAGCACAGACCTACACGTTGGTGGCTGTGGGCTATGGTCGCTTCAGCGTCGATTGAAGTGGAGGCGTGGGGAGGCAGCACCCACAGTAGCTGAGCAGCCTTATTTAAGGATAGCACTGCTCACCTCAACTGAGGAAGGGGCTACAAAAGGTGCCATAAAGAAAGCCCACTTCCCATCACCCTGACTGGTGTACCGCGACCAGTGGGGATCCCTTTTTGCGGTCGAAACAAAAAGAAATTCAGCTTACTCAGGCTAGGAGCCTGGAATATACGCACACTACAGGACAACTCAAACAACCCGGAAAGACGCACTGCACTTATTGCCATTGAGCTCAGCAGGTACAACCTGGACATAGTGGCACTCAGTGAGACCAGACTCCCTGATAGTGGCCAACTCAAAGAGCTCAGTGGTGGATACACCTTCTTCTGGAAAGGCAAGGGTGCAGTCGAACCGAGACAGCATGGTGTTGGGTTTGCAATTAAAAATGACCTTGTCAGAAACTTGCAGTCCATGCCAATTGAAATAAATGACAGGCTAATGACACTCAGGATCCCAGTTGGGAAAAGCCAGTCAGCCACCCTCATTAGCGCATATGCGCCCACCATGACAAACCCAGATGAAGCCAAAGACAAGTTCTATTCTGATCTAGAATCTGTCATATGCTCTGTCCCGGCAGCTGATAAGCTGATTCTCTTGGGGGACTTCAATGCTAGGGTTGGCTCCGAAATCTCAGCGTGGCCAAATGTTTTGGGCCCTCATGGAGTTGGTTCATGCAATAACAATGGGTTGCGCTTACTTACTTTGTGCGCTGAATTTGGCCTGTTCATTACCAACACAAATTTTAGTCTCCCCGTGAGAAACAGAACGTCATGGATGCATCCCCGCTCAAAGCATTGGCATCTCATAGACTATGTCATTGTGAGGAAGACTGACAGAAAGGATGTCCTTGTAACAAAGGCGATGTGTGGTGCCGAGTGTGGAACTGACCACAGACTCATTGTTTGCAAGCTCAGACTAACATTGAGGCGCAATAGACGCCCTCAAGGGAAAGCGCCACCTAAACGCCTAAATGTTTCAAAACTCTGCTCAGCTGAGAAACAGAGCGAGCTCTCATCAGAACTCTCCTCAAAATTGGATTGCGTGACTTTTGACCCTGAGAACATTGAACAGAGCTGGACTGACCTAAATACGACTGTACACTCTTGCGCCAGAAGCACAGTTGGTTTTCCTGTCCGTGTTACGAGCTGGGTCCTCGAGTGTTACGAGTTCAAAGAAGGGTGTTACAGATGGGGATTACTGTGCTCGTGTTTTACGGGGATGGTTAATTATAAATTTACGTGTTCGACTGCATTTTTAATAAATATCGAGAGGTTTTAGAAATTACTCTGCCATACCATGCCACATACACTAATAACAATTTCGAGTAGGTTATATCAAGGACCTTGTAGGGCCACAAATTTATTACTTAAAATTCCTAACAATTTCGTCTATCGTTTACCTATCAAAAAGACAACATCAGCAGCATCAAATGAAAATACTAAAATACATAACTATAAATCTCCTCTAGATCCTTAAGAGATTTGAAACTCTATATCATTCTGATTCATACACAGTTTACTTAGTAATTATTCATCTTCAGAAATATAGACTGCCTACTACTTCACAAATAATATCCTTATGTCTCAGACGACAATATTAACTCATTTAACTGCTTATAAAGGATCAAACCGTCAAGACACACTGACGTAGTTAAAATAGATCTAATCTAGATCTGTTCTAGGATGGGCTGGCAATCCCCAGCCTCATCCAGACACATCAATTACAATTTACAAATGTGTATATCAGTCACTCTTTCTAGATCTTAATTGCAAGTAAAACTTTATGGTCTTGCATTCCTTTGATCGCACGTCTACTGGAAAGTTAGGGTCAGATTCACATCATCTCGAATCATTTTGATGAAACTTACGATTGGTTCCCTGAAACGATTTCAGGGAACTGGAGAAAATAGCTGTGGATTATTTTCATTGTCTATCCAGGACATAGACATGACTTAACAGTCTGTTGGTTCTCTCTGGCTGAACCGTATTAGCCGACAACCCTCGTAGCTGGAAGATCTACATGGAAGTGAGGTAGCATAAAGATGCTCCCGCTTATCTTCTGCAACTCACGTGACTGCTCAAATTTGATTGGTGCATCCACTTCGAGCTCCGCTCGCAGCGCCAATAGATTCTATTAATAGTAACAGACAAAGTCAGACCTAGGATGTCAAAACCTTTCGCAAAGTCTCTACACCCTAAACGTTTTATGTACGAATTTCTTCACTCCTTATTCGCCCCGTCTTTCCCTGTTAAGGTACACCCAAACCACGGGGTCGAAAACTGCATCGTCACTGTTAATTTATCCATTCGTTCTATCCTGACCCACTTTCTTTCCATCTCTAAGAAAAGCGTTACAAAAACAAACTGTCCACGGGAATAGTTCAAGGACGTTTGCACTGGCTAAAATCAATGATGCCATGTAATAAACAATGCGTGACCTAGCACGGCAATTCAAATCCTAATCCTGACATATCCCCCACCCCAGTGAAAATTTTAAATAAAATTTACACGATAAGATCCAAGAAATCTCAAAGTTATTGTGGTAGGGGCTTAAGTAGTACTGTAGAAAGATGAGACTTAAGCTTGAGAAGAAAAATCTAACTAAGAACGTGCATATTGGATGGACAAAAAGCATACAATTATTGATGCCACGTTCTATAGAATTTATTCTATTTAAGCATTCTTACTGCACACAATCAAAATTCTCAGAAACATCTATAATAATAATGAGTATATCACTGTATACTGCTGGATTAAAGTATAACTATTATGAAATAATGAAGCCTTACTGAAGGAATAGGCTTATAATTATATAGTCAACACACACAATTGCTGCTTATATACACATTCACACACAATATATTGTTAATTAAAATACTGTGGTATCCAATGGCAGCAGTAGCTCTGGTAGCTTGGTTTGCCATGTCTCTATCTCATTGACCCGCTGACAAGGGCGTCAGGTTTGCCAGAAGTTCAGGTCACAGTCAGGAATGACGCTGGTGGAAAAAGGATATTCACAAAAAAGGATTGTAAAACTGGTTCATAAAGTAATGAACAAGATAAATGTGAATCCATCCACCGTCTAGAATTGAGGGGGACAAGCACTATCCAACCCCATTACAAGACACAACACTCTTTAATAGGAATCTAAATGAGACGTGACAAAATATCAGCTTGGGAATTGTCACCGCCCGGGATAGACCGGATAACAAACCGGTATTCCTGGAGTGCAAGACTCCACCTCGTTAATCGAGCATTTTTAGCCCTGTTAGTCTTTAAGAATAACAACGGACGATGGTCCGTTTCAATTATAAACTCGGACATGAGTAGATATCTCGAAAATGCGTTTACAGCAAAAATGATAGCGAGGCACTCTCGCTCGATAATTGCATAGCGGCATTCCCTATCTAGCAACTTGCGGCTGGCGTATAGACATGGCCGCAAGGTATCGTCTCGTTCCTGTAATAACACAGCTCCCAATCCCTTGTCCGACGCATCAGTGCGGACAATAAATATTTGGTTTATGTCTGGCAGTATGAGAATGGGGGAAGTGGAAAACAATTGTTGAACGGTACGAAGTGTATCAGCACATTCGGTTGTCCATTTCACTTTATTAGGAAAATTCTTTCTTGTGAGGTCCGACAACGGAGCTGTAAGCGAAGAAAAATTTGGAATGAATTTCCTATAATAGTTAAGAAAGCCCAATAAACTACGAACTTCTTTCTTAGTTCGAGGAGGTTGGAGCTTTAAGATGGTAGTTATCTTCTTGTCATCAGGAGTCTGAACGCCGTGGGCAATTGTATGGCCCAGAAAATTAATTTCATTATATCCTAAAAATACCTTACTGGGTTTCGCCGTAAGGCCAGCTCGACGAAGAGCAATAAAAACTTGTCGTAGGGCTGCGAGGTGGCCCGACCAATCGGTTTCATAAATACAAATGTCGTCAAAATACGACAATACGGAATTCATACCCTGGAGCAATATTGTCATCATACGGGCGAAAGTAGCAGGGGCTGTAACTAACCCGAAAGGCATATAGCGCCACTGCATAAGACCCAACGGAGTCTGAAAAGCGGTATATTGCTTGCTATTCTCATCAAGAGGAATTTGCCAATAGCCTTTGGAAAGATCAATTTTAGAAAAAATCGTTGCCCTCGCTAACTGAGCAAAAAGATTCTCCTGGTTGGGAATCGGTTCAGCGTCATATATCGTAACCTCATTAAGTTTACGATAGTCAATACAAAAACGCACTGTATCATCTTTTTTTTTCACTAAGACGATGGGTGAGTTATATGGACTCGTCGATCGCTCTATCACTCCCAGGTGAAACATGTTACGTACCTCGGTTATTATAGTCTCTTGTGCGTGCAGCGGACGCGGATATGGTTTCACAAAGACGGGTATATCCGTCTTTAATCTTATAACATGCTGTACCAAAGAAGTATTACCTGGTAGATCAGTAAAGACAGTAGTAAACTCGTTAAGCAAATCTGTTAAATCTTGTCTTTGCGATTCAGATAAATCTGGATTTATATTCACATCCGAAGTGTTTTCAGAAGATCGAAGTGCGGGTATTGAATTCTCTATCTTGATAGGATCATCATCGTCAACTGAAACTAAGGCCGCATTGGCCTGAGCAACCACATTTCGGCGATTATTCTGCCGATTATCATCGTCGGACAGGTATTGCTTTAACATATTTATATGGAAGACTTTGTCCTGTCCTCGAATCTTGACAAGATAATTTACTCGAGAAAGTCTCTTTAGAACTTTAAAAGGTCCCTTCCATGTAAGAAGGAGTTTATTTTTCGTTTCCGGAAGGAGAACAAGAGTTTGGTCTCCGACGGTCAAGGTTCGCAATCGGCTACCTTGATCACGATATTGTTTATAAAGACTAGCATGCGCAGCTGAAGATTTTTGTGCGAGCTGACATGCGTTAAGTATTCGCTGGCGCAAGTGTACAACGTATTGATATGCAGACTGCGTATCATTGTCGTCGGTGTCTGATCCGGCGAATAAATCATGGAGTATGGCCATTGGACCACGCGGTTTACGACCATACAATAATTCGAAGGGGGAAAAACCCGTCGATGCGTTCGGTAGTTCTCGGTATGCAAAAAGAATAGCGGGGAGTTGTCGATCCCAATCACTCGGTTTGTCGGCGGAAACTCGTGCAAGCATACTTTTCATGGTAGCATTCCAACGCTCACAGCAGCCATTAGACTGTGGGTGGTATGGAGATGTCAATCTTTGTTTAATCCCGATCAACTCCAAGACTTTCTTAAAAAGCTCAGAGGTAAACTGTGGACCTCTGTCCGATAAAATTTCAACTGGAAACCCAAGACGCGAAAAAACAGTAATAAGAGCTTCAGCGATATGATCAGCTGAAATGTCTTTTAGCGGAATGGCCTCTGGCCAACGGGTTGCGTAGTCAATGACAGAAAGTATAAAACGATGTCCTCTGTCTGACTTGTGTAGGGGACGAACTATATCTACGGCAACGCGTTCAAATGGTCTGGATACCATTGGCATCTCCTGCAGAGGAGCTCGCGATGCTCTTCCTTTAGGAGTACGTCTCTGACATACGTCACATGTTGATACAAACCGGTTTACATCTGCGTAAATACTGGGCCAAAAAAATTGCGTTAATATTCGAGACTTAGTTCTGGCCTTTCCCTGGTGACCCGCCAAGGAAGTGTCATGCGCGAGACGAATAATGTCGCGACGAAAAGATCTCGGTACTACAAGTTGCATAACGGTCTCTCGCTTATTCCGAAAATTACGATATAATAAGTCATCTTTAATAAGAAACTTAGAGGTATCCGGTGCGGTAGGATCCACCTTAGCAAAGAAATGTTTCAATGTGGGATCTGAATGTTGCTCATCATGAAATGCACTAGACGTTATGTTCACTTCAATAGTAGGATTATTCAATGGACTGTCTGCTCGTCGACTCGATTGTAAGCGTGTTGTCGCACAAGCAACACTCTCATCCTGAGTCCAAATTTCCAAGTTACCGATAGGAAACTTATTTACTTGAGGTACATTACCTATGATTATATCAGCCACCGGATTAGGTAGTACACATGCAGTAACAATACCTGTGAGAAAAGGTGTATCAATATAAACTTCTGCAAGACGGAATCGCTCTACAGATCCGCCAAAAGTAATACAAGTTACCTCTTTATCCAAAAATTGTGTTGGACGGACTAGTGCCTGTCGAACGCCGATAGTCGTGCATCCGGAGTCACGTAGAACAGAAGCGCGAATCGCGTTTACGCGGCCCTGGTAAAATGTTAATTCGCCCAGTTCATGTAGGGCGGACATGACTGGAATAGTCTTTGATTGCGATGAAGATTTATTAGTATAACCAACATCTGTATAGGGTGTAGATTGTACAGAGCAGGCATTTGCCGCTCCCATTTTTACGGTACAAAATCTTCGCATGTGGCCGAACTGATTACACTTGAAGCACATAATACGGTGTGAGTCGTGTCCACGATAAGGCCGATTCTGCGGTCTATTATAATTATGATTATCATCAAAATGCACTCGTCGAGGCGGTCTCTGAGGCCGGTTATATTGTTGGCCTGTGTAGTTGCCACGATAATATGGGCGAGGCTCGTAAAAAGAATAAGTCTGATATCCTCGACGCGGGGATACATTACCTTCATTCGGAAAATCCCTCTGTTTAACAAAAGGCGGCTCTGATTTCTTTAACGTTAGCTCACGCTTCCTCTCCTTCTGTTTCTCTCTTTCTTTTTCTCTCTCTCTTGCTGCTAGCCAATGCTCAAGATCTCGGTCTTGTTCTACTTGTTGTTCGCACCACGAGGCGCGTTCTTCCTCTGGTATGCCGAGAACTTTGGCATATGCCAGGTATTTAAAAAACTCGGCCATGATATGTTAAAGTCTGTAAAGTTAGTAAATATTTACCCAATGTTACGGTATATCGCGGTATCAATTATATTATATGAACAGTTATTGACTGTTAATATTAATTCAGTGTCTTATGTTAGCACTGCTTCGCGAAAAGAACGTTCTATCTCTCTCTCTGAAAATTACAGGCAGTATCACTTAACTGCAAACACTTTATCTCTCTCTGAAAATTACAGGCAGTATCACTTAAACTGCAAAAACTTTATCTCTCTCTCTCTCTATGAAATCTAGTAAGGCAGTGCCGTCTATCCGTTGCTCCCACTGCAATAAAATACTATATTATATCGCCTTTACTGCGATAAATTAATGTCTCGAGTGATCACTCTCAAAATTTACGTCTCTCTCAACGCGACGAACCAGTGTCCTCTGTTATCACTGTCAAAAAACGAATCGCTCTCTCAATGCGATGAATCAAAACTATATCTCTCTCTCAACACGACAAATTTGAAATATCTCTGTGTTCTCAAAACACTCTCAAAATTCTCTCTCTTCTCAAAATGCGCACACGCAGTGTCTTCTGTTACCACTGCAAATTTATTCTCTCTAGATCTATCTTCAACGTGAAATTGTCACGTGAACCAAAAATTATTATATTCCTCTCTCACATATGTCAATACCAGATTACAATTCAACGTGGTTTTAGCACGTGAAACACCTCAGGCATATATTGCAAACATATCAATGTTAGTATAGTAGTTTAAAGTTTATAAGCAAAAAGAAATACAAAAAACAGGACGCTATACTGACAAGTAAAACGAACGAAAACAGACCCTACAAGTCCTAACTTATATTACAGATAGTTTAAGAAGAAAACAGGAGAGACATCTTCCTAAAGAAAAGTGAGGAAGGAAAAGAACGCCACAATCTATACGAATAATGGATCCCTAATAGAACTATTCACAGAGAAGCAAATCCCCCCGAGTTATTTTACATAGCCACCAAGGCCTCCAATATCCTTCGTAATGGCAAAGAAGATATGCTAACCTATGATCCCAACCAACCTCCCGCACTTAAACTAAACATATAGTAAATAGTAAAATGGCCTGGAACAACACACACAGAGCGGAAAGTACGTCGCCCTCCCCAAGACTGTTAGATAGATGGATCACTTATCTTTATTTTTGAGGAATTCAGATGGTAAATATCCTCAATCCATAGCTCCAAGCCCAAACTTGTATTTCTGTCTGAAGTAAAACTGGATGATGAAAGGGTTCCCTCGCCGGTGTCCACGGGTCAATGGGATGAGTTCACCATATGAAATTGAAATACAAAATATTGGATTAATACAAATTGTTTAAACTCTATAATAAAAGACCTGAAAACATAATATTACAACAGTACAATATGAAATAATGGAATAAAAATACAATAGGTGTTAAATAAGCTAACTAAGTGGCATGGCGTTATCTAAGGTTCTTTAAGGGTCCCTCTCCAGTGTTACGAGCTGGGTCCTCGAGTGTTACGAGTTCAAAGAAGGGTGTTACAGATGGGGATTACTGTGCTCGTGTTTTACGGGGATGGTTAATTATAAATTTACGTGTTCGACTGCATTTTTAATAAATATCGAGAGGTTTTAGAAATTACTCTGCCATACCATGCCACATACACTAATAACAATTTCGAGTAGGTTATATCAAGGACCTTGTAGGGCCACAAATTTATTACTTAAAATTCCTAACAATTTCGTCTATCGTTTACCTATCAAAAAGACAACATCAGCAGCATCAAATGAAAATACTAAAATACATAACTATAAATCTCCTCTAGATCCTTAAGAGATTTGAAACTCTATATCATTCTGATTCATACACAGTTTACTTAGTAATTATTCATCTTCAGAAATATAGACTGCCTACTACTTCACAAATAATATCCTTATGTCTCAGACGACAATATTAACTCATTTAACTGCTTATAAAGGATCAAACCGTCAAGACACACTGACGTAGTTAAAATAGATCTAATCTAGATCTGTTCTAGGATGGGCTGGCAATCCCCAGCCTCATCCAGACACATCAATTACAATTTACAAATGTGTATATCAGTCACTCTTTCTAGATCTTAATTGCAAGTAAAACTTTATGGTCTTGCATTCCTTTGATCGCACGTCTACTGGAAAGTTAGGGTCAGATTCACATCATCTCGAATCATTTTGATGAAACTTACGATTGGTTCCCTGAAACGATTTCAGGGAACTGGAGAAAATAGCTGTGGATTATTTTCATTGTCTATCCAGGACATAGACATGACTTAACAGTCTGTTGGTTCTCTCTGGCTGAACCGTATTAGCCGACAACCCTCGTAGCTGGAAGATCTACATGGAAGTGAGGTAGCATAAAGATGCTCCCGCTTATCTTCTGCAACTCACGTGACTGCTCAAATTTGATTGGTGCATCCACTTCGAGCTCCGCTCGCAGCGCCAATAGATTCTATTAATAGTAACAGACAAAGTCAGACCTAGGATGTCAAAACCTTTCGCAAAGTCTCTACACCCTAAACGTTTTATGTACGAATTTCTTCACTCCTTATTCGCCCCGTCTTTCCCTGTTAAGGTACACCCAAACCACGGGGTCGAAAACTGCATCGTCACTGTTAATTTATCCATTCGTTCTATCCTGACCCACTTTCTTTCCATCTCTAAGAAAAGCGTTACAAAAACAAACTGTCCACGGGAATAGTTCAAGGACGTTTGCACTGGCTAAAATCAATGATGCCATGTAATAAACAATGCGTGACCTAGCACGGCAATTCAAATCCTAATCCTGACAGTCCGCAAGCACCAGGACTGGTTCAATGATAATGATAATGAAATCAAAGTGCTCATCAAAGAAAAAAATAGTCTCATCCAAGCTCACTGCAGTGACCCCTCTTCCACAGCAAAAGCTGATGCACTGCGTGCATGTAAGGGTGTACTCCAGAAGAAGCTGAGGAAAATGAAAAATGACTGGCTTGAAGAGCGAGTAAGAGAAACTCAGAAATATGCCGACACAAACAACACTAGAAAGTTCTTTGAGAGCCTCCGAGCTGTGTTTGGACCATCCCGCTCTGGCACTACGCCACTTCTTGCGTCAGATGGTTCAACACGCATTGTTGAATTGAATGTCATAATTCAGCGTTGGGCAGAACATTTCGGAGGTGTGCTAAATCGGCCATCAAATATAAATACTGAGTCCATTGACCGCCTCCCTCAGAGTCCTATTAATGCAGCTCTTGCCAAGCCATTCACAGCAAATGAGACCCGAACTGCCACAAATCAGATGTCCTTTAACAAATCACCAGGCGTGGATTCAATTCCTGCTGAGGTGTATGCCTTCGGTGGAGAAAAGCTTATTGAAAGCCTGACCGAGTTGTTCAATCATATGTTGAAAGCAGGGAAGCTGCCACAGGACTTCAAAGATGCTTCAATCATCCATCTGTACAAAAACAAAGGGGACAGCCAAGTCTGTGACAACCATCGAGGAATCTCTCTACTTTCAATTGCTGGCAAAATATTGGCAAGAATGCTTCTGAATCGCCTTCTTGATCACCTCTCGTCAAATGACTTGCTTCCCGAGAGCCAATGTGGCTTTCGTAAAGAGAGGGGAACGGCGGATATGATTTTTGCTGCCAGACAGATTCAGGAAAAATGCATGGAACAAAATAAAGCGCTGTATATCACATTTGTTGACCTCACAAAAGAATTTGACACAGTGTGTCGTGAAGGCCTCTGGAAAATCTTGGCGAAGTTTGGGTGTCCACCCGAATTCATCACAATAGTGCGCCAGTTTCATGATGGCATGCAAGCTGCAGTCAAAAGCAACGGCAGTGTTTCAGAGCCCTTTGCTGTCACAAATGGGGTAAAACAGGGTTGTGTCTTAGCCCCAACTCTGTTCAGCATCATGTTCTCTGCAATGCTACAAGAAGCCTTTAGCTCTCCTCCTCAAGGGGTAAGCATCAAGTACCGAACTGATGGCAGTCTATTCAACCTCAGGAGACTTCAGGCAAAAACCAAAACCAAAAGTACTCAAGTCTGTGACCTACTATTTGCTGATGATTGTGCACTTCTGGCACACGATGAGGATAGCATGCAAAACTGTGTTGATAAGTTCTCTAGTGCCTGTGACAACTTTGGCCTCACAATAAGCACAAAGAAGACGGAAGTGCTCCATCAGCCTACTCCAGACGACAAGTATCCTGTGACCCCAAATATCAAAGTCCATGACAGTCTTCTGAAGGTGTCGGAGAACTTCACCTATCTTGGCAGTACACTGTCTTCCGCGGCTCGTGTTGATGCTGAAATTCTCTCAAGAATCAGCAAAGCCAGCTCTGCATTTGGCAGGCTTCGAAAGAGAGTATGGGATGTTGCCGGCATTCGCACAGACACTAAGCTGAAAGTGTACAATGCTGTGGTCCTTCCCACCCTACTCCATGGGGCTGAAACCTGGACAGTGTACCAATCGCATGCCAGAAAGCTAAATCACTTTCATCTGGCCTGCCTTAGAAAGATCCTAAGGATCAAATGGCAGGATAAAATTCCAGACACTGAGGTCCTCAATCGTGCCAAGGAATTGAGCATCTTCTGCCACCTGAAAAAAATTCAGCTACGTTGGGCAGGACATGTTGTCAGAATGCCCGACTCCAGACTCACTAAGCAAATCTTCTTCTCTGAGCTCTCCAATGGAACGAGGAATGTTGGGGCCC
>OZ007581.1:28606123-28618623 GCA_963931925.1 Onchidella celtica | reverse complement strand
GAGAGCAAGAAAGAGAGTGACAACAGACACAGGGAGAAAGAAAGAGACAGACAGATAGACAGACATATAGAAAAAGAGACAAAGAAATATTAAAGCAGATGGGTTTGTGGAACAGGGAGAAAGGGGGCAGACGTAGGCATGGGGAGAGATAGAGAGAGAAAGAAAGAAAGAGAGAAAGAAAACAGGAAAAAGAAATAGACAAAGGTGGCGTCAAAAAAAAAAAGAGAGTGCCCGAAAGAGAGAGGCAGAGAGAGAGAGAGGCAGAGAGAGAGAGAGGCAGAGAGAGAGAGAGAGGCAGAGAGAGAGAGAGAGGCAGAGAGAGAGAGAGGCAGAGAGAGAGAGAGAGGCAGAGAGAGAGAGAGGCAGAGAGAGAGAGAGGCAGAGAGAGAGAGAGAGGCAGAGAGAGAGAGAGGCAGAGAGAGAGAGAGGCAGAGAGAGAGAGAGGCAGAGAGAGAGAGAGAGAGAGGCAGAGAGAGAGAGGCAGAGAGAGAGAGAGGCAGAGAGAGAGAGAGGGGCAGAGAGAGAGAGAGGCAGAGAGAGAGAGGCAGAGAGAGAGAGAGAGGCAGAGAGAGAGAGAGGCAGAGAGAGAGAGAGGCAGAGAGAGAGAGAGAGAGAGAGAGAGAGATAGAGAGAGAGATAGAGAGAGAGAGAGAGAGAGAGAGGGAGGGGGGAATAAGAGAGAGAGAGAGAGGGGGGGGGATGAGAGAGAGAGAGAGAGAGAGGGGGGGGCAGACACAGAGAGAAAGAAAGAGAGTGACAACAGACACAGGGAGAAAGAGAGCGACAGACAGATAGACAGACATACAGAAAAAGAGACAAAGACAGATTAAAGTAGATAGGTTTGTGGAACAGGGAGAAAGTGGGCAGACGTAGGCATGGGGAGAGATAGAGAGAGAGAAAGAAAGAAAGAGAGAGAGAGAGAGAAAAAAAAAGAAAGAAAGAAAAGGAAATAGACAAAAGTGACGACAAAAAAAGAGAGTGCCTGAAAGAGAGAGAGTGAAAGAGAGAGGGACAGAGAGAGAATTGGGAGGGAGAGGGGAAAGGGAGGTAGAGAGAGAGAGAGGGTAAGCTGGATAAACAAACAAAACTAACTGACATAGTAAAATTCATGCAACAACAAAAGTGGAATTGGGCCGGACATGTGGGAAGGTTGAAAGATAATAAATGGACACAACGCTGCGCTGAATGGCAAGCAAGAACAGATGGAAGAACACGAGGACAACCAGGAAGAAGATGGCAGGATGACATTGAACAGAGAGGGGGGAAGAACGTGGATGAGAAAAGCATCAGACAGAAAAACAATGGAATCTCATTGTCGTAGGGCTTCATCCTGCAATGGATGGACTTTGAATTTGAGTTTGGAGAAAGCACGTTTACATGATTAGGGTCACGTTGTGCTAGGAAGAAGACAGACATAATATAACACAATGATAGGACAGAAGGAGAGCTGACCAGAAGCGCTCACAAGCCACCCGTGCAGTGGACGGGCAACACCTGTGTGAAAGGTGACAGGTGGATACGATACCATTAAAACATTTGACAGCACGCACAAAAATCAGGGACCTACATGTCAAGTTGTATGATATAGTATTCGCTGGTGGGTTCTTCAATTGTGCCTCCAGCACTGTCCCACAGTATAATTTCTGCATCTTGACATGCTGTGAGGTAAATGTTTATTTTTGTGTCCCGTATTTCGAATCCGTAGTCTTTCAGGTTGATTCTGGGGGAGTTACGTGGGACCTTCACTAGGATCTCTGTAGGAATGATTAGTGAGACATGTGATTGGATCGTGTTGGAGGGGTGATGTATGTTGTGGACAGATGGATGGATGGATAGTTGACTGGATGGATGGAGGGAGGGAGGGACGGATGAAGAGGGAGAGAGGAATGAGTGGATAGATGGATGAAATGAGGGAGGGAGGGAAAGAGGGAAGTAGATAGGCATGGTTGTATGGCTGGATGGAGGGATGAATGGAGAGATAGATAGGTGGATGGATGGATGGATGAATGGATGAATGGAGGGATAGATGGGTGTATGAAAAGATGGATGGATGGATGGAGGAATGGATGGATGGATGGATGGATGGATGGATGAATGGAGGGATGGATGGGTGGAGGAAAGGATGGATGGAGGAAAGGATGGGTGGATGAATGGATGGATAAGAAGATAGGTGCGGTGATAAATCTGTAGATAGATGGGCAACTGGTGCAAATGATAACTAGATAGTTAAATACATAGGCTGGCCGATGGAACTTGGATAAAACTTAAAAGTGGATTGATAGGCAGATGAAGGAAAGAAATGGATATATTATATAGATAAAATGTTAGATGGAAAGATCCACAGACCGACGGAAAGTGGTTAAATAGATAAGTGACAAAATGAGGACTATGAATGGGCAGTTGGAAAAAATTATGGATAGACTATTCACTGCTGGATACTCAGAGGGCTGTAAAGATGGACATGCGGACGTCAAGGGATAGATAAATGAATAAATGACCTGCTTCTTGAACGGCGTACTGCTTCAGATAGTTGTAGACATCTATAGTGGAGGGCTCAGCCATGATACTGGACTCAGCCAAGCAGGTTTCCTGCAACAAAGCGTTAGAAAAAGAACAAAAGTAGGCAGGGTTTACTTAGTAGATGTAGCCAAAACGTCCTCGACGGGATTTTTATCACCAACTTGTTGACAATTGCCAAGAAAGCCATCTTGGTTATGGCACCAATGAAAAGTGCAAGGTAGCCAATTACCAAGCCTAATCCTCGACCTAACCTTCGATATAGCTCTGAAATCAGTATAGGAGGGAAAAAAACAGTTTGCCCACAAGGAGCAAATCATCTAAATTTACCAACAAATAGACACATTTTATCTATTGTGAAACTGTTGTTAAAGCGAGACCACAAGCGACGAGAACTGACGTCTCTCGCTCGACCAGCTGTTGTACAGTCATGTTCCCCACATGTCTAATTATATTATTAGATCACTCTATGACTTATTGGGTCACCCTTTGAGAGACAAACTTTGTTTGCCTGGTCTCGAACATCCATTCCCACAGCAAAAAAAAAAAACAAACAAAAAAATAAAGTCTGTGTTCTGAGATTAAACGTCTTAAGATAAAGACATCATATTTGGCAGCTATAGAGACATTCCTTTTCTTCTTCGTGTCTCGAGTTGTTATAAGTCCGAATTTTACAGTTTCTGCTAGGCAAGGCTCGCTGATGAGGGGAGACGGCCGAAGAATAACAACAACACTTTTTTCGACGGTTTCCCTTTGAATGCCTGCAGCAAAGAGGCTAACTGTATAGGTGGGGAATACTGACGGTGGGTTGATTCAAAATTTGACCAAATATTTTAAAAATCACAGAAAAAACTATGGGGTCGCAGTAAGGCTTAAAGCAAAGTCAAAAATTGGCAAAAAGAAATAATTGTTTGTGACAAACCTTCGCGTTTCATGGTATCGTTTGGGTATTATTTCTGACGGGAGACTTTGCTACATAGAATTTTTTCTTTTTGCCAATTTTTGACTTTGATTCAAATTTTGATGCACTTTAATGTGCCGTTTCGATAAATTTGATAGATTAAACAGAAAAACTGGCAAAACGGAATAGACACTTTAGAAAAATATACATTTTCTGCCTTATCTGCACTGCATTACTTTATTTCAAACAACTCAGAGGGCAAACCACATCTTTCTCTTGTACATGACATCTTAACAGATCCATTGGCGCGTGAATGAGTGAACGATAGAATAAACATGACTAAAAAAAGCATCTGAAAAACTAAGCCCAACAGACAGATAAATAAATAATGAAGGACTGAGAGAACGACAGACGGTACGAAAGACCAAAAAAAAAGAAGAAAGAGGGAAGACAGAGAGAATGAAAGAAAAAAAGAAAGAGAGAGAAAAGAAGAAAGACGGAAAAAGAGAGACAAAGAACGAATGAAAGAAAGAACAACCAAACGAAAGGAAAAAAGAAAGAAAGAAAGAACGAAAAGAACGAACAATCAAACGAAAGGAAAAAAGAAAGAAAGAAAGAATAAACCAAAGAAAGATAGAATTAGAGAAAGAAACAAGAAAGAAAGGAGGAATGAAAAAATGAAAGGACGAAGAAAAAAGACAGATAGAAAAAGAAAGAAGAATAGAGAAAAAAAAAACAGAAAAGGGGAAAGAAAGAAAGCCAGAAAGACAGAGAAGGAAAGAAAGCAATAACAGAAAAGAAAAAAGAAATGCCCCACCATAGCTGGTATCCAGTGTTTGAATGTGTCTTGAAATCTGAAACACGAACCAGCAAAGTAATCTGCTCCAGGCAACGCCTCTTCACACAAGTCTCCGATATCTGAAAACACAGTAGGAAGTCTTTACAGAGACAGCGAACAGGTTCTTAGACTATGTCCCATAGAACACTGATTACAGCACTGTACTGAGGAAAGATTTGTCGTTGGTGTAGCCTTGTTTCACTGTCTTTTCCTGTCTATCTCTGCTTACTTCCCCGTGTCTGTCTATCTTCCCTTCTCCGTGTCTGTCTGTCTATCATCCCTTCTATGTGTCTGTCTGTCTGTCCCATTCTCTGTATTTGTCCGTCTTTATGTCTGTTTTTGTCTCCATCTGATTCTGTCTGTCTCCTCTTCTCGGTGTCTTTCTGTGTCTGTCTCTTCTCTGTGCCTCTCTATCCCCCCTTTCCCTGTATCTGTCTGTCTCTGTTCTATTCTCTGTGTCTGTCTCTCCTTCTGTTCCTGTCTGTCTTCCCTTCTCTGTGCTTGTCTGTTTCTCCTTCTCTGTGTCTGTCTGTTTCTCCATCTCTGTGTCTGCCTGTTCCTCCTTCTCTGCATCTGTCTGTTTCACCCTCTAAGTGCATTTCTATCTCTCCTTCTATGTCTTTCTGTTTCTTCTTCTCTGTGTCTGTCTGTCTCCTTCTATGTGTCTTTCTGTCTCCCCTTCTCCGTGTCTGTCTGTCTCCTTCTATGTGTCTGCTTGTCTGTCTCCTTCTCTGTGTCTTTGTGTCTCCCTTTTTCCGTATCTGTCTGTCTCCCCTTCTCTGTGTCTGTCTGTCTCCCCTTCTCTGTGACTGTCTGTCTCCCCTTCTCTGTGTCTGTCTGTTCTACCTTCTCTGTGTCTGTCTGTCTTCCCTTCTATGTGTCTTTCTGTCTCCCCTTCTTCGTGTCTGTCTGTCTCCCCTTCTCTGTGTTTGTCTGTCTCCTTCCCTGTGTCTTTCTGTCTCCTCTTCTCCGTGTTGGTCTGTCTCCTTCTCCTTCTCTGTGTCTTTCTGTCTCCCCTTCTCCGTGACTGTTTGTCTCCCTTTTTTTTTTGTCAGTCTTTCTCCCCTTCTCTGTGCCTGTCCATCTCCCTTTCTCTGTATCTGTTTGTCTCTATCTCCTTCTCTGTGTCTGTCTGTCTCTGTCTCCTTCTCTGCATCTGCCCATCTTACTTTCTATGTGTCTACCAGTCTCTGTGTGACGAGATTTCGTGGTAACAAACTGCAAGAGACAAAATCGACTTACACTGTTCACAAATTAACCCTTGCAGGTCGTCACATTCTACATCATTGAGAGGTTTATTGAGAGGTGCAGTTCCCTCTATGTGACGCAACTCGATACATTTTTCATTCACATCATTAGGTTGCCCAGGTCCCCAGGTGGTCGTATTTATATCTTCTTGCGTACTGCTCCAAACGGGGATACCGGTAGTTTGATGGCGTACACCGCCAACCCAGAAATCTGCCAGAAAAGTAACAAGCGGTTCATGCATAATTATAATTCGTATTCTGGAATTTGGCGATTTCCCCTCCCCATCCTTGTACCCAAGTGTTTAGCTCTTCATTTTAGGAGATTCGATGCCCTTGGCATTTACACCTCACATTTCTTGTTTCATTTTTCTTGTTGTGGTAGGGATTGGGTTTTTAGAATTTTGCCCGGGCAGCGGCCCTGTTCACGATTTCCAACTGGCAAAGTGCTCTACGTGCTCAACGTGCACTCGGCCTCTCCGAATGTTTCGTCCTTATCCGAAAAGACAAGGTGCTCGATCCTACCTACCTTAGGATCAGGGACATGAAAATAATTTATGAGAAAAAATCCTAAAATTCCACTATGCCTGCACGGACCGGAATTTGAACCTGGTACCTTCGGCTTGTGAGGGGAGCACCTTGCCTCCAGACCACCGTACCCCCAGCCCTGGGCTCTTCTCCATTTTTTCTCATATTGTATACGTTTTCCATGGCTATTAGTTGTAGAAGTAGAAGTAGTCGCCGTGGTAGCAGTAGTAGCAGCAGCGGCAGTAGTAGCAGTGGTGGAAGCTGTAGCAGTCGTGGTATGATGATAGTAGTAGTTGTTGTAGTAGAAGCAGCTATGACAGCGGGCGGTGTTAGTTGTGGTAGTAGTAGTAGTAGTTACTGTAGTAGACGTAGTGGTTATAGTAGTAGTGGTAGTAGTAGTAGTAGTTATAGCAGCAGTACTGCAACCAGTAGTATTTATGGTAGTAGTGATATTAATAGTTATAGTAGTAGTAGTAGGTACAGCAGCAGTAGTAGTTGTTATAGTAATATTAGTAGTGGTAGTCGTAGTAGTTATAGCAGCAGTAGTAGTAGTCTTTATGGTAGTAATGGTGTTAATAGTTACAGTAGTAGGTAAAGCAACAGTAGTAGTAATTATAGTTATAGTAGTAGCAGAAGTAGACGTAGTAGTCGTAGTAGTAGCAGAAATAGATGTAGTAGTTATAGTAGTAGTGGTAGTAGTTACAATTACAGTGGTATAAGTACTAGTTTTTGTTAGTAGGGTGGTAGTTCCAGTTATAGTAGTAGTGGCAGTATCAGTAGTCGTAGTAGTAGTAGTTATAGTAGTTGTAGTAGTTAGTGGTGGTGGTAGTAGTAGTAGTAATAGAAATAGTTATAGTGATAGTGGTAGTAGTAGTAATAGTAACAGTAGCAATCGTGGTAGTAGTAATTGTAGCAATGGTATTGATAGTAGTGGTAGCAGTAGTTATAGCAGTAGCTGTAGTAGTCGTAGCAGTTACAGCAGCAACAACTTAAACTGCAGCAGTGGTAGAAGTAGTATTAGTAATACTTATAGTGGTAGTAGAAGTAATAGTAGTATTTCTCTGCTTGCTAACTCTCCCTCCACACCCACCCCACCTCCCCGAAATGAAATAATAGGAAAACTTTGTGTCGTACACCGGGAAAATTTCTTACCTGACTGATTGAACACGACCATTTCTCTCACAAAATGGAATTTCTCCTCTGTATTGGGTTCTGCCAGTCTTATGGTCCCCCTGCTGTTCTCTGCTTTACATCTGTCCTGTAGGGTAGGGGATTAACAGTGTATCTATCTATCTATCTATCTATCTATCTATCTATCTATCTATCTATCTATCTATCTATCTATCTATCTATCTATCTATCTATCTATCTATCTATCTATCTATCTATCTATCTATCTATCTGTCTATCTATCTGTCTATCTATCTGTCTATCTATCTGTCTGTCTATCTATCTATCTGTCTATCTATCTATCTATCTATCTATCTATCTATCTATCTATCTATCTATCTATCTGTCTATCTATCTATCTATCTGTCTATCTATCTGTCTATCTACTTATCTATCTATTTATCTATCTATCTATCTATCTATCTATCTATCTATCTATCTATCTATCTATCTATCTATCTATCTATCTATCTGTCTATCTATCTATCTATCTATCTATCTATCTATCTATCTGTCTGTCTATCTATCTATCTGTCTGTCTGTCTGTCTGTCTGTCTGTCTGTCTTTCTATCTATCTGTCTTTCTATCTATCTATCTATCAATCTATCTATCAATCTATCTATCTATCTATCTATCTATCTATCTATCTATCTATCTATCTATCTATCTATCTATCTATCTATCTATCTATCTATCTATCTATCTATCTGTCTGTCTGTCTGTCTATCGATTAATCTATCTATCTATCTATCTGTGAGTAAACATTCAAGTAATTAGGTCGCAAATCATTTGCGTTAATTTATATTTTAATTACTCTGTTTCAAGGGCCAACATTAAAGATTGCCCCCCGCCACAATGGCAACCGTGAGTAAAGTGACATTTGGTTCCACTATGTCCCTCTACTTTGATCATGCTGAATTCCAAGGTGGGAAATAAGAGTTGTCTATCTGAAGCGGTTTCCAAAATTACTTCCAGGATACCCAACCTCTACCCACCCCAAACCCATCCCCTACGTTAGCCGTTGACACTGGAAAAAGACGTCTGAACAACACAAGTGTGACTTAGTCAGGCCTACTTTAGTACAATTGATAACCGTATAATAAATGAAGTAAGGCCTTCAATGTAACCATTAAGGGGTTTTTAACCGCTGAACTTTAAATTTTACAAAATATCATATTACTCATAGAAAGACATAAAGTAATACCTGGGCATATTTTATAGTAAGGTCTTCTAATTCACTATATTTTCAATATTTTCTTTGATTTTGAGCCACAACTGAGTTGAACAGAAGAAAGTTTTCAGATATTTTGATCCAGTAAAAAGAAAAAAGTCACATTTTCTTCGAATAAAATTAAAAAGTATGGCAGGAAATTTTGTTCTGCGCCTCAGTTTAAAAATCACACCTGTGTATTCCCCGTGTCAGCCGGCCAACTAATTTATTTAATTATATCGCTCCCCTTCCCTCTTCTCTATCAACTGCATGATTTACCTGCCCTTGTGCCCAGGTGAGAGAACCAGTGATGACCTTGTAGCAG
This sequence comes from Onchidella celtica, assembly GCA_963931925.1. NCBI lineage: Eukaryota > Metazoa > Mollusca > Gastropoda > Systellommatophora > Onchidiidae > Onchidella > Onchidella celtica. The sequence continues at coordinate 28,609,890 of OZ007581.1, read as the reverse complement.
GAACCTTTGAAGTACGTGGAGTCCTCCCAGAAATAACATGGATTGACGGTGACTCCTGGCATAGAACGTAATAATGGGAAGAAGATTTGGAAAGATCACGCACATATCTATACTAATAAAAGAGAAACTTTACGACATTGCGCGCGCCTCTGTCGCTACTCCTCCGTTAATGTTGATTCTATGGCCTTCAAATTTTACACAGTGCTTAGTATAGTCTGTGGTCATGTCGCCGGCACATAAAATTTAAATATATTTGAGAAATAACAGAACGTTTGTTTCCGTTTTTGTGTTGCGACACATCAAATTTTCGGCAAATTTGCGGCAATTTTTTGTCATCGATTATAGTATTCTGTGCGCAAATTGCTTGAACGATTACAGTCGCCGATTTTGTTGAATCCCCTCGCAATATAGCCGATTGTGCTAAACTGCCTCGGAATAGACCCCCAAATTACATGTCTTATCATGAGGACGCAGATCTAATGATTTACGTGCACTGTACCTTCAAGAATGCATTTTCTCATAATATTTCATCGACTGAAGTAATCAGACCTATTTAACTCATGATGTTTTACGCCAACGATTACCGCCAACTTCCGCCGTCACACATTTTAAAACAGTGCACAACTGTGGTTAAGTTTCAACTTTGTTCTGATTAGTTTACATCTAGACTAGGTCTATATTATATCTGTGTTTTAGAATGTGTTTTCAATAGCCTATGCCTACATTCTAGACTAAATCTAGGAAAGGAAAGATTCTGGATTAGGTCGGGAGATTGACGCCACAGTACAGGGCCAACGTTTCAAGCGGCAACGATTGTTGTACGTGGGTGGCCATCACACATTTTAACTGTTTAAAGCAGCGCCCAACAGCAGGACTTTCATTTCGTTGCTCAACAGCAAACTTTTTTGGCTTTGGTTAGGTTTCAGCTTTGTTCTAATTAGTCTAGACTAGATCTAAATTTTTAATATGCCTAGGAAAAGGAAAGGGTCTGGATTAGGGAGATTGACGCCACAGGGCCAACGTTTCAACTTCAAGCGGCAACAATTGTTGCATGTGGGTGGATTTGCTACCACCAATGAAGATTCGGCAACTGAAGAAGATGGAATTGCCATGCAGTCTCTTCAAGCTATTCAGTCATTGCCACAAGTGCCTGATGAGCTTGCTCAAGAACGCCGTCCACAAGAAACGCCAGTCCCTGCCCCAGCTCCACACCCGCATGAAAGGCCACCCCCTGCCCTAGCTACACACCCGCAGGAAAGGCCAGTCCCTGCTCTAGATCCAGGAATTCCAATGGCTCTTAACTATGCACCACATGCATTTGTTCAAAAGCATAACAATGCCATTGGAGGGATGACAAAGATATGTCCCCATTGTCATGCATCAACATTTAAATTGGAAACTCCTGGAATGTGCTGTGGAAACGGTAAGGTAACTCTGACTCCTTATCCACCTCAAACTGAATATTTGCACACCCTCTTTCACCAGGAAACCCCTGACGCAGTGCACTTTTTATCAAATATCCGGAAATACAACTGTGCTTTCCAGCTGACATCCTTCGGATGCAGTGAAATTAATGTTCCAGGTTGGAATCCCCAATTCCGCATCCAGGGCCAAGACTGTCATCGCATCGGTGGACTTCTACCAAATAGAAATACTGACGCCAGTGTTGACGCAAAATTTCTTCAGATGTATTTCATCGATGGTAACTGCCAGAATGGGTGTTGTTGATGGTCTTCGACAAAACATTGTGAGGGCAATTCAAGAGGAGCTTCATGCACATAATATTTATGTTCGTGAACTGAAAGCAGTGCATGAATTTGCATTACACAACAATTTGGAAAATTACCGCATCAGTATTTCGAATCACAACCGTCCACCTGGAGAGCATGAAAGACGCTATAATGCCCCCGAGACGAGTGAGGTAGGTCTGCTTATGCCCAATGATCCTGTAGGTGAGAGAGACATCGTCTTGAGGACGCGTGATGATACCCTACAACGCATCAGTGAATTTCACCCTGCGTATGATACCATGCAATATCCCATACTGTTTCCAAACTATACGTCTTTAAGTACCAAGCTATCGCTATCTCCAGGCAGTATCTTGGCACCGACATACACGGTATCCCTATCTTCAAAGGTGGAAAGGGTTACTCAATACTTGACGTAAACTGTCTTGCCCTAATCAAACATTGCTCGCTCACCTTGGTCTGTGTGAGTAATGCATGAGCACCCATCCTCGCGTGTGTTGCCATAACTATAAACAAGGCTCAGGGCCAGACTTTAAAAACCATGGGCTTGGATTTAACATCTCCAGTATTCACACATGAAATGCTATATGTGGCACTGTCCAGGACTGGAACAAATAAATCTGTCTTTGTGTTGGCTGCGGAATATCAGACTCGCAACGTCGTCTGTCCAGAAGTTCTAAAGTGAAGGTATGTCACAATAGTTAACCCATTGTCATCATCTGTCACTGTCACACTGCCTTTTCTTTCTTTCCTATTCCGTTCGTAGAACGGGTAATCAGGCTTGTATATATATATATGTATTTAGATTAGAATTCAGTGTTGAGAGTTGAGACATTTATTGAAATGACAAGCATGATATTGGAATGGATCACATTTTCCCCAATAGTCATATGACAGATCACGAACTTAGTTCTTGTTTGTTCCAACTCCACTTTTTGCGCAACTTAGAAATTCAGCCTTAAATGTTTGCGGCTTTAGTATAATGATAAGCAACGAGCTTCCGAATAAATCGGAAATGTCAAACAGCTTTGTAACTGCCACAACATAATGATTTCAAACACGTGTCAAAGTGTGCATTTGCTACATCTCTTTCACGAACTAAAAGATCTCCAGTTTTTCAGAAAATGGAGACAGGACAAACAAGAACTAAAGTAGCGAGATGGCTACAATGGTATGAATTTATTATTTGAAGAATCGTTGAAGAAACCAACATTCCAGGCGCTGTTCAAATGGAGACAGTCCGTGTAAGAATATGAAAAGTGTTACTAACCACCTGCCAAGTGACTTTTCGAGGACAGGCAATGAGCAATTTCATGCCATTAGTCTGAGCTTGGAGAAACATGTCGACGTGATAGCTGGCTATTATTATGATGGGAAGAATCAGGGCGATAGACAGAATAGAGCAGAATGACAGGACAGAAGGAGACAGAGACACTACCAGAAGTGCCCACCAACCAGACACATGAGATTTCGGAAAAAGAATAGTGTGACCATTAAGCTAAACGTAATCCTAATCTTGACCATAACCTTAAACTCTCCCAAACTTTCACAGAACCAGTTAAACCCAATTTGACTATATTATGGAGAGGAATAATTAATGGAGGCTTGGCAAATTAGAATGTTTTAAGTCCAAAATAGACATATTGAAAAAAAACGGGTTGAAATGTGCAACCACAGGCGGATCTACTCTGGAACTAATGGAGCTTCAACTTCAGAGCCACCAGTCCCGGAGGGGCCTGAAGAAACGTCTTTTTTTAATGAGTGAATTATGGGATGTTGCAGTATTGTTGCTGGTTGCGAAGGGGTCCCATAACAGTTCAAGTTTCAGGATCACAAAAATGTAAGTCCGTCACTGTTTGTAATCTTGATGAAACTTTATATAACTGCAATAACTTGGACACGCTCTTGTGGATAGTTTTATTTGGTTATGAAATAAAGTAACACACCTTGTAACGTGGATATCTACAGGCATTTAAAAGCAATGAATAAAATTGGACATAACACATTCTGGTTGATAGC
>OZ007581.1:28488623-28598623 GCA_963931925.1 Onchidella celtica | reverse complement strand
ATTTTTTTTTTGAAGGTCCTATACACTGGTATCACTCGCATCCATATCGATGGTCACCGTCCTTCATAGGGGGCACTATGAGAGCTCTTGAGCCACTGAGAACACCACTAGTCTAAGGCCAGTTGGGGTCATTTTCGAGTTTTGAACAGCATAAGCCCGATTTCGTCAGATCCGCCTAAAAATGACTCAGAATACATTTACTTAATTTGAAGTGTGTAAAAAGTGTTATTTTATGCCACAGTTTGAGACATACTTCCACATAATAATATATGAGTGGAGGTTGCGAAATCGGGGTTACGGTGAAAGACCAAATTCCTGAGTAACCTCTCCAAAATAGGAACATTTTTCTACAGAAATTCAGATTTGCTTACAATATGAAAGATTAGCCAATTTTCTGCATTCGGTTAAAATTTTTTGCTCGAAATCGTCTTAGAAATATTTTATTTTGATTGTTTTAAGAGCTATAAAAATTTCACTTCAAGCCCGATTTCGCCAGATCCACTTACATGATTATACGATTTTATTCAAGTTATATTTATGCAATAATAAAATCCATATTTGCAGATTCATATCCTCTGCAAAGTCAATGGCAAAAAGAAAAAGTTGTATATAACAAAACCTCGCGCAAGAAATGATACAGAAACGATACAATAAATGGCATAGGAAAAAGGAATGCAAATTTCACCCTTGACCAGTTTTGTCAGATCTACTCACATATTTTACTGTACGATTTAACTCATATCATATACCAAAATAAAATCCGCATTTTGGCAGTTTCATCCTACAATGCAGTACATTTCACCTATTTTGCAGAAATGCACTTAATAAAATGTCTTACCTGTGACCAAGGCAGAGATAAAGAAGAAGTAGGAAATCCACCGATTATGACCCCAAGTTGCCAGTACCATCTTGTAGCGTGATGTTCTTTGTTTTGAAATGTCCCCTTCAGAACTTCCTTGTTGTCACTTCACACTTACGTAAATCCAGGCAATATCATCGTTCCACTTAAACGTTACACTTTTAAAGACAATAGCATTAATCGCACACAACAGTTCGTCACTGTTCCCTAAAACTGTAGTAATCGGTTTTGCATTTTGCCTTCTTTTCAAGAGAAGCAAAAAAAAAAAAAAAACGTTTTATTTCAGCACAACTGGTCTATAGTTATGATGACAATTTGAAACTTTGGTATTCTATTATTTCCAGGCTAAGGAGTCTATAACAAGATCATTCGAACGTCTTCGAATGTAACTGAATGTATGTTATAAAACTCAATATTTTGCTTTTTTTTTTTTTTTTTTAGTTTCATTGCAGTCTTAGAAAACGGTGCCGATTTATTAAGCAAAGGTGAAACGGACATGTCGGCTTAGATATGCCACATTTTAAATTGTTCAAACAAAAAAAAAAAAGTCACAAATCCTAACGTGGAACAAGTTTGACGGGCTTCATATTACAGGAGAAAAAAAAAGTTTTTCACTTGAAATCTATTTCTTATCGCGACCTCAGTTCTTGTTTTGTTCCAACACCACGTTTTGGAAAAGTGAGAAAGTCGACGTTAAACATATTTTGGCAAGGAGTTAGAACAACTCGGAACAGTAAAACAGCTTGGTAAGTGCCACAACGCATTTAAACAAGTGTCAAAGTGTGTATATGTTATACCAGTTGTACCGACTAAAAGAACAAACAGGAACTAAGGTCCCTTTATTCAAATTATAATTTTGCAAATTCAGATAAACATTTGAAATAGCGAATTGTGTAGTCGCCTTTGATCAACAGAAAATTAAAATTAAATGAAAATTCTGTAAGTTCATAGTTGGTGAAAAAAACAGAACTGCCACCTACACTAACGTGAATACAATACAAAAAGTCTTGTATGGTTTCATGGTATAACCAGCGATAGTTTAACTTAATTACTGGTAATTTCATCTATGTATAAAGACTAGATCAAATGTTCTCCACCAGTTCAGTGTGCTTAGGCCCGCTGGTGGTGACATTAAGTTTAATTCGACTAACTCTGTTTGCATGTTTTGCAAAATGGAAAAGCTGCTAAAAGTTCAATAGAACACTGTACTCGGTACTCACAGCGCAGTTTACAGACGGTATTGACAATGTCCGCCTACATAGAGCTCTAGGGGCGTTTCACGCTGTAGTATTCTCCACCATGGATTCTTAAAGTATGTAGACCGGGGTCTACGGGCGTGTTCCATTGGAACAGAGCCGGTAGAGGAGTCGATGAGTAATATTATAGTTCGGGTGAAGTATAACACTGGCAGGCTAATAGATAGATAGATAGATAGATAGATAGATAGATAGATAGATAGATAGATAGATAGATAAATAGATAGATAGATAGATAGATAGATAGATAGATAGATAGATAGATAGATAGATAGAAATACAGGTAGATAGATAGATAGATAGATAGATAGATAGATAGATAGATAGATAGATAGATAGATAGATAGATAGATAGATAGATAGATAGATAGATAGATAGATAGATAGATAGATAGGATCCAAAAATGGGGAATGTGACCTGAGATTCTTTGAACCACTCTGTAAAATGGATCTGACTTTCGGGCGAGAAAGAAAAATTTGGAGAGAGAGAGAGAGAGTGGGGGGGGGGGGAGCAAACAGTTTACCTGGGCAGGGAGGGGGTGGGGGGAGGTTAATGGTGGCTTGGTTTTTCCCGGGTGGGACTAGGCTTTTGAAAGGGGTCACGAAGCAAAATTATCATTCTACATTGCCAAATGTGGACACGCGGGGGAAAAAGGAGGAAAAAAGCATCATCAGGCATAAAGCAACGCTCCCTTCTGAGCTTTACAGATTCATAACGGTGGAAACTGGCTGGTGGAGCTGAATCGCCCTAATCCGACTTGTCCTTCTTTTTCAACAATTTATGTACCCCCCGTGATTTAGTGTTCTTCCAAGTTCTGGCAGGATGAATTATAAAACAAGCATTTGTTTTCTTCTGAAGGCACCGAGAACAACACCAACAATAAAAATAACAACCACAACAAAAATAACAACAACTAATATTAACGACATCAACATTAACAATTGGAAAGCCATTTTAAACCGTTAGGACGATCATAAAGATAAAATTCTCCAGATTCAACCACATTTATGACAGCATTAACATTCAACTCTGCTTTTGTTTCTAAGACACATACTACAACCAGTTAAAAGGCTATCTTTTAATCTCTAAAAGGTTTAGATAAATTTAATTAAACGATCTCTTCGAGAGACGAACATTATTGAATTTAATTTGCTGTATTTTCATTTGTTTGGAATCAATAAGTTAAATATTAAAAAATTTCCTGGTGATATGAATTCTATGGACGCGTCCGATTACGAAACAGGTCCAATCAATGGAAATTCCTGTAAGTCTCTCACAAAATGTTCACAGAACCTTTCATAGCATTTTGGTCGTTTAATTGCGTGGCTTTATGACACGCTAGATATAATGAACTTGAACACACAAGCCTGCCATATTTACTTGGAACAAAGATACTAGACACAATAAGAAGAGACAGCTTACGTGTTAAGGGTGCACCGACTTTGCAGCCGCCACGTAGCGGCGAATGCGCGGAAGTCATGAACAATGTCATATTTTACAAAACTAGTGCTGGCAGAATACTGAATTTTTTCTCTGTTCCGGTACTGTGTAGTTAAGACTTTAATTGAAGTCACTTATTTTGTAATTATAACTTCAATCGCTGCATGAAAATTCTGGGTTCTTTTTTTAGTGGCAGTAGCACTGTAATAAATCCAGATCATTAATCTATCATTATATAATGCATTATTTTCATGCAATGCGCCATGGGTCCCGACCCCGATCAGCTCGCAAACTGTGTGCACCTTTGTTTTATAGAGGTGCGAAGAAGGGTAAGGCTGTTGTTTCTTGTACGTATGGTCCCCCAACTGTTTTGCACTGGGGGCGCATACGTAAACGTACTTATCCCTAACCACGTCCTTATCCTCAACCCGAAATCTTATCGAATCCCTAAAGCATCCCCCCCCCCCTTTTTAAACCCCAAAAAAAAAAAATATGAAAAGATAATTGATTAAGGCTCTGGCTAGGAGTATTTTGGGAGGAACTCTGTAGCTCTGGAGTCACAACAGAGACGCTTCATTTGCCTTCACATACAGACTTTCGAGCACAAAAAACTGGGGACCGTACGTACAATTAACAATAATCTTGTATCTAATATCATTCTTTGCTCGGACACACTTGCTCCACCAAATACACTGGTCAAGTTGATCCCCCCGTCATCAGACTAGCACGCTTTATACGACCAGACCACCACGCAGAGTTCTAACATGTGCAAGTAATTACACGCCTAATGCAAATACTGGCATAAAAACAGGCGTGTGTCTCTGGTACATTATGAACTTTGGAAGGACAAACTAAGAGAGACATCCCTGTAATGCCACCCAATAATAATTATGCATAACACATGATTGTATATTGCTGACCCTTTGACGGAACGGTTTAAGTGTATCTGCACCACTGCAGATGAGAATTCTGATCTGCCAAAAAGAGGGGCATTATATGCTCAACATCGTACCCAGACGTTTGTTTTTTTTTTTAAATAAACTTGCGAACCCACAGTTTTCTCTCTCTCTCTCTCTCTCTCTTTCTCTTTCTCTCTCTCTCTCTCTCTCTCTCTCTCTCTCTCTCTCTCTCTCTCTCTCTCTCTCTCTCTTTCTCTCTCTCTCTATCTCTCTCTCTCTCTGTCAGAAAGCTTCTCATAGTTTAGTCTTACTACAGATTTCATGCGCACCAGAGCACTACGCACTCATGGCTGGTAGGGAAACTGGCCGCACCGAATTGAACGCGTATTGATATCGTTTCCAGTGCGGTGGGCTTAATACAGGGAGCCAAATCGAAGATCATTGTATTTAACATTTTTACAACTTTTTATTTAAAAATACCTGAAACTTGAATCAACACAATCGGTCGATACAAAAGCGATTGGACTGGATTAGTTGACTCTTAGGAAAATTAACTTATAAATTGTTTGAAACTGTCATTTAGGCTGTAGTGCCGAGCAAACAAGGGGTCCAAAATTGCACCGCAATGAATTACTCCCGCCATTATTTATTTTTTTATAATAACATTGAGATCCTCGGCATGCTAGTAATCCTTGACAGCCCGCAGATTGTGTTGTAAATCGGGACTTAAATTTAAAAACATAAGAGTTAAATAATGGTTTTAAAATACCCTAACTATTAAGTCTGACAAAGAAATAGTTATTCTGTTGTTGTTGTTTTTTTTGCATCTAAAAAAATTGTACAACATGAGTTATGATAGTTTACCACTCTGTCCTCGAAATAATCTCTGAAATATTTAGGCCTAATGGAATTAAATATTTTGATTTTTTCTATCGATTAAATTTCATTCCAATTCCAATGTTTCAAATTCTAATGCTTATTTAAGTCATTAAATATTGAAAAATAAAGTCTACCATTTCAAGTAAAACCAGTTTATTTGCTGTTTTTTTTTGTGATATCAAATTCGAACCTTCGGACATACGTGGTTTCATGATAGGGCCAGCAGTGTTCAACTTGCTAAATGAACAATTAGTGTCAGGGAAGTCTCCCCGCTTCCATTTGATTTCAAACTGCTGGTCAATATTGAGTGCTACAAAACAATGCATTAAGTTAATGATGGTTATTGCTGTGTGTTCCGGGAGGGGTGGGAGGAGGTAGTGGTGGGGGGTGGGGGGGGGGGAGTGGGTAGAATGAGGTATGGTACGGACAACGCCCTGACAGCCTGGACGCACTGTCTAACGGGAGGGGCTAGGAGTGAGTGCCCAGGTTATGTCATGTATCAAGTTCTGGAAAGGCTATCCATATTATAATGACAGAATAGATGGCAATGTGATCAATGCCAAGCAGAGGTTTGGAGCAAGAGGGTTGGGGGGTGGGGGTTGGGGGGGGGGAGGGGTGAGAGTCACCCACTGTCCAAAAAGACGGGGCGGGGGTTGGAGGCTAGTGGGGGTGGGGGCGGGTGGGGAGTGTTTGGTGTTTTCACATTATTATAGGCCCATTGCAGATATCGGCCATTTTAGCTGTCAAGCCCGCGCATAACCATGGCGATGGTAGCATTGATTTTGATTCATTAGCTGATTTGCACACCAAGCACTTCAGGCGTCGCGAACCAATCGGAGGCTAGCTAAGAAAAAGTTCACTGCAGTAAACAATGACACGTGTGTTCACGCACATGGGAGACGTTCGGTCAATTCTTTCACTTCCTCTCCCTTGTTTACGCGGATGGTAGGGAATCTGACCAACTTGGATCCATCCTTTCCACCCCTGTCATAACGGTCAACTGCAATGCAACCAGCAGGCATTTTAACCGCTTATACCTATCTCGAAGTTACACTCGTCAGTTGATCCACCCGCCATTTGAGGTGTCGGAAGAACAAAACAAAAACGAGTGTGACGTCATTCGCAATGGGCCTATAGAACGGCTGTCTAGATAGTGACAGTTTAGATGGTAATGCGACCAATACCAAAGCAGAGATTTGGGGAGGAGGTGAGGAATGCTGAGAACCACCCCTGTCCAATAGACGGGCCTGGAGTTGGAGGCTGTTGAGAGGGGAGGGGAGGGGGGGGGGTCTGACGTCTTCACAGGGTTACAGAACGGCTGTCTTGATAGTGACAGAATAAACTGCAAAGTGATTAATACCAAACAGAGGCTTGGAGCAGATGAAGAAGGGGGCCGTTGACTGAAGGAGGGGGTTGGGGAATGCTCCAAGCGTCCGAATGTTACGGCAGAACATAATGTCTGGGAACCTCAGCCAGCATAATATTACATCAGAATCTGTACTTTAATATGATCTTAGACTATTTACTTATAGTTCATTGTACAAGAAAAGACGTCTATCTGTGTCACTATGGGTGATTATTGAACGAAGGAAAAACAGAAGTGACTAATAATAGGACGAAATCAATATATAATTTCTATTTTCTCGCTGTTCGAGCTACTATTGAACAAACGAACATTTTGTTTCATCCGATGCTAAATTCAAATTTCTGCAGTGAGATGATTGTTATAAAACGGTCTAAACTGGGAATCATAAAGAAACTGGCACAGTGAACTTTGCTGGTCAACATTAGATCACTGAGTCACTGTCCCCTAAAACTATAGTGACTGGTTTTGACTGCTTTTCAGGGCAAGCAAAAAACTTTTTTTTTTTTAGAACAACTGGTCTAGTGACAATGACGTTTTGAAAGTTTGCTATTCGATTATTTTTTTTCGGCCTGGGAGTCTAGAACCAAGATCCTTCGCGATGCGGCTTTGAAAGTAGTTGAATATAGCTAGAACGAGATATTTCGATTTTTTTGAGTCAATACAGACTTTAGAGAGCCGCGGTGACAACCGTTTTTTAAACTCTTTGAGAGCCTTCAACGTAGTACAATAACACTAACTTGCACTTTGTTGTCAAAAGTAATTAGGACGAATGCTAAAAACACGTAGTGGGCTTGATAATTCTATATTTTGAAAACACTAGTTTAAAAATAAATGATAGATGCATGAAACTTGGCATAAATGTTGTCCATAAGATGTATTCTAAGAAAAACGTGTTGTTCGCGATAAACTTTCAAAATGGTCCTCGAATTACAAGATGGCCGAGACACATTGGAAATAAGCCACATAGTAGATGTTACATGCGAAATTAATCATTCCAAATGGTATTTGCTTCTCAAAGTTTGTGGTTGGAAATAATTGTTTTCAATACAAAATGTTTTGTACACAAACACATTCAAAATGGCTGCCAATTTCTGAAGCGGGAAAACAAGAATATTTTTATCATCCCAAAAGAGAAATTCACGTTCACAGAGTGTTAAGAGCATAGTGCTTGGTACAAACGTCTAACGCACCATTACATGAACATATCATAGCATACTAACAGGCATATTACATGGCATGGGACCTTAGTAAAATATGTTACACATACTAGCTTTAATGGCCACCCTTGCGATTGTTCTTACATGTAGAAAAATGGCATTATTTCATTATGCAGAAAGATATGACATTTTCTGTTGTCTTGCTTCTTCTTGTCACAAAATGACCAATATTGTTTCGATTTGCTTTTTCCAAACTCAGACTTAACAAAGCAAACAGAAAGAAAAAATACACTGAAAAATCAGAAAACAATGAAAAACGACATGCCGACGGCCCACCGACGACAGCTTCATGGCACACCAGTGGGTCTCCACCCATATTGCGAGACTTACCGCCGTAGAGGATCAGCTGCACCAAAGCCCGCTGTTCAGACGAAGAACGATGCATATAATTATATAATTAAAATTATTAAGACTAATAATAGGTCAGGGGGGCCCTCTGACATGGGTAATACACAGATCTGGTTTTTAAATTTGACTTTCGATTACCGATGTCTAAATTGAGGCGCAGAACGAAATTTCCTGTCATATTTTTTAATTCTACTTGAAGAAAATGCGTTGGTTTTTCTTTCCCGGCTCAAAATGTCGGAACAATTTCTTCTGTTCAACTCGTATGTGGCTCAAAATCAACAAAAGGATTAAAATATAGCAAACTTCAAGATCTTTTAAAATACGCCCAGATACATCTTTACGTCATTCTATTTACCATGTTGTTGTACTCGACATTTTGCCAATTTTGAGGTTTTGTCATGAAAGTGGTTCTCACACTCCTAATTTCATTATGAACAAATGTCGTTCCAATCAGTTTAAAATTGTTAGAGATATTATGACTTTTGTTTGTGGCGTAATATGATATTTTGTAGAATTTAAAGTTCGTGGTTAAGAGGCCTTTCGTGATTACATTGAGGGCCTTACTTCCTTTATAAAATGATGATTAATAATAACATTCTGCTCAGCAAGAGCACCGTGACAAACCCCGAAGAGGGTGTTTCACAACTGAGAAAATTAATGTCAAAGTAACTTGATTAATTGAAGTGCCAGTCTGGAATATTTCTAGAAGTATCGACGCCTTCAGGTCTCTTAATCAAATGATTAGTTTACATAGCTAGCTCGCTGAATCGATACCCTTTATTTCACACAATTACTTTTAACACACATTAATTAATGATAGGGCAAAAGAACAGTGCATTTTTGCTCATTGTCGACATCGTGTGTGGTTTCTTTAAGTAATCGCAGGATGAGGAAGTAAGAACAAAAGGTATAGAAACGAGGTGGTAGTTTGAAGGAGGGGGTGGGAGTGGGGGATGGGGGGGGTGGGAATGGAGGGGCTCTTTACTTTTTTGTTTACACCTTTCACTTTTCATCTAGGCATTGTTCATCCACTGCGGGAAGTAGCGCCCTCCGATAATGATTTCTTTTCGTTTCTGTCTGATGTTTTTCCTCATCCATGATGTTCCTCCTCTCTGTTTTATGTTGTCTTGCCATCTTCTTCCTGGTCGTCCTCTTGTTCTTCCTCCTGTCCTCGGTGGCCATTCCTCACAACGTTTTGTCCACCTATTGTCGTTCATCCTTCCCACATGTGCAGCCCAATCCCACCTTTGATGTACCATGAATGTTACTATGTTCATTATTGCTGTTTGTTTGCATATTTCACCGCCTGATGTGTAGTATTTTCACTAAACATGAATTTATGACGTAAATGCTCAGGGCAGTGACCCTGCTTAAATAAAGACCTCAATCCTTCATGGTAAAAATATAATGGCCAAATAAAGTTTGCTGTGCATTTTACATTTTTACGAAGACCAGATCTGGTAGCCGTGGAAAGTGAAGAATGTTTGGACAGAGACATGGAAAAGGGGGGGGGGGGGGAGGGGGTGGAGTTTGGGTTTTACGGCGTGTCGGCATGATAACGGCCATTTTGCGCTTTTTGCGGACCTTCTTGCGTATCTAATTTGTTTGGTATTCAGATCTTCATCAGTTTCAAGTTTCACAGATAGAAGGTAAAAAGTTTCTTTACAACATTATTGTACAAGCATATAACAAAATGCTGTGCTCGTTTGGTATGAATTTGACGTTCCACTGGTGAGAAACTCCTCAGATGGAGGGAGGTTGATGACCTGTTTCAGAGGAAGAGTGGACTTCCCATCAGTTTTTCGGCCTTTAACTTCCTGGCACCTTCTGGAATCCCTGCCACACCATGACTCTCAGCGTTTGTCACCAATCTTTTTCTTTTTCTTTTCGTCGCAAGGTTCTACTTTGGGTTTGAACCGGTACCCCCTGGTTTTTGGTGTCGGGGTTTAAGGTGCAGGTGGCAAGGTTTAATTCTTGTTGTAGTTCATCCATCCACTGGACGAGGACCCCTAGTCATCGGGGTATTTGTACGTTTGCAGAGTGAAAGACATCGGACAGAGACACGGGGACGGGGTGGGATGGGATATTAGGATTAGGGGGATTGGGGGAGAAGATATTTGGGGTTGATTGTTGCTACTTGTAGGTACGGTGTCAAGGTTTTTTGCGCTAGGGGTACGTATTTTAAAGCCTTTCTGTGATTCCAGAGCTAGAGCGCTCCTCTCGAAATACTCCTAACAACAGCCTTAGTTCATTATTCTTTGATATTTCCTGTTTGTTTTCCTCCTTTTTTTTCTTGTTTGAAAGGGTAGAGGGCAGGGTTAGGGATTCGATCAGATTTAGTCTTGAGGAAAAGAACGGGATTGGCGATAGGTACGTGTGCGTGGGTGCGCACGCACAGCAACAGCCTTTGTCGTTACCTTCATAAATGCTCATGGAAATAATACTGGCAGTGTTGGGAGCGCCATACATATCCTTCGTCTTCCTGTTAGGTTTAATGAAGCAAATGCCGACCTGGCAATAGATCGATTGATTAATCAATCTCTCTGTAAAATGTGTCTAGATCATCAAAGAAGGTATTATAGAATAGACCAAAGGAACGCCGCCATGATCAAAGCCTGTATAATTGATAACGTATTGTTATTTCATCTCTGGCTTTTTTTTTGGTTTGGTTCAAATATTTAGTATTTGGCTCCTTTTTTTCCTTTTTTTTCTTTTCACGTGGTTCACCGTGCATGTTTTACATTTCCTTTCTGCTCCCTTCAGCTGTCAAGCTATCACTCTTCCATACATGATTTTGTATTGTTTGCGTCTTTCTTCAATCATTGATGGCTGTCACAAATCCCAGACTGGGAGATGCGATGGTTATAACAGGACAACAATCACGAACGAACAAGTATAACACTTAACAGAACAACCCATCAGACTCACACATTTATTAAACATAAATATAAAGATAAGGATAACAGTGCAATTACATACATACATTATATTCTTCAAGTTAACTGCCGTCCACGGCCTTCTTCCGTAAGCACACTTCCTCGGGTCCACAACCCGGTAATTACTCTAAAGACACCTCGGCCTCAGCCTCTCCACTCAGGGTCTTAATGACACACTAATATTCTTTCACTCCACAGTCTCTCAATAGCGCCTCCCTATGGCAATACACCTTAGCCTCCTATACACTTCACGTGGCCATAACACGTTAATACTTCAATTCACATGAATATCTCATTCGCACAGTAATACATCCATGTCACAGTAGTACATCTTAATAGCACATTCACGATCATATATACATCCCTGTCTGTGGCCAGACTGCCACAACTCATGTGCCTCTACTGTCCTGCACCGACAGCTTCACTCCTGGCCTATGTGTGGCCTTCGGCCCTATGCTGGCCTATCCCCTGTGCTCACCGTAGGCGGCGCTTCGGCCCGACCCCGGCACCTACAAAAATAACATTACATTGGTATAATACCATACCATTTCTAATCACTTCACCCCTCATTACAACTCATGAAGCGTACACACAATAGTTCACATTTCACTCACCAAACATCTTACAGTAACACCTCCACCGTATTACACCCTACTCACTCTCGCTACAAATCCATGAACCTAACTTCCATCTATCGCTCATGGCGCACATTGCTATATACAGTATCAAGGACTTCCACATTCCTCACATATACTTATTTACATCAAGGTCGTAGACGAATATAATACATCAATCATAATTATCAATCATCGTTCCACCTACCAGTCATCACTGGAAAACACTGTCACAATCTCCCGACTGTTCTCACTCACGTCCGTCCCCTGGGACCTTCTAACTTGCAGTGATAGTAGTACAGCGCTCTCGCCTCATGCAGACCCCCCCCCCCCACTCACAACATGCACGCTTTTCATTACCCGTGGGCCGTGGGTTAACTTTACTCGAACCCCTTCCCCCGTAACTACTGATCCCAGCTCACCCGCTCGTGACAATGGCTTCATTCCGTTCTCCTATTTCTTCGTTTCTTGCCTTTGCACAACTCGATAATTGTTATTCCCCATTTCCCCTTTCTTTTTCCTGAGCAAGTGGTTGGTGGGCTCTTCCGGTAAGGCTTCCTCTTGCAGGCTTTTATAGCTTTGATAATCAGTCTATTGTCTTGTTTTTCCTAGCACAAAGTGATTGCTTTCTTGTCGACGTGCTTTCTTTAAACTGAGTCTCAGATTCAAATTTCCGTTTCTGAACTTGCCTTTCTAGTTGTTGTTTTTTTTCTGTCTTTGTTCATCTTGTATGCCTGTCAGAGTCACGATGCCCCATGACATGTTCTTTTCTTTCCATCTCTTTCATTCCAGTTCTCCTGTATGCCTTTTTCCACAAAGAGACAGACAGACAGGGGGAGGGAGAAGTAAAGAGAGAGAAAGGGAAAGAGAAACAGAGAGATATAGACTGAGAGAAAAGGAAAGAGAAAGAGAAAGTGAGAGAACGAAAGAGAAAGAGAGAACGGGAAAGAGAGAGCGAGAGAAAGAGAGGGAGCGAGATCAGGAAAGAGAGAGTGAGAGAAAGAGATAGAGAAAGGGGAAGAGAGACAGAAAGCTAGATCAAGAGAGAGAGAGAATTAGAGAAAGGGAAAGAGAGAGAAAAAGAAAGTGTGAGAAAGGGAAAGAGAGAGAGAAGGAAAAAGTGCGAAAGAGAGAGGGAGAGAGAGAAAGAAAACGAGAGATCAGGAGAAAGGGAAAGCGAAATATCGAAGGGGAGGGAGAGAGAGAGTGAAAAGGGAAAGAAGAAGAAGAAGGGAAAAGAAGACCTCTGCGGGGAAAGATCACACAGAGAGAAGGAGGGGGGGGGGTGGCAGCTTTCCCCTAACAAAAAAACAACGTCAACAAAACAAACAAATGCCTAAATTGAAGTAAAAAAAATGACAAAAGCGGTTCACACGGTAACGGCCATTTTGTACTAGCAAGAAGAAAGACCATAGGCAGAAACTAACAGAATGATAGGACAGAAGTAAACGCTACCAGAACCCTCCATCAACCCGTCGCAAGAAGGACGGTAAACTTTGATTGCCACCACTTGCTCCCTAGGCCCTCATTACGATCCTCTTCTGAATCATCACTTTTTTTTGTTTGGGTTCTGGTGAGCGCTTCTGGTAGGCTCTCCTCCTGTCTTATCGATCTGTTTTAGTCTTTCTTACATCTTGCTTCCTCCTAGCACAATGTCTGTCTATCCGTCTTGCTTTTAATTAGCATAGTGTGACAGTTAGCGTGTCCACATGTTTTCTCCAATTTTTTATTTTTTTTTACTTGTCACAAGTAGATCTTGTCATCATAGTAGAATCTGATGTCATCTTTTTTTTAGTTACCATAGTAAATCTCTTTTAATTATTACAGTAGATCTCTTTTAGTTAATGTGACAGATCTTGTTAGTTAGCACGGTATACCCATTTTTATTATTATATGTTTTGTGGTTTCTTGGCGAGTTCATATAATGCTTTAATTTCAGTAAACAGCGTCTGTATGGATTAAAAATCGTGTGGTAACCTTGACCTAAGACAATGACTGTATGAATGAAAATTATAATATTATTATCCTGGAAAAAGAAACGACGGCGAGTGTGAGAACTACAAGGAATCTGACAGGCCAGAGGTTCCTGAACCGGTCGTTTGAGTTTGATCTTAGAGTTTAAGGCGCGTCGGCGGGATAACAGCCACTTTGTCGTCTTCACAGTTTTTTTTCTTGTTTTTGTTTTTCTTATATTACTTTGGGCTGACTTTCAGCTCCCAGATTTCTATATACGATCATTTAAAACTGAAGTTAAAGACATAATGAGAAAAGGACCATACTGTAAAGTACGATCCGAGACACAGAACGCCGAGAAGGATCATTCCCTCTTTCACTGTAAGTCCACAATTTACGGGGCGTATAAACACGATGCTCACACTACTCACAGAGCTGGTTATGAAGGGGACATGGTGCGAATTGTTGCATTGTTGACATGGATGATACGCGCGAAAGTCGAGGGGCGGAATTTGGCGAATTGATTCATCTTGGCATCCTGTGTTGTCGTGTGCGACTATAATTATGAACCCTGTAAATACGATACAAATCTGTTACAGCAACTTGCAGATTTGCGGCCTCTTTCAGAAACGACAAACCCCGGCTATGTTTAGGTCTTTATTTTAGGAAGTTCCTTGCTGTTGGCATTTACATATCACTTTTTCTTGTTCTTGTTCTCTGTGTGTTTTTGTGGTTGGGATTAGTTTGGGATTTTTTTTTTAGAATTTTGCCCGGGCAGCGGCGGTGCTCTGCCTGCTCTTCTCGACTTTTGACTGCTAAGCTATCTTTAACATGCGCAACGTGCATACGGCCCTCCGAGTTTTTCCTCCTTATCCGAGAAGACTGGGTGCTGGATCCTACCTTCGACAGGATCAGGGACAGGAATATTTTCCTCCGAAAAATTAATTCCCACTTCGACTGGGGATCGAACCCGGTAACTTTGGCACGAGAGGCGAGCACCTTGCCTCTAGACCATCGTGTCCCCAATTGTGGCCGTAATAATCATTTCCGGACCAAATGCACAAAACGCCCTAAGTCTTGGAATGAACATAAAACAAAACAAGCAAAAAAAAAAAAATGGCTTCCTTGTGCACAGTACTTTGAATTCTCCAGTACGGTAAAAGTACATGCTTATTATTAGGTCTAAAATAGAGTAAAACTACTCCACTATTGTGTAATGCTGTAGTCTCTGTCTTTCTACTCGATAATCCTTTTTTTGTCAGGACAAAATGCCATGATCAAAAAGACCTTTTTGCAATAGCCAACTCCAGTCAAGAGGCCACTTGGCCATTGATAGTATGACGACAAGGGCTTTGGGAGTTGTACAAGACATTCCTTATTATTTGAATTATTCTTTTCGGAATGGAAACGCCTCTGCACTAAACTGATGCAATTCCTGGATTTGACCTGTCTGTTTCATTGTCGTCTCTTTTCTTCCTTGTTCATATCCATTGTGTCTGATCCTAATGCCACCCGCCGCCTTTCTGTTGTCAGTTGTCTGTGACCTATTTGACTACCAGAGACTGAATCTTGTCATTGTGTTTATACTGACTTATATTGTTGTTGTATTTTTCGTAGTTTTGAGAAGGAGCAATCTGGAGAGTAGATCTATTTTAGCTTTAACGCCCCATCTTATTTACTTATCATAGTAAATCTTTTTTAGTTATCACAGTGGGTAATTTTTAGTTATCATAGTAAAATCTGTTATATTTATCACAGTGGACCTTTTCTCACTTATCGTAGTAGATCTTTTTTTAGTTATAACAATACATCTCTTTTTATTATCACAGTAGATCCCTTTCATATTAGATCGTTTAAAGTTATCACAGTAAATATTTTAAGGAAGAGAAAGAGGAAATGTTAGGAGAGCAATTTTTTGAATGGATGGAGAAACAAGCAAGTACTCTTTTGCATTGGTCTGTTTCTGTGGCATGGAGACATTTTTGCTGGGCGGATCAAGAAAAGTGTCTTCATTAAGCTGATTTGTTTTTGCTGTTTTTGTTTTTTCCAGATATTCTATACAGTTCTTTAATGAACAAAAAAGAAATGTTTTTAATTTTTGTGTGTGTGTATAGTTTTTTTTTCAATTGATCAATAGGGGGAGGGGGGGGGGGGGGGAGGGTGTCCAATGTTTGTAATTGAAAACTTATTTAAGATAAAGAACACATTTCAAACAAATAGTTCACTTGTTATGACACGTTATTTTTAACTAGCTAGTCCCGAAAAAGGAACTTTCCGATCACACTTTTCGATTTTACACGACAAAAATGCGTCTTATAATTTGAGGTGAAATAAAATGGCAAAGAGATAATCTTAAAGGCTGGGTTTCGTCCAAACTGGGTGCATCCATGCAACTGATTGTCAAAATCTGAGGCATTACGCAAAATTTTATCACTTTTGGTTGAACGTTGTTACAAGTATGTACGTCCTCTAAGTTTTTTTTTTGCGCTAGGGGTACGTATTCTAAAGCCTTTTGTGACCCTTGAGCTAGAGAGCTCCCTGCCGAAATACTTCTAACACCAGGCTTAATTAATTATTCTTTCAGATTTTCTGTTTTTTGTTTGTTGGTTTTTTTGGTTGAAAGGGTAGGGGGCAGGGTTACGGATTCGATAAGATTTAGGGTTGAAGATAAGGACGGGGTTGCGGGTTAGGCATAGCTACAAATAGGTACGCCACGCTAGGACAAAATGCTTGGGGTGTGCACGTACTTGTAGCAACAAGGTTTTTGGCTACGTAGTCCCCGAGTTCAGTTGTTTACACGTTTTAACCTTTGGCTCCACTATAGTATGGTGATCATAATGTGTACTTTACATTGTTGAATAATTATAGACGTCGATATGTAGACATAATAATTATGGTACCTCCTAAATTACGGTGTTTGACCAGGAAAGTGCTAAGCCACGGTCACCCTATCAAATCGATAGCCTGTCATTCACAACTGAAGTTCATGAACTATGTCACATTGTATTGTTCACAAAACTGCCGTGCTATGAAAAAGGAGAGTAGGCCCACATGCCCTAAAAAAATGTAAAAATAAAATTATAATAATATAATATTTTTCTTTTTTAAAGTCAACAAAATTTTACAGGGGACTTCTAATTCGCATTTCACCACACGTTGGTCTTCGTTTACTTTGCATTTTCCTTTTCCTTCTTCTACTACTAGGTGTTCATCTGCTGCAGGATGTAGCCCTCCGCTGATGTCTTCCATTTGGTTCTGTCTCTTGCTCGTCTCTACCACGTTGTGCCCTCGAGCTTTCTGATGTCATCCAGCCATCTTTTTGCTGGTCTTGCTCTAGATCTCTTCCCAGTTCTTGGTTGTCAGTCAGTACACCTCTTTGTCATTCCACTGCAGGATGTAGCCGACGGCAAACTTCTTCCATCTGGGTTTGTCCATTAGCTGTCTCTGCCATAATCATTGTGCCTTCATGTTTTCTGTTCTCATCCTGCCACCTTCTTGCTGGTCCTCCTCTAGATCCCTTCCTAGTTCTAGGTTGTCAGTCAGTACATCTTTCTGTCCATCTATCTATACTATATATATTTGTGGACTTGAGATTTTTCGTTGCAAAAGGCTTCTGAACCACTCAACGCTCAGACTTCAAATTTTATATGGTGCATCAGAATGGATGTAAGGGTGCACAGTTTTTAATAGAAGTCTCAAATCGATGTTGTTGTTTTTTATTGGAAATTTATTGTTTCGCCATGATTTAGATCTATTTCGAGTCATGGTTCGCAATTTTAAGGTTTACTTATCACTTCCTGCGATGTGTTCACTATCAAACACACTAACCCGTGTGCGAATCATGCTGTTGTACGGGATGCGCAGGGTGTCAACTCACAAAGGCAGAGCAGTAAGACTTATTTAAAACAAACAAACAAAAATAAAATAAACAAATAGTAACAGGCCATAATAACCACCCAGAACTGAAACCAATATTCAAACCGATTTATCCCGGGCAGTGCCGGGGACCTAGACTAGTTGTCTTTATATTTCGACACGTGCCCTGTCCATTACCATTTCTGTTTGATTACATATTTTAATACATGTCTATGATCCCTGTTTTCTTTCTTATTTCATGGCATGGCAGTTTATCTTGTAGCTTTATATCCAACATCTATCTTTCCATGGCTCTTTGTGCTGTTGCAAGTTTATTGGTTATTATCTTCTGTAAAGGACCAGATTTGGCATTTTCATTTTTTGTTTTCGTTGAGTAATCTCGGAGCCTTTTCACTAAACACATCAACTGTAATAAGATTATGGTTATGATTAACAACTAGAGGAAGTGCCCGGCATGGCCCTGGGTAAACCTGTGCTCCGCCTCCCTGATCTAGAAATCTCCCACTATAATCTCCAGTCTTGCTACGGATATCATAATGCGCACTCATTTCTGGACCGAGAGAAATTGTGCACAGCAAACTGAACGCATGTCGGTTGCATCTTGGCATGCGGTGAGCGTATTATTATATTTTACATTTTTACCACTTTAAAAAAAAAAAAAAATGGCCTGGAACTTCAATAAACACAATAGGCCGATTCGAAATAGATTGGGTTAGATTAGTTGACAATTGAAAAGATTAATTTTATAATTTTTGAAATTGTCATTTAGGCTGTAGAATTCAGCAAAGAATTAGCTCAAAATAGCATCAGAGTGAAATACTCCAACCACTTTTTTTTTAATAATAGGAAAGGGATGGGGCGGTGGAGGAGAGAGAGGGGAGGGGGGGGGGGGAGGGCTGACACAATTTTTAGGACCGCTGGTAGAAAAACATTAATTTTTCTTTTGTATGTGACATTCGAATTTTGTGTGTGTGTCAAGCCCTGACTGCGATCGCAAAGATTTTCTACGCTGTTAATACTACTTTCTCAATTTCCTAACACCGGTCGCATACCTCATTAGGTCGCATCATTGTTTGCTGTTACTTTACTGTAGGCCTATAGTTCTTTATGTTATTTACTGCTGTTGTTATTGTATTCTTGCACTGTTTATTCCCAAAGCCAGGGGTTGTTAAATACATTTTTAGGCCACATTCTAACATCTTCAAAGCCAGCAAACCTATCCATTACTTATAAGGTTCAAACAAAGAAAACAAAAAGTAAACTTGAAAATGGTTATCACTTTTGTATGTTTCTCACTCAAATTAAATTTGTTAATGCATTATTGAACAACTAGCTGAAAGCAATCGAGAGTAGTTTGCTTTGACCCTTTCACTACTGAGACAAAACACTGTTGCTAAATTTGTTACTGTTCCATTCCTTTTCAAGTCTGGTTCTTCTTAAGGCAGGTATCATACTAAACTTTGAACAGCACAGACAAATGTTCGCGTACAAGAGTTGCACACCATGATTTCATATTGTTTTCTTAGTAAATCCCGGAACAGCCTATCACACTAAGCCCGGTCAGGCACAGTCAGCTTCTGCCATTATTTCTTGGGTGTACATTTTGCTGGCAGCAACTACTTAAGTCGTTCCGGGCTTAGTATGATACCTCCCTTAGTAACTGTGAAACTCAGATCAATATCATGACTCAGATTCAAATTTATTTTTTGTTTGTTTGTTTTGTTTTTGAGGTCATTGAAATAATTGAATGTAGATTTAAACCGGATTTTAAAAACTCCTTCTTTCACGGCATCAGCAATTAGTGCTTTGACAAAATACACAGAAAATCTGTGGAGCAAGGCTTGAACCAAAGTCAAAATGCGGCATAAAGACAAAGTTGCATGTAGCAAAGCTTCGTCTAAGAAATGATACTGAAACGATACAATAAAACCCCAAAGAAAAAGGTAAAGAGAAAATAAAAGAAAGGAAAGAAGAATTAGAGCAGTTATTTTCACATCCCAGGCACTTGACTTCCTTGGGATTGATTTCAATTGGGGGGGGGGGGTGAGGGGGGGGGGGTCAATCGACGAAGGAACTCCAAACTGGCAAAGAATGTACCTTGTCGAATGAAATACACACACATAATATAGTCTACATATTGTAGAGGGGGGGGGGGATCAATAATTCAATCAGTAACAAAATAAGGAATTTAAGTAATTATTAACACTGTAAATTTACATCGGTGGAAAAAAAACTTTATAATAGACCACAATTACAAAATGGGTGTATTGAGAAAACTTAAGATTGCCAAAATGGGCGTGGGTGGACTGTGTCCTGCGACTCTGAAAACCACACACAGTCAGAAAGTTAAGTGAAGACTTTAAATTTTAAACGATCAGACATAATGGTGAATGGACAGAATGATTATTCAAATCTGCCTTGACACGGCCGCTCATTAAAACTCTACACTGTTTACATGCACTTAATGTATACTCTATGTGTCCCTTGAGAGATTTCAGAAAGCATGTATGTATAGAAACGTGCTTTGAAATTCGGCACATTTGTCAATGTGGATAAAGAACTTTCATTTGTTACTCTTGTTTATAAACCTAATGAGGGATTTGACACCCGACGGCTTGTTTAATTTCTTCATTTTAAATTCTTTTGAATTTATTCTATGAGTTGTTTTTTTTTTTACTGTTCCCAAAGCGGAATTTTTTAGTATTATAACTTGCCCTCTCTTCGGGGTTTTAGTATTACAATTCGCCACCTCAGTTCTTGTTTGTTCTGTCTCCATTTTCTGAAAAAAAAAAAAAAACTGGAGCTCTTTGAGTACATTGTAGAGGTATAACAAATGCGCAGTTTGATACTTGTCTACAATGCGTTCTTGCACTGATCAGACTGTTTCATAGTTCCGATCTATTTAAACGCCATATCATAATACTAAAGCCGCAAACGTTTAACGTCGAATTTCTCAGTTGTGCAAAAAAGTGGACTACGGTTGCGATGTGTTCTCTTTCTTTCTTTTTTTCTTTCTATTTGCCATTCACCAACTGGCTCAGTCAGTATCCGGGACGGGTGTTCCCCGAACTTTTGGAATCTTTCTAACCAGGCCGAGATTTCGCGGAAAATTTTCCAAACTCTGCGTTAACGAGTGCCCTGAAGCAAGAACATTGTCTTCATGAATTGTGGCCCATTTAGGGTTTGCAACTTGGCGCCTTGTAAAGAATGATTAACCGAACGATTCAAAAAATTTCTACAGTCTCTAAACTGTGCAAAACACACACACATGTGCGTTCACTTTAAACAGAGAAAAGATTATAATGAATACTGAAGGAAAGCTTTTTCCACGAAATTAAAGTAATGTGTTGAGCAGATATTGATGTCTTGCAGTTTAGAATGAAGCTGTCGTCTGAGGGAGGTATCATATACTAAGCCTGGAACAGCACAGTCCGACTGCTGGCAGACAAGAAGTGCACACCAGAATTTCCTATTATTTCCTAAGTAACTCCAGGAAGACCCTATACTAAGCCTGGTCAGACACAGTCAGTCTCTGTCATTATTTCTTGGGTGTACATTTTGCTGACATCACCTTGCTGTGACGTTTTTGGCTTAGTATGATATCCTCCTCAAATAAAAAAATGATTTGGACTGAAAATTGAACATAAATAGAAAGTCTGTAGTATATCCAACAAAAAGCTTTTTTGGGAAAATCGATGTTAATTCCGAAAATTCTAAGAAAAAGACGTACTATGGCTCAGCAGTTTGTTTTATTTTACAACTTCCTCGAAACCTTTGAATAAAGTTTGTAAATCAAAGGGTTCCCTGATCCTACAGTTTGACTTAACAGCTTCTATACACATTAATTTTACCAAACTCTTTTCAGATGTATACAAGACAATCTTCGAGAATTTTACCAATGTAATAAACATTTGTACGGATCTGTGTAATTCTATTTGTAAAATTTAGATTGATGAAGCCTTGAACACCAGACATAAATAAAGTTCCGGAATAAACCCTGAAAGACACAACGTGGTCATTATGTTACGTTACCGACTAGCCGTAAAACCCATAATTCAAACAAACTGGTGTAATAAAAGAAGAAAGCAGCCCGAACGGGAGCCCTTTTGAGGGCTAGACGCTGGAGGAAAGGAAGGGCAGACATAGAAAGAAAGAACAAGAATACCCATATGGGAGCCCTTTTGAGGGCTAGACGCTGGAGGAAAGGAAGGGCAGACATAGAAAGAAAGAACAAGAATACCCATATGGGAGCCCTTTTGAGGGCTAGACGCTGGAGGAAAGGAAGGGCAGACATAGAAAGAAAGAACAAGAATACCCATATGGGAGCCCTTTTGAGGGCTAAAAAAGCCATAGGATGCAAGAAAGAAGAAGAAAAGAGAGAAAAAGAAATAAGAAAAAGAGAGGTGCAAATGCCCAGAGCTGTGACCCTGCATAAATAAAGACCTACAATCAATCAACTCAAACTGGTTACGCAGACCATGTCCCAGACTTGAGAACCGCTGATTTGGACATTAAGACAGAACAAAGTGATTAGTGGAAACATGGAGGAATTGATGTCAACGAGTTACATTGTTACAAGTGGCATTAGCAGCGTTGGTGAAAGAAAAGGCTGTAGAAAGGGTAGTGGAAATAATTTAAGGAAAAGTTGGGCTACACAAAGGGAATAGGCTTAAAAGGGTGGTACACTGACATTGTGAATAGAAAACCGCCGACAGAGAGAATGGGTACTCTCGTTAAAGGTAGTCATGGTGAGTACTATTAGTAAAGAAAAACAGAGAGAGAGAGAGAGAGAGAGAGGGGGGGGGGAGAGAAAGAGAGAGAGAGAGAGAGAGAGAGAGAAAGACTTGAAGTGTAAATGCTAAGAGCAGTAATCCTCCTAAAACAAAGAACTCAAACTCAGAGAGAGAGAGAGAGAGAGAGATATGGGAAAGAGAGAGAGAGAGAGATAGAGAGAAGGAGAGAGAGAGAGAGAGAGAGAGGGTAAGGGAGGGAGAGAGAGAGAGAGAGAGAGAGAGAGAGAGAGAGAGAGAGAGAGACAGAGAGAGAGAGAGATTGGTTAGGTGTATGTTGTTGTTGTTTTTTTAAAGAACATTTTAAACAGTGTAAAATAGGCTCTTGTGAATGAACACCCACACTAAATGTGACCAGATGCCTTTCCTGCTGTCCACTATGTACCTATCTAAATGAAACAGCCACATGTTAGTTTTTCACACCAGGTATCGGGAATACCCCATATGCAGGTAAAACACAACTGCTGAAAACATGCAAAAATTCGTTACCATGTCAAGGTTACCACACTCAGATGGAATTAATACTGTAAAGTTGTGATCCACCGAAATAACCTAAATGCAAAATCAGTCAATCAATCAATCAATCGATCAGTCAATCAAAACTGACTAAATGTTTTTGGATGGCCATTTTCAACATCTCGGTCTGTGGCGTAGTGTAGGTTGCCAGCGCTCGGGACAAGCAAGTGTTATGTCTTCTGGCCCGTGGAACACCGGCAGACACAGCAGTCTTTGTTTGCGTCATCATGTTGAAAAACTGTGTAGAATGTTGGAATATTGGAAGATTTTCTGTGTGTATGGTGAGGATTTGTCATTGGACGATATCTTCGCCAGGCTTTCCACCTACGTGATTTTTTTGTGTAACGGTGGAGGGTGCCCCATTTTTTTATTTATTTTATTACCACTTTACTTTTTTGTTTCATTTGAAATTTTGCGCCTCTGAGAATTCCCCCCCCCCCCCAGAGCAACGGCCCATGAGGCCCCTGTCCATGCAACGCCACTGAGAGAATGTCGGCACTTACACCAACTGAACTTTTAGCACTGATTCCTATCTATTTGAAACTATGTCTTTTGTCTTTTACCGTTCATGGGATGGAGAGGTTACTATAAATAAATGCTGTTGTTTTTTTTTTGGTTAAACATTTTGAACATTTTGCCTGTGAGCAAAGCAGTGGCGGATCTACCATGGAACTAATGAAACTAAAGCTTCAGGGCCCCCTAATCCCGGATGGCCTTGAGAAAACTTTTTTTTAATGGTTGAATTTCGGATCTTGCCCTGTTGTTGCTGGTAGTGAAGGGGCCCCACAACAGTTCAATCTTCAGGGTCGCCAAAGTGTAGGTCCGCCCCTGCTTACAGGTTGTCTAAGTACAAGTTCTGAAGTTTTTTGTTGTTTTTTTTTCAAATTCATTATCGGGCATAGATCTCTTAGGGAAAATGTGGTATTGATCCTCCTGTCGATCCTAAAAAAAAAAAGTGATCCTGGCGTGTCTGTGAAGGAGTACCATAAAAACGTCACCAAATTGACAAATTACACTGCATGACCTCTCAGGTCCATTCACAAATCCTTGGCCGTGCAAACATTGACGGAAACGCTTAGTTCCGTCCGGTGGGATTTTCTAGCGGTTGGAAAATTTCATTCTAATCGTGATTCCAAAAGATTTATTGAATTCTCGTGTACAATTCATTGCATTTCTCAATTCAGTGTTGAAGTGGAGAAAAACAAAAAGATCATAGAAACCTTTTGAGGTTTTTTAAGAAACGATGAAAGAGCAGAAAATCTCAACTAGATCAGAGAAACAATAGTCATTAAAAATCAATAAAATCAATAAAATACAAAACTAGTCTAAATATACACAAATCAGTTCTGTGTCATCTTTTAACTAAACCAATAGTATTCTGTTCAGAATGAACAAGGCAGGGGAGATATTGGACACAAAAATTGAAACTTTCGATTTCATTCATTGACTTCAAAATCAAACATCATAGTGATAGAGTTTTCATTTTGTCTGTTCCTAAAGCAGAATTTTTAGTGTTATAACTTGCCCTCTCTTCGGGGTTGCTTGGCTTTGTGTAACAGAATGTTGTTGTTGTCGTTGTTTTTACACTAGAGCGTCAAATAACGAAACAAACTGTATTTACTGACATTTTTTCTTTGGTTGCTGAAGTAGTGCTTTGCAAAAAAATATTTGTTTAAAAATCGTTTTATACATCAAGTCTACACTGTGTGCTGCTGCTCGTAGAATTTTTCTGTACCTCTTTTTAAAGTATATCATGGCATATGTTTGGTTGTTTAAACTGCGAGGTTTCAGAATTTAAAACATGAAATGCTTCTGGTAACTCCCAGTGTGAGTATGAGGCACCGAAGTCAAGTCAGGAAAGAACAAAGAACGTAACCAAAAAACGCCAACAAAGTCAAGTAAAATGTCACCAATAGCAACGGGATTAATGAAGGTTTCTGACATGAATATTGAAAAGTAAATCTCGGAGGAAAAAGGTAGCAAAATGGAATGTTGAAGGTGTGGTTGTTGTTAGGAAACCACAGTATTATACATAGCACTGGATGAATAGTATTAATTATTCACTATTCGGCTTTGTAATTTGTCTCCAGTCCCCTGACAACAATATATCATTGGCCCAATTATAAAACTTCACATAAAAATATTCACAGATCTCCAGGTAGCAAACTCTTTTTGGCCAACTATAGTCTGCTTTGAGCTTCTTGGCGGATTTGTTTTCTTCTGTGTACTATATTTTTAAATGTTATTTATTGCCTCAAACTGGTTCAAACAATGATCATGGCTACGGAAAAATGTGGATGACGAACACCGAGGGTCATAAACTCGGTGTGGCCGGGGATCTAGAAGATTTCAGGAAGTTAAAGGCTGAAACATCTAATGAAAAAATCCACCTTTCTTCTCCTCTGAAGATCTCGACATCTGTCTCGCTCCACCTGAGGTGTTTCTTACCACTATAACTATAAGTGTATTAAGATAAGGAATCCATTTCCAGGTCAAACAGTTGCTTTGTCTCTCATGTAAAATTAAGTGCTTCTTACTTTTTATGTGGATTTACGGCAAGTCAAGAGATATAAGGTTTGAAGCACAAGGGCCAGGGGTATTGTGAGTAATTACCATCAGATAACGCAGCATTATTTTGTCAAAGTGTGACACATACGACAAAATTTCAGATGTTCGAGAAAAATTTACATAAATATAAAAAAATGCATGTATTCAACAATATTTACTCATGCAGTTTTTTAAACTGTTAATTTGTTGTAGTTTCAGTAATCACAAAGTACACCTAAATAAAAACTTCGACTGATGATTGTTTTAACCCTGCTGAACGGATTTGATACATACGTTCAGCAGCTATATGTTCAACATGATAGACAAATAAAGGTGTTGGTGACGTTTGTGTAAAGATCTCTATATATATGATTATTGAAGTCTCCTAATGTTTGACAGCCTGAGTATAGAAATAAAAGTGGAAGAGAGGGGGGAGGTAGGAAGGGAGAGAGAAAGAATGATGGGGAAAAGAGAGAGAGATAGAGAGAAAATAAGGAGAGACACAGAGAGAGAGTGAAAATGAGGAGAGAGAAAAAAGAGATTATGAGGAGAACACAGAGAGAGAAAATGAGAAGAGCCACATGCACAGAGGGTAAATGAAGAGAACGACAGAGAGAGAGAGAGAGAGAGAGAAAAAATGAGAACAGACAGCGAAATAAAGAGAGAGAAACAGGGAGGGATAGAGAACAAGGGAAAGAAAGAGAGAAAGAAACGGAGAAAGGTGGCGAGGGAAAGAAGGGAAAGGAAAGATAGTGAGGGTGGCAAAGAGAGCGAAAGAGAATAAAGAGAGAAAGCACCCGAGGGAGAGAGAGACAGACAGAGAGAGAAGGGTTTTACAAAGTGGTAAGGGATGTGGTAATTGGGGGGGGGGGGGGGGACTGGAAGTAAACGCCATTCCTCAAGATGATGTCATTAATAAGGTCACTGTGGTAATCGGGTCCTGGAAGGGAAGCAACCCGTAGTTTAAGGAGTTCGCAAATTCATCTTTCTTTATGTTTTCACCGGTGATCTCCCCTTCAAAGTCTCTGCTACAATAGCAACTTTTGCTATGTAAATCTGTAATAGATCTCTTTTCCTATCCCTCTCTCTCTTTCTTTCTCTCTCTTTCTCTCTCTTTTCTCTCCCTCTCTCCTCTCTCTCTCCCTCCCTCCCTCTCTCTCTCTCTCTCTCTCTGTTTTGCTCTTGACAGTTCGTTTCATCACATCCCCCTGGCTTATTTGAGTTGTAAAGACACAGTTTTTGTTGTAGATCAGACAGACAGACAGACAGATAGTTATTCTAAAAATAAAATTTAAACAAGAAACGAAACAAAAACAAAGATATTTCTTCCCACCTTTATTCATGATATATCATGGTCTTGCATTACTGAGCACTAGAGAAAAGTGATGCATTGACTATTCTGTTGAAACGCAAAGACTACAGTTAGATATTCTACCAATGAGATAACCATGTATTGATGGTTCTATTGAAACACAAAGACTTCGGTTAGATCCTATACCAATGAGATAACCATATATGGATAATTCTGTTGAGACACGAAGACTTTAGTTAATCCTGTATCAATGAGATAGCAATCCTATTGAAACACAAACACTTGAGTTAGATCCTCTACCAACAAGATATCCACACAGGATTGTTGGCAAAGCGATACATAATTCTAAAAAAAAAATGCCCTACATTTTAACTTTCCAGCTGTGGAAGCAATAGAAAGACAATTGCCACTTAACAGTTATTCTATTAGCTTTACAATGTTAACTCTGTGATTTAGACATAATATATTATCAAAGTTATTTCTTTTCGTTAATCTTCAATTTTTACATGCAGTACAATGTGTTTAACCCGTTCAGTACTGAAACAGTATTGCTGTTAACTCTTTACTGCTCCATCAGACACAAGTTTTGTTTTTCCATTACTAACTTTTAAATACAGCTCAATAGCCTGATTTAGAGTCCTATTCACCATTTAAAGTAACTGACATAAGTGGATCTCATTAATAAATTGGATTTGAGAAAATCTAGCTTTCACAGCGTCAGTAATCAAAGGGTTAAAAGTATTTTTTAAATTTATTTATTTAACTATGATTATTTATTTAATGACATATTTATTCCATTTTCATTATTCACTGTTTATTTATATAATTATTTATTTAATTACCCAGCTCTTTATTGATTGATTGTTTCCCTGAATGTTGCAGGCTCTATCAAGAAAAGGTACTGCCGATGATCCAATTATCCAGGACAGGAATAAAAAAAAACTTGAATGTTTTCCATTATCTTAAATACATTTTAAATATATAAATAAACAATTGATATATATATATATAATTATTATCGTACTTCCCCATCTGTCAATAGTACATGTAAATATGAAATTCCTTCATGCAGTATATAGAGTATTTAGCATAAAAAAAGATATCATTTTCACTTGTATAGAACATCTCGACAGTTTCATGATAGAGAGAGCAATATCTCAGCTTCATATATTATGTTCATGCCGAAGACCCAGCTTGATTATTATTTTTTTCCCTAAATCAACTAAATATTGATTTTTTCCCCTTATCAGTGTATTGTGGAAAATAAATAATTGAATGAATGATGGATCAATGAATTCATTTAGTTTCTTATTGTTTATTTATTTATTTATTCATTCATTAGTTCAATATACAATTGGAAAATGTTACCAAAGTGATAAAATGTATACGGAACTTTTTAATTCCATTTTGTGAAATTAAAAATGATGAAGCTCCGAATATCAAATATTATAAAGACTGTGAAAGGCGCAGAGTGACCGTTATCGTGCCTACGCGCCGTAAAAACCCAAACCAAAAGACATTCATTTGATTGGTCGTTCATGTATTTTGTTCATTAATTTTTGAAAATATACTTAGTTTATCTAATATTAATCTTCGAGAAGAATAAATCTTTATATTCATCAATTCATACCATACATATGATAATCATGTGGACAAAACTGTATTCAAATTTGATCAATATTATGCATTTACAATATTTTTTTATTTTTTTTCGAGCTGCAAAAAACCGATGCATTTTCATCTTGCAGAATCTAAAAGTGTGATGATAAATTTTGCTCTTTGTCACCCTTTATATTTGTATTTGTATAACTCTTTAATCCCATTTGGGAAATTTGCCTTTGTGCCATTGCAACCCAGTTATAACTGGAGCAGGCACGTCGTCGCCACAGTGCAGCGCCGGCCGGCGGTTTTTTTGTTTGTTTGTTTGTTGTTTTTTTTTGGTGGGGGGGGGGGGAGAGAGAGATGAGGGAGGAGGGGGGAAATGGTAGGGATGAATTTTTATTTAATTTTGCCCTGGCAGCGGCCTGTTCGGCCAGCTCTTTCCGATTTCGAACAATACATAACCTGTCGAAAATCAGTTTCATCACATCTGTACATTCCACAAAATTGAGGTACTGCCAGAAGCGACGCAAGGCAGGCATACGTCATCAATTTTGACTATCCTGCGCCATTTTGGATGAAATCAATTGTTCCTAATGAGGCACGCGCGCAACAATGTTTAATGTAGCATCAGAGAGTATGTATTTATAGAGAGATCTCATTTCCGCCAGATCGCCAAACTAGGCCACGGCGAAATCAAGAATTGAAAGAGACTGTCTTCACCACAGACAGTGTGCATATCTATTTACTGTGTTTTTTTTCATATTTTGGGGTTGATTGAAACTATTTAGAGCTGTTTGTAAACTCTTACTCCCCTTGGAAATGTACAAACGGGTATTGTTTACTGCCGATCAAGTCAAGTCAAGTTGCATTTCATCCAAAATGGCGGTGCGCATAATTCCTGTATTCACGAAAAGTGGGCTTCTTTCGCTTGTGGTAGTTCCCTATTCTGTGGTGCATTCGGCAAGGAAATGTGGTGTAACAATAAGTTCTATTAGTCTTGGCATCTATTCCAAGCGGTGAGATTAATGTTGCTTAAATCAAGATAAAATTATATTATGGGCTGGTACTAAGAATTTGCATGGTTTATCTTGCAGGGAGATTGGCTAGTAATTTGAATAAGTAAATACGTTAGCTCTTTTTTCACAATTCTTTCTTGGGTGTATCATTAGTACCAGTGTCTGCTGGGCAGTCTTTCTTGGGTGTATCATTGGTACCACTGTCTGTTGGGCTGTCTTCCTGGGGTGTATCATTAATATTGGTGTCTGTTGGGTGGACTTTCTGGGGTGTATCCGTGTGTGTTGGGTTGTCGATCTGGGGTGTATCATTGGTACCATTGTCCGTTGGGCTGTCTGTCTGGAGCGTACCATTGGTATCATTGTCTGTTGGGCTGTCTGTCTTGGCTGTATCATTGGCACCTTTGTTTCTTGGGCTGTATCCCAATTCTTCCTGGCACATTAGACAGCATTCATATTTCTTGGCATACTTACAGCAAACGCATGGCTTCTCCGTGACGTGTTTCAACATTTTCGGTTGTGGCACAATGGCTAGTTGCCTTTGTCGGCATCTGAAATGATAAGGATAAACAAATCAGGATATTAATGATAATAATCATAATAATGCACCGCATATATTATTATATAGCGCTTCATCCGGTTAACAACCAGGTTCTAACCATGTTACAACATTTATATCATATAATCACACATATAATACACAGGCATACTCAGGTAAACAAAAACTGGATGGACAATAGAAGTGTACAGACCCTTATAATTTACCGTCCTCCATATCACGTGATTTGCAAACAAAATGGCGACGTGCCCCACTTGTAGGGCGGAAGCGGGGGACAACGGTCGAACGATGCCATCCTCTTGTTGGGCACCCAACTGTACAAACCCGTTACGTGCTGGTTCTGGCATAAAAATGCATCTTTACCTAGACTGTGCACATATTCAGATGCCATCATCAAGGCAAGTTGAGGTTTTTGCCCTACACGGTGCTTTTCGAAGCCGTGCGGCTCCCCGCAAACAACCGTAACGCGGAAGTTGAAAGGGTCTATAGAGATGACTCTTCTGGCGATGTTTAAAAGTCATACAATTTTCGGGCTCTCTCAAAAACACAGGCCGAGAATTCCAAATCCTGAGGCCCTTGAAAAGAAAAAGATTTTTCACCCATGGTCTTAAGGGACATCCTAGTAATTTCAAAATTGTTAATTTCTAAAGAAATCTGGACACTCTTATGGATTCGTTTAATTTTCGTACCGTCACAATCAAAGCAATCTACGCACAGGGGCACACTGAGCAGTTGCAGCCCAGCCCCCGGGGGCTTAGAGGGCCCCATGCATGCAAATTTACATTGGCTTTTGAAACCCACAAGAAATAAGTATTGCTTTGCCCCCGGGGGGGGGGGGGGGATAATGATGTTGTGGGCGCTGGTTAGAATTGCTCTGCAAGGTGAGTCTTTTAACCAAACGCTAAATCAAAATTTGGCAAAAAGAGAGAGTCGTATGTAGCAAAGCCTCACGTAAGAAATAATACCCAAACGATAAAATAAAACACAAACTAAAAGAGAAGACACAGCTCTTTCTTTTTGCCAAATTTTGACTTGGCATGTAACCTTGTTTGTGACCCCACAATTTTTCTGTGGTCTTTATTATATTTTGACCAAAGGCTAGTTTTATCTTTTACATTTTACATCTGTATGTGGCCATTATCGTGCCGACCCACCGTTAAACCCAAACTCAAACGCTCTCAAACTCAGAATACCAAGAGATATGAATGCTGTGTTTTGTGTCATGAAGAAATAGGAGACAGTCCAACAGACAACGATGCCAGTGATACACCACAGACGTACAGCCCAACGGACAATGGTACCAAAGATACATCCCAGAAAAACAGCATAACAGACATGGATTCACCCCAGAAAGACGTCCCAACAGACACCAATATCAATGATACACCTCAGACAGACAGCCCAACAGACAATGGTACCAACGACACATCCCAGAAAAACAGCATAACAGGCACTGATACACCCCAGAAAGACAGCCCAATAGACGCTGATACACCCCAGAAAGACAGCCCAACAGACACTGATACACCCCAGAAAGACAGCCCAACAGACACTGATACACCCTAGAAAGACAGCTCAATAGACGCTGATACACCCCAGAAAGACAGCCCAACAGACACTGATACACCCCAGAGAGACAGCCCAAGAGACAGTTCTTGCTTGATGCTCTGAAATATACAACTTTCTGCCACATTTTGAATTTGCTTGAAAACTTGCTGTGACCCCGCAGGTTTTCTATGCTTTGATTTTCAATATTTTGTCAATCTGAAATGATTAATTATTGTAAAAAATGGTTAATAATTATTGTAATACTTTCATGACAATGGCAATATTACTTATCCTTGCCATTTGATTTTATGTTCTGTTCTGGTTGGCCCCCTGACTCGGGAAATACGTGATTTTTAAAGTTGAATTTCGATCACCAATGTGTAAACTGAGATGCAGAAATTTCATATCATACTTTTTAATTCTAATGAGTGGAAGGGAAAAATTTTATTTCAATTTTGCCCCAGCAGCGGCCTGTTCGGCTTACTCTTCTCGATTTCCAACCGCCAAGGTATATTTTAACGTGTGCGACGTATATTTTATGTACTTGACCTCTGAGTTTTTAGTCCTCATCCGAGAAGACTAGATGCTCGATCCTACTTGCCATAGGCTCAGGGACAGGAAAATATGAGAAAAATCCCCCAATTCCAATATGCCCGTACCGACCGAGATTCGAAACCTGGTACCTTCGGCATGAGAGGCGAGCACCTTGCCTCTAGACCACCGCGGTGCATTGGAGGCCCTTGCTTCCTTTATCTGATGATGATGATTCTACGCAGAAAACGTGGTCAAAAGATCTAATCAAGGCGAGGTGAAAGAGATTATGAAAGAGAGAAAACTAGGAGCATAAACATAGTCGCTGGGCTTTCGTTTCGCTTTCGGCAGTTCCGAAAAGCCGAGAAGATATCAAAACCCTTCACAATGCCATTTAGAATGCACGGTACCCTCCGCTTTCGTCTTGTTTCGTGTTTTCGTCGAGGCTGGCGTCTTTCGACAAAAATACCGAAAGAGGACCGAAAAGGAAACTGTAACATCTGAGGTTGTTCTAGCACGTTATAGTAGGGGGGAGTTAGTTGATCTAACTACAACCCTTTAGAAAACGAAACTATTACAGCTGTAAAATAAATAAACACGAGATCCGACGATAGATTAAATAATACTAAAGTTTAATAACTGTATAGTGAACAATAAATTACTAGGAAGACACCAGCGAAACTAAATATCTACGCCACACAAAAGGAAACTCACTTACTCACCCCCCCCCAACCACTCACACAGGTCTATATATATAAACATTCCTACAGAAAGTTCCCGAAATAAACGTTACCTTTGCCCTCGCACAAACTAACCAATCACGCATCAATACGTCATCAAGTTACATCACTCAAGGCCAAATCTGGCGTAAACATCCTTCTCCACAGTGTTATCGAATGTTCGGGAACATACTAATATTTACTGAACGAGTCAAAACACCTGACAACAAGCGAGCGAGGAAAAAAACTACTCACTAGAAAAGAAGGTCAGGTCACGGAGTACAGTACACTCTGGCGTCAACAATAAAATGAAAAAAGTAGTGGACACATGCTCAGCCACCAGCACAACAACAAAACCGGGGGAGGGCAAGGGGTAGCCCGCAGATGCTACACAACTCCCCAATTTAAGTTGAATATTTTTCAACTCCGAAACATTATTCAGCGTCTGCAATATCTTGAAATAACAATTTTACAGTACTCCCAATCTCACAAAGGTAGTTGCTAATTCTATTACAATTATTAACAATTTCAGTGCCTTCCCAAATTTCATCGCAAATACAATACAATGCAATATCCTTTGCATCACTAATACCATAACTGTCATTGCTTCCCAATAGTAGACAGTAGGCCTACTAGTCAAAATAACACAACGCCACCACTGTGGTGAAACAATGGTCAATGATATTATTACAAATCATATAAGGTGAAACGATGGCCCATCGTTACACAATGCTTCGTGCACGAATCATAGCATATAACTTGTTGTACATAACATGGTTATCTCCAAAATGTATAACTCATACGTACAATGGCCAAAAATACCAATACATACCGACCACTGATTAGGGTCCTTCTTCATCATATTAGGTCAAAACAAGTTACAACATTGCAATATAACACAAACACTGCTTGCTCGCAGTCCCCATTTGGGTTACATTTTCCAAAAATTACACCAAGTTCCATTGGTAACTAATATGACATAGCATAAAACCAAAATGTGACTAACACATCATGACTCTCTATCAGCCATCAATTCAATATTCAGTCACAGATGAACTATGTCCCCAATTACAGTACAATAGGCAAAAGTATGGGTTACAATGCATTTCACTGATAGTGTACTACTTTAAAATACCCTGCTCAGGAAATCGGCACAGACATTTTCTCTGCCTTTTACGTAGTGAATCCTGAATCGATAAGACTGTAAAAATAAACTCCATCGTAATAGCTTTGGACTGTCAAACTTGGCAGAGTTCAAAACTCTAATGACCGATGGTCAGTTTGGAGCACAAACTCCTTTCCATACAAATACAAAGTAAACTTTTTTACAGCCCAAACAATAACTAAACATTCTCGCTCTGAGACCGAATATTTTGTCTCACGAGGCAATAGCTTACGACTAGCATATGCCACAGGGTACAACTTTCCCTCGTGTTCCTGCATAAGACTAGCGCCTAGTCCGCGATCTGATGCATCAGTTGCTAAGACAAACTCTTTGGAAAAATCTGGCAAACATAACACGGGTTTGGAGATAATGACATTCTTCAAAGAGGTGTACGCTTTCTCCTGCGTTTCATCCCACTGAACTATATTGGGCTGACCCTTTCTAAGTAAATCAGACAATGGTGATGCAATCGCTGAAAAGTTAGGAATAAATTCATGGTAATATCCCACTAATCCTAAGAATGCTTTCACTTCCTTCTTAGTGGTGGGTCTGGGTGCGTCCCGTACCTTACATACATTCTCTTCTAACAGGCCAATCATACCTTCTCCCACTAAGTGTCCAACAAAGTCTACTTCAGACGTTCCAATCAGACACTTCGATGGTCTTGCAGTTAATCCAGCTTGGTCCATCCTCTGCAGTAAGTCCTTGAGAGTCTTCACATGCTCGTCGAATGTCTCTGTATGAATCAGCAGGTCGTCCACATATGCTGTCACATTGTTCATTCCACGGATCAATGGCTTTACGATCCTGTTCAGCGTGGCTCCTGAGTTCATCATCCCAAAAGGCATCCGAATGAATTCATAGTGTTCGCCCATGGTGACGAACGCCGTCTTGGGAATGTCTTGCTCTCGAACTTTCACTTGCCAGTATCCCTTGCTCAGGTCAATCCGAGAGAATAATTTTCCTCTCGAGAGACTCTGAAACACTTCTAATGGCGCTGCTGTCGGATGAGGGTCGAATACTGTGATCTTGTTTAACCTCCTGTAGTCGATGCAGACTCGGTTGGATCCGTCCTTCTTCTTGACGACAACAATAGGTGAAGCATAAGCTGATGAGCTCCTTCGAATGATGCCCAGCCGTTCCATGGTGCTAAGCTCCTCCTTCAATGAGTCGCGCATAGCGTAGGGCACCGGGTATGGTCGTTGACGAACTGGTACTTCTGTCGTCAGGTCGATGCGATGTTCACCCAACTGACAGCATCCAGGGAGATTGGTGAAGACGTGCTGGTAATTCTTCACCACATCGCAGAGTTCTTGACGTTGTTCCGATGTCAGTTGCGTTCCATACTGGACATCTCTGTAGCTTTCCTTCTGGTCCCAGCTTCCTAGGTCGGCAAGGTCCTCCGTCGTTCCACCGTTGTCGCCTTCCAGGTCGCAGTCCTCGATGACTGTCATGCCAGC
Organism: Onchidella celtica; assembly: GCA_963931925.1. NCBI lineage: Eukaryota > Metazoa > Mollusca > Gastropoda > Systellommatophora > Onchidiidae > Onchidella > Onchidella celtica. The sequence continues at coordinate 28,563,217 of OZ007581.1, read as the reverse complement.
TGACTCCACGGGTTGACTCTTGTCCATCATGTCGTCCTCTGCCAGTCCACTCTCAGCACTATCACCGCCGCCGTCCTTTATGGCGTTGACATGTTCAGGCGTGGTATCTCTCCTACTGTTGTCCATCCCACACATCTCGGTCACAATAGGTCTCGGTTCCATTGCCACTGCTGCTGCTTTTGACGTCCTTGGAATGTATCTCTTGAGGAGGTTGGCGTGCAAGGTCTTTTCTTTTGCACCCATCTTGACTCTATAGTCGTTAACACCGACAACTGAGACTACCTTATATGATCCCTTCCATTGGACTAAGAGCTTGTTAGTGTTCGTCGGCAGTAGCACCAACACTTCATCTCCGGGGCGGAACTTCCTCTCTCGCGCCTTCCGGTCGTAGTAGGTCTTCTGTCTACCTTGAGCCTTGGAGAGTTCTTCCGTCGCTAACTTCCATGTGTCCTCCAGCCTCTCACGTAGTTCCATGACGTACTGGTAACTGGTCTTCGTTTCCGGCTTCTCTACGTCCTTGGTCCATAGTTGTCGTAAGATGTGCATTGGTCCTCTCACAGTTCTCCCATACAGCAACTCGAATGGGGCAAACTTGGTCGACTCTTGGGGAACTTCACGATATGCGAAGAGCAGCGGGTTGATGTATCTGTGCCACTGCTTGGGTTGCTCCCGGACGAGCCCCCAATATGTAACAGCTGAGGTTGTTCTGCGCACAGTCGTCTCAATGTTTTCTTCAGCGTGCCGTTGAATCGCTCCACCAACCCGTTGCACATAGGGTGGTAGACTGTAGTGGTCGACTGTCGAATTCCCAGTAGTCTATTCGTTTCCTTCATGACATCTGACCTAAACTGGGTCCCTTGGTCGGACAAGATCTCTTCGGGCACACCCAAACGGCTGTAGATGTTCACTAAGGCTTCTGCTACCGTTTCTGCGTCGATCTTCTTCAAGGGTGTGGCTTCGGGGTAACGAGTAGCGTAGTCTATGTACACCAGGATATACCGATGTCCACCTTCACTTGGGGGGTCGATAGGTCCTACTAAGTCCACGGCCACTCGCCTAAATGGTACGTCCACTACTGGCATACTCTGCAGGTGCACCTTTGGGGTCGCTCCTTTGTTCACCGTCCTCTGGCATATGTCGCATGAGCGGCAGTATCTCGCGACGTCACCTTCAATTCCAGGCCAATAAAAATTGCTCATAACTCTGTCTTTGGTTTTCTTCACGCCGAGGTGTCCTCCGACGATCGAGTCGTGGGCTACACTCAGTACATACTCTCTCAATTTCTCGGGTAGTACCACTTGCCTTATAACCGTCGCCTGTCTCAGGTCCTTGTAGATCCGGTACAGTACTCCTCCATGTTTCTCAAAATGAACAGATTTATTGCCTCTATTAGTTGGGATCTTCTTCTGCTCTAACTTCCTAATGACTTCGTCTTCTTCTTGGAGTCGGATAAGTTCCTCTCTATCCACTCCCGCGTGCCGTTCTGCCCTCGGCACCTTCAGCGACGTAGACCGGTCCTTCCTCTTCTCCTGGGCCCTCGTGGTCACCGCTCCTACCATCACCTCAGTATCAGGGTCGTACGGATCCTTCGCTCCGTCCACGTTCCCGACTACTAGGTCGCAGATGGTCTCCGGGAGACACAGTGCCGTCACCCTGCCCGTCAGGTAAGGCGTTCTCACGTCGATAATGGCCTCCTCCGCCGCTAACAAGGAGTTATCGATCCTCGCGATAAGTTTCTTCCCACCGGTGAGCTGTCCGTCGTCCACCAGTGATCGCCGCACCACTACACCTTCACAGCCGGTATCTCTTAGGACATCTACTGCTCGATTTCCAATCAAGCCCTTCATCACTGGTAACTTCAGCTTCTCCACGGTCCTTCCGTCACTGCATCCTCCGCACGTAACAGGCACCGCTAACTGGAGCTTCCCGTCCTTCATTACCGCTTGAACGTTGATGCTGGTGTCAGCCGTCGTCGCATCCTGTCTCGACGACTCGTCCGCCGCTATCACTACGGCCGCCGCCGCCTTGTTCGGCTTGCCTCGCCCCGTATCCTTCTGGGCTGGACACATTCTCCGAACGTGGCCTGGCTTTCCACAAAGGTAACATTTCAACTCACCTTTGTCGTTTGTCCTTGCACGACACTCCCTCGCCTTATGTTCCGGCCTCTGACACCTATAACAGACCTGTAGACTTCTGTCTCCGTTGGGTCTCCGTCGCACTGGCCGGCTCTGCAGTCTGGCGCTCCCGCTGAGTGTCCGGTTCCTCGCTAGCAGGTACGCCTCCGCTGAATCTGCGATGTCCTGTAGCGTCTTCGGTTTCCTCTCCCTCACATGGGTTGCAAGGTCTGGTGGGCAGGCATCCATGAATTGCTCTCTGACGAACAGATCTCTCACTCCTTCGTAGGTCTCCTCCGTCTTCGACAGCTTTATCCACCTCTCTAAATAGGTCTTGATCCTGGTCAAAAACATTCCAACATCTTCTCCATCTTCAGGCTTACCTTGTCTGAACATGAGTCTGTATCCGTCCTCTGACAGGTTGTACCTCTTCTGCAACGCTTCCTTGACCTTGTCGTAGTCCTTGGCTTCGTCGATCGGTAGTCTGCAGAAGCACTCCAAAGCTCTCCCAGTCAGCAGGGCAGACAGTGATGTCGTCCAGGTGGATCTGGGCCATTCAGCTGTCTCAGCAAACCTCTCAAACCGCAGCAACCAGCTATCCAGATCGTCTTTCTTGTCCTGAATGCAGGTAGCTTGGGTCTCTTAGAACTGGCGTGGTCGCTGGTCCCCTGCGTCGACTCGCCTCCACCCTGATGGCGGATCCTCTCCATCTCCAGCTCGTGCTTCATCTTTTCTCTTTCCAGCTGAGCCTGTCGTTCAGCCTCCTTCTCCTGTCGTTGAGCCTCCAGCTGTCTTTCTCTTTCTAGGCCTTCACGGAGGTAGTCCCGTCTCTCCTGCCCAGTGAGCTCCATAGCGTCCGCTTCCTGGCTAAGCCTTCCAATAACCTCCGACATGTTGTAGATAGCTTGTCGATGATATTCTACAATAAACTATGTAAATAAATCTAGTAATTTTGATCTGGTCCGCTCGAATATGGTCGGATCCCGGACGAGCCCCCAATATGTAACAGCTGAGGTTGTTCTAGCACGTTATAGTAGGGGGGAGTTAGTTGATCTAACTACAACCCTTTAGAAAACGAAACTATTACAGCTGTAAAATAAATAAACACGAGATCCGACGATAGATTAAATAATACTAAAGTTTAATAACTGTATAGTGAACAATAAATTACTAGGAAGACACCAGCGAAACTAAATATCTACGCCACACAAAAGGAAACTCACTTACTCACCCCCCCAACCACTCACACAGGTCTATATATATAAACATTCCTACAGAAAGTTCCCGAAATAAACGTTACCTTTGCCCTCGCACAAACTAACCAATCACGCATCAATACGTCATCAAGTTACATCACTCAAGGCCAAATCTGGCGTAAACATCCTTCTCCACAGTGTTATCGAATGTTCGGGAACATACTAATATTTACTGAACGAGTCAAAACACCTGACAACAAGCGAGCGAGGAAAAAAACTACTCACTAGAAAAGAAGGTCAGGTCACGGAGTACAGTACACTCTGGCGTCAACAATAAAATGGAAAAAGTAGTGGACACATGCTCAGCCACCAGCACAACAACAAAACCGGGGGAGGGCAAGGGGTAGCCCGCAGATGCTACAGAAACTAAAACGAAACCACTGCATCTTGGCTCCGGAGATTTGGACATGTACTGAGAATGGGAAAAAAACGAGATTTCCCGTCAAGGTCAGGAAATGGACACCAGTAGGCAAGAGAAAAGGAGGAAGACCAAAAATCAGCCAGAGAAACGTCGTCTGCTCAATTGAATTGTAACTGGGCTGCAAATGACACTAAGTCAAATTTTCCAGTGGGATTAATTGATTCACTCCTACAAGCCGCTCTCATCGGTTCAAACGAAAAAAAAAAAAAAAACTCAGCTTAAATGGTGCATGAAATTTACACACACACTAAATGTTTTGTTTTTAAATTTCCAATAAATTGGCATGTTTCTATGTCTCACACTGTTTTCTCATAGCCCTAGTACTGATCCTTGTCTTTTATAATGGGTATTGTGAGAGCTGTGGTCATGTAGGGGTGAGTCAGTTACAGAAGTATACAAAATACAACAACAAAAACACTGGCAAGAAACAGAAGCAAGTCGGGGACTGTGGACATTGGAGAAAGAGGACTGCTTGGTGTGCCAAGGCAATTAAGGAACTAAGTGATAAATAAAGCGATTCTGTACAATCTCTTGACTGAGACTGATCGATTAGAATGCAAGGCGTATTTAAAATTTTGTCGTCATCAAAGTAGTAAGAAACTCCTCAGGTGGAGCGAGGCAGATGATGATCTCCAGAAGGAAGAGTGGATTCTTTTATTAGATGTTTCGGTCTTTAACTTCCTGACATCTTCTGGAACCCCGGCCACACAGAGTTCCTGACATCTTCTGGAACCCCCGGCCACACAGAGTTCCTGACATCTTCTGGAACCCCCGGCCACACAGAGTTCCTGACATCTTCTGGAACCCCCGGCCACACAGAGGTCATGACATCTTCTAGAACCCCCGGCCACACAGAGGTCATGACATCTTCTAGAACCCCCGGCCACACAGAGGTCATGACATCTTCTAGAACCCCCGGCCACACAGAGGTCATGACATCTTCTAGAACCCCCGGCCACACAGAGGTCATGACATCTTCTGGAACCTCCGGCCACACAGAGGTCATGACATCTTCTAGAACCCCCGGCCACACAGAGGTCATGACATCTTCTAGAACCCCCGGCCACACAGAGGTCATGACATCTTCTAGAACCCCCGGCCACACAGAGGTCATGACATCTTCTGGAACCCCCGGCCACACAGAGGTCATGACATCTTCTGGAACCCCCGGCCACACAGAGGTCATGACATCTTCTGGAACCCCCGGCCACACAGAGGTCATGACATCTTCTGGAACCCCCGGCCACACAGAGGTCATGACATCTTCTGGAACCCCCGGCCACACAGAGGTCATGACATCTTCTGGAACCCCCGGCCACACAGAGGTCATGACATCTTCTGGAACCCCCGGCCACACAGAGGTCATGACATCTTCTGGAACCCCCGGCCACACAGAGGTCATGACATCTTCTGGAACCCCCGGCCACACAGAGGTCATGACATCTTCTGGAACCCCCGGCCACACAGAGGTCATGACATCTTCTGGAACCCCCGGCCACACAGAGGTCATGACATCTTCTGGAACCCCCGGCCACACAGAGGTCATGACATCTTCTGGAACCCCCGGCCACACAGAGGTCATGACATCTTCTGGAACCCCCGGCCACACAGAGGTCATGACATCTTCTGGAACCCCCGGCCACACAGAGGTCATGACATCTTCTGGAACCCCCGGCCACACAGAGGTCATGACATCTTCTGGAACCCCCGGCCACACAGAGGTCATGACATCTTCTAGAACCCCCGGCCACACAGAGGTCATGACATCTTCTGGAACCCCCGGCCACACAGAGGTCATGACATCTTCTGGAACCCCCGGCCACACAGAGGTCATGACATCTTCTGGAACCCCCGGCCACACAGAGGTCATGACATCTTCTAGAACCCCCGGCCACACAGAGGTCATGACATCTTCTAGAACCCCCGGCCACACAGAGGTCATGACATCTTCTAGAACCCCCGGCCACACAGAGGTCATGACATCTTCTAGAACCCCCGGCCACACAGAGGTCATGACATCTTCTAGAACCCCCGGCCACACAGAGGTCATGACATCTTCTGGAACCCCCGGCCACACAGAGGTCATGACATCTTCTAGAACCCCCGGCCACACAGAGGTCATGACATCTTCTGGAACCCCCGGCCACACAGAGGTCATGACATCTTCTGGAACCCCCGGCCACACAGAGGTCATGACTCTCGGTGTTTGTCATCCATTTTTTTTTTTCATCGCCATGCTCTTCTTTGGGTTTGAACCGGTAACCACTGGTTTCTGTTTTTCGTGCACGTGTCTTATCCATTTTGCCAATAGTGCCACACTGGTTAAATGGTTTACTTTTAGGCTATATGATCAGGTCACAAGACAAATGATTGATTTTCTTTAGAGCTGGCTCTTGGCTCCAGTATGTATATAATATATATATATATAATAATTAAATGAAAATCACTTTCAGCCGTAGTTCCTTCCCCAACTCCTATGCAACTGTGGTCCTCGTTCACGAAAGGTTGGACAACCCTGCATGAGAGGTTAACACAAGACAAGGCTTTATTCCGGGCACTTACTTGGTGCAGTCCGGACTTTCCGGTTTACCTATGCATTTTATGCAAACGTTGCCGGGTGCTCGTTTTTCTCTCCACTGGTGACCTGGCGTCACTGATGCACTCAACGTCAGAAAGAAGAAAAGCATGCCTTGCAGGGACCTGTGGAAAAAAATAGTAACGTTGGTGGAGTGCTGGCTCAAGTCTGTCAGGTGTCTCTTCTGACTCAGTCCTCCACGCCTGTCTTTCCAAGAGCTGACTCAAGACTTGATGAATGCATGAATGGGTTAAAGGATGGGTAGATGGATGGATAGATTAATCATAGATGGATGGATGGATTAATCAATGGATGGATGGACGGATGGCTTAATCGATGGATGAATGGACAGAGTCATCAATGGATGGCCGGATGGATGGATGAATTAATTAATGGATGGATGGATGGGTTCATCAATGGATTGATGGATGATGAATTAATCAGTGAATGGATGGATGGATTAATCAATGGATGGATAGATGAATGGATTAATTAGTGGATAGATGGATGGATTAATCAATGGATGGGTGTTTTAATCAATGGATAGAATATATGCATTAATCAATGAAAGGATGGATGAACTGGTCACTGGATGGATGGATAGATGATGTATGATGAACAATGGCTGGATAAATGGATAGATTAATGGACGGATGGGTAGAATAATGGATGGATAGATGGATGTATGGATGGATGAATGGATGGATGGATGGATAGATGGATGGATGGATAAATGGATGGATGGATGGATGGAAGGATGGATGCCAACTTAGGGAGATAGAATTATATTAGCCTGGCCAGTGCCCGAGAGTCACCATACATTGACGGACGTGCTGGGCTCCGAAAATCCAAGTTTGTAACTGGCAGTTTAGTTCTCGTATTTGTACAACATTCTACAATTATTGTTCTGTACATCTGTTTAATTTGTTCAGTTTTGTTATTTGTTCAATTTTTTATCCTGTTACAGTTAAGTTGTTGTTGTTTTTTTTCACCTGAAGAAGATCAATCGATCGAAAGCTTGAGTTGTCTTTCTTTTTACCTTGCGTTTTATTTTATCGTTTCTATATTATTTTTTGCGCGAGGCTTTGGTACATACAACTTTTTTTCTTTTGTCCTGTTTTGTATTTTGTATACTTCTTTAATTCCAATTTTGGGAAATTTGCCTTTGTGTCATAGCAGAACAGTTTCAACTGGAGTAGGCACGTCGTCGCCACAGTGCAGGGGAGATGAGGGGGCAGGAGGAGGGAGTGGTACGGATGAATTCTATTTCACTTTGCCCGGGCAGCAGCCTGTTCCGCCTGCTCTTTTGGATTTCCAACTGCCAAGGTATCTTGAAAGTGCTCAACGTGCACACAGACCCTCCGAATTTTTCGTCCTTATCCGAGAAGACTATTTGCTCGATCCTATCTGCCATAGGATCAGGGGCAGGAAAATATAAGAAAAATCCCAAAAATTCCAACATACTTGCACCGACCGGGATTTGAACCCGGTACTTTCGGTATGAGAGGCGAGCATCTTGCGTCGAGACTATGGTGTCCCTGTTTTTGATTGTTATAACTCAGTGCGTGAGTTCTGCCTTTCCACCATCTGATTCAAGACACTTCTGACGCGCCTGAATTACTGAGACCCACTTGTTAAAGCCAGTGGGCGGGGTCCCGAGTTCCATAGTTCACATCTCACATTGAAGGGTAGACATAACAGATCTGACTCTGTGCACCAGGTCTGTCTTTCCAATAGCTGACTCTGTGCACCAGGTCTGTCTTTCCAATAGCTGACTCTGTGCACCAGGTCTGTCTTTCCAATAGCTGACTCTGTGCACCAGGTCTGTCTTTCCAATAGCTGACTCAGTGCTCCAGGTCTGTCTGTCCAATAGGTGACTCAGTTCCGTTTTGACGTGCCCGGAACCAGTGAGATAGCTGTTTCAGTCTCATCAGTGCACGTGGTCGCGATCAGCTTCATAGTTCACATCTTACGGGGACTTACGGTGGTCTAGTGGCAATGTGCTCGCCTCTCATGCCGAAAGTACCGGCAGAGAGTATGTATTTATAGAGCTATCTCACTTCCGCCAAATCGCGTAACTAGATCTAGGTCGCTGCGGTAAACAAGAATTGAAAGGGACCGCGTTCACCAAAGATAGTGTGCATATCTGTTTGTTGTGGTTTGTTCATATTTTTGGGTTGATTGAAGCTACCGAGAGCCGTCTGTACGTTCTTACTCCCGGTGGAAATGCACAGACGGGTATTGTTTACCGCAGCGACCTACTTTCCGCTCTATGCTATCAGTGGTTTTGCGGAGCCTCCCGTGTCTAGTAGAGCAAATCGACCATTAATGAAACCTCTCTATACGTACATTCTTTCTGGTACCGGGTTCGAATCCTGGTCGGCGCAGGAATGTTGGAATTGGGGATTTTAATTTTTTTTTTTTCACATTTTCCTGTCCCTGATAATATGGTAGGTAGGATCGAGCACATAGTCTTCTTGGATAAGGACGAAAAACTCGGAGGGCCCAGCCCGTTAAAATTGTCATCCAGAAATAACGTAGTCTATGAAAGAAAGGCCTGTATGTAGCAAAGCCACGCGTAAGAAATAATACCCAAAGGATACAATGAAATACAAACTAAAAGAGAAGACTTTTCTCTTTTTTTTTCCTTGAAGAATACTGTTTCCGAAATGTAGGCCTTTTTCTGTCTTCTCTTTTAATTTTGCGTTTCATTGTATTGTTTGGGTATTCTTTCTTACCCGAGACTATGAAAGAAAGAGCTCAGACAAAGTTAAAAACTCAGTTTTCTCTGAATATTAAATATGTAACTGAGCCCATTTTCCCGATGTCTCTTCCTTTGATTTAGAAACCCTCACAAAGTACACGTATACATGTTGGGGGGGGGGGGGCGAAATATTATAAAAACCACAGAAAAACTGTGGGGTCGCAGCAGGGCTATAAGCAATGTCAAAATCGGGCAAAAAGAAAAAGTTGTATGTAGCCAAACCCTGCGTGAGAAATAAGACCCAAACGATACAAAACAAACTAAAGTGGAGACAGAAAATACAAATTTTCGGCTTTCGCCTTCATCAAGTGAAAAAAAAAAAGATAAAACAATGGAACAATAAAAGATTTCAACAGGAAATGTATAGAATCGAAGCGAAACAGGACATGGTACTTATCTGCCAGTTCACGCAGGGTTTCACCATCGATATGTGTACTTATCTGCCAGTTCACGCAGGGTTTCACCATCGATATGGTACTTATCTGCCAGTTCACGCAGGGTTTCACCATCGACATGGTACTTATCTGCCAGTTCACGCAGGGTTTCACCATCGATATGTGTACTTATCTGCCAGTTCACGCAGGGTTTCACCATCGATATGTGTACTTATCTGCCAGTTCACGCAGGGTTTCACCATCGATATGGTACTTATCTGCCAGTTCACGCAGGGTTTCACCATCGATATGGTACTTATCTGCCAGTTCACGCAGGGTTTCACCATCGATATGGTACTTATCTGCCAGTTCACGCAGGGTTTCACCATCGATATGGTACTTATCTGCCAGTTCACGCAGGGTTTCACCATCGACATGGTACTTATCTGCCAGTTCACGCAGGGTTTCACCATCGATATGGTACTTATCTGCCAGTTCACGCAGGGTTTCACCATCGATATGGTACTTATCTGCCAGTTCACGCAGGGTTTCACCATCGATATGGTACTTATCTGCCAGTTCACGCAGGGTTTCACCATCGATATGGTACTTATCTGCCAGTTCACGCAGGGTTTCACCATCGATATGTGTACTTATCTGCCAGTTCACGCAGGGTTTCACCATCGATATGTGTACTTATCTGAAAGGTCACGCAGGGTTTCACCATCGATATGGTACTTATCTGCCAGTTCACGCAGGGTTTCACCATCGATATGGTACTTATCTGCCAGTTCACGCAGGGTTTCACCATCGATATGTGTACTTATCTGCCAGTTCACGCAGGGTTTCACCATCGATATGTGTACTTATCTGCGAGTTCACGCAGGGTTTCACCATCGATATGTGTACTTATCTGCCAGTTCACGCAGGGTTTCACCATCGATATGTGTACTTATCTGCCAGTTCACGCAGGGTTTCACCATCGATATGTGTACTTATCTGCCAGTTCACGCAGGGTTTCACCATCGATATGTGTACTTATCTGCGAGTTCACGCAGGGTTTCACCATCGATATGTGTACTTATCTGCCAGTTCACGCAGGGTTTCACCATCGATATGGTACTTATCTGCCAGTTCACGCAGGGTTTCACCATCGATATGGTACTTATCTGCCAGTTCACGCAGGGTTTCACCATCGATATGGTACTTATCTGCCAGTTCACGCAGGGTTTCACCATCGATATGGTACTTATCTGCCAGTTCACGCAGGGTTTCACCATCGATATGGTACTTATCTGCCAGTTCACGCAGGGTTTCACCATCGATATGGTACTTATCTGCCAGTTCACGCAGGGTTTCGCTGCATAAAACTTTTTTCTTTTTGCCCGATTTTGACATTTTTTTGGGGGTGGGGGGAAACTGATTTAAGTGGTCCTGGCAGTCAGTCGATGAACAAAAATGGCAATTTATCTATTTAATTGTCTGATGACAATAGTAGGGTTGAAGAAAACAAAATCCATAATGCAACTTTACCATTTGTCTTGCTGAGCCATCCTTGTGTTATAACGACGCCTATCTACAGTCACAACACATCAACTATCGCACAACCTGTTGCGGGAAATGTCTAATGCTCATTAATGTCGTGTTCGTTTGAACAAACGAAACCAAACCTGTGCGGTCACATAAGGTGTGGAAGAATTTCACCAATCACAGCTAAGCAGCACATGCGTATACACGTATTCGTTTAAACAAATCTCGTTATAAAAAGAGAGAGAGAAAGAGTGCAAGGAGTATAATTTTATTGTGATGCAATCTTGGACCCCTTTTGTTCAACGCAACAGCCTAAACTAGACAGTTTAAAGGGTACTAAATCAATTTTTTTAAGTGACAAGTAATCTAACCCAGTCTCCTTTGTAGCCCAGCTGTTGTGTTTATTCAAGTTTCAAACAATCTTTTAATGATGTTATGACAATAAAATACAGACTTCAAATTTTTGTTTCTTTTAATTTCTATGACAAGCCGGGTACTGGTACTCATACAGTTTGGTGCAATTTCCATATCTAGAAACGAGTGCATAGTTGTTTGTTGTTTTTTTTGTCTTTTTTTTTTTTGTTGGTATTTTGTATTTTGTCATTATACTTCTTTAATCTCATTTGGGAAATTTGCCTTAGTGTCACAGCAACCCAGTTACAACTGGAGCCACAATGTTGAGCCGGTCGGCTATGTTGTTGTTGTTGTTGTTGTTTTTTTTGGGGGGGGGGGGCGGGGGGGAGTGATGGATGGATGGATGGAATTTTTAATTGTATGGATCTAGCTTTATTAGTTTTGAAAGTATGGATTTTTGTGGAATACAACTGTTGTTCTTTATCAATTTTAATGTTCATAGACGGGAGACGCACTGAATGAAGTCTGTCTTGCCTAGCTTGTCTTTTGATTTAAAAAAAAATTATTTATCTTTATTTCCTTCCTCGTTTTCCTTCCCTCACATATCTCTGACTCTCTGTCTCTCTGTCTCTCTCTCTCTCTCTCTCTCTTTCTCATCATCTCTGCCCTCCCCCCCCCCCCCCACACCCCCAGGCCGTTTCTCACATTGTCTTTCTTTCCTTCACACTAATTCTGTCACTTTCTTTCTCTAACTCTCCCCTCTTTTCCCTTTTCTGTCTGTCTCTCTCTCTCTCGCCTACCCCTCTCTGTCTCTCCGGTTCCCCTCTCTCCATCCGTCTCTCACTAATTCTCTCTCTTCTCTCTCTGCCTCTGCCATTTCATCCCCTTGTCTCTGCCCCTGCCCCCCCCCCCCATGCGAATCTCTCTCTCTCTCTCTCTCTTTCTCCCTCTCTTCGTCACTCCTTCCTCTCTCTCTCTCTTTCTTTTTCTCTCTCTCTTCCTCACTCCTTCCTCTCTCTCTCTCTCTCTCTTTTTCTCCCTCTCTTCGTCACTCCTTCCTCTCTCTCTCTCTTTCTTTTTCTCTCTCTCTTCCTCACTCCTTCTTCTCTCTCTCTCTCTCTCTCTCTCTCTCTCTCTCTCTCTCTCTCTCTCTCTCTCTCTCTCTCTCTTTCCACTTTCAATCTCTTCAAATAAAACTCAAATGTACGGCAGTTAAAAACTGCCTGTCATATTTAACACCAAACCATCTTATTGATCTGAAGCTCAAAGTGAACAATCTCCATACAAACGATCGATAATACAGAATTTAATACGAGTTCAGTCGTGTCTATTACCACTAGCCAATGCTTAACAGTCTGTACATTACTTTCGCTGCACGTAGGAAAGTGACAACTTATTAAACGAACTAGGAGAATGACCTAGCGTCTAATTTCATTCTGACATTATTGGCAGTGGGGGAACTCACGGGGGAGCAGAGAGACCCTTGGAAGGGTCAGCCGACGCGAAACTTCTTGAGACACCCACAGTCAGATTGTCGCTTGGTGAAAAGGTTTCCTCAATTGGTAGGCCTAAATTGTGGAACAACATCAGCGTTGACACCAGGAAAAGTGAAAACATCGTCACATTTAAAAATAAGCTCAAAACTGAATTGTTTAGGACTGTTTTCATTGAAACTGAATGATGTCCCTTTTTGCTCTCAGAGGTTTGAGGATGAGAGTAGATCAAGTGTTTATTAATGTGTGTGAGTGGGAGCATGATGAATTGATCTAATGTTAATCTTGTTTTTAATTTTAGTTCAGCGCCTTAGAGCACATCATTTTTTTTTTTCTGTGTGGATTTGGGTGCTTACCTTTTCAGAAATCTTTTAATCCTCTTCTCGCGTTTAAATGGAAAAATAACCATGTAATTCGTTTAACGTTGTATCTGTCTTGTGTTTTGATTTTAAAAACAATATAAAAATGTACAACGAATACTAATATACCAAACATTATTTTTGCACATACGTATTCTGGCGGCTTTTTTTTTTATGAGCTCGCCCCCCTCCCCCTCCCCCCTTAACGATAGAAACTAGCTCTGCCCTTCAGTATTTGCCCATTATTTTGTTATTTAATAGTGTTAACCTCATTGAATCTGGGAATATGTGGATACCGATCTGTGGTGGTTTTTGGTCCACGAGTATACTGCCAAGATGGAGAGGTCCAATGGTTTGGTTTACAAATGTCACCCAGAACTCGTCCCCTTAGCATGACAAGGTTGTAACTCCCTTCAGTCAACTTTTGAGTAATCGAGAATTGAAGTTTGCTTTTACAGCAAAGAATTTTTTTTTTTCTTTTTGGTAAAATTTACAAATTACACACGGAATCTGCTTGATACTTTGACACACAAGAGAGGCGGCCTATTGAAGGAGTGTGTAGTGTGTAACTCAGTTCAGCCACACAGTGGAGATAGAACCTTGTCATCCTAAGGGGACGGAATGTCACCCAGAATTATATAGCAAACCTGTCCCCTTTCGCACGCGGGGCGGGCATGCTTACGCCATCTTGTTTGGGTTGGGGAGAGGGGGAGGTATGGGGTCTGAGCATGTGCATTCGGAAAGATCAGCTGTGGTCCGAAATGGAAGAACTGAAACTTTGGGAGAATGAAACATAATGGCTTTGGAACTTGAGAGGAAAGACGAAGTACAACTGAAGATACTAGAAACGATAAAATGAGACACTGTCTTCTTCGCACGGCTAAACCGTGCACACGATTTCAGCGCTGAATGGGGGCGGGGCCCATGGCGCATAGTATGAACAGAATGCTTCATATAGTAGTAACTTTATGAAGCAAAACTGTGACAATGCTACTGTGACTAAAAAAAAACGAAAAAATAGCTAAGGTTTCACCAGAGCGACTGAGGTTACAATTCCACCATAAGTGACGTCAATCAAGGCCTATAGCCATAGCTGAACAGTGAACAAAATTCAATATTTTCCCTATTTGGCTTTGTAAAATATGGCACTTTTCGTGTTTGCCGCTAGGTGGTGGTGCGAAACCTGTGCACGCTAAAAGCACTAGCTGTCTCAACTTGTCAATTGTAGTATCTTTGGTGCAATTCATTATATCGAGGGAGCACAGTTTCTGTGACGTAAAGTGGAACAAATCGATTTCTATACCGTATCAGTTATTACTGAGATGACTGAGATAGATCATTGAATAGATGGACGGATGGATGGATAGCTCGATGAATGGATGGATGGATTAATGGCTGGCTGGATGGATAGCTGGCTGGCTGGATGGATGGATGGATTGCTGGATGTGTGGATGGGTGGATGGATGGATTCATCATCATCATCAGGTGCCCTGTCTATGGACTGGGAAACTACACAACGCACCGACCTGAAATTTGGCACAAAGAATTATGGGATAGCGAACATTGTTCCTATTGCTATACACAAACAAAACCGTTTGTTATTTCTGAGTTAAAGACTAAATTCAGGAGAGTGTTTGATCCGAAATTTACGATCAATAAGATATTGAGGTATGTTTCTAATAATAGCCCACTTCCGCCTACACATAATAATAATAATAATAATAATGGATGGCATTTATATAGCGCATATCCATTACAAAAATGCTCTATGCGCTTTACAGAAACATGTCAAAAAATACATGATGTTATCACTTCCTGCGATGTGTTCGCTAATGGACCCTTTTCATTTACCGTCCTCCATATCACGTGATTTGCAAACAAAATGGCGACGTGCCTCACTTGTAGGGCGGAAGCGGTGGACAACGGTCGAACGATGCCATCCTCATGTTGGGTACCCAACTGTACAAACCCGTTACGTGCTGGTTCTGGCATAAAAATGCATCTTTGCTTAGTCTGTGCACATATTCAGATGCCATCACTAAGGCAAGTTAAGGTTTTTGCCCTACACGGTGCTTTTCGAAGCCGTGCGGCTCCCCGCAAACACCCGAAACGCGGAAGTGAAAAGGGTCTATAAACAAACTAACCCGTGCGCAAATCATTGCCATTTGACGGATGCTGACGGGATGCGCAGGATGTCAACACGCAAAGGGAGAGCAGTAAAACATATCTAAAAACAAACAAATAAACAAAAATAAAATAAAGCTAAAGGAACAGGCAAAATGAAGCAGGTCCATAATAATCACCTAGAACTGAAATTAATAAATCGATTTATCCCCATGTACGCAAATGTTCATTGTCGAATTTCTCAGTTGTGCAGGTCGCGACGTCTTTGTTTTGTATTCAAATCCATCCAAAATGCATGGGTAAATTTACCTAAAATTAAGTTTCATTGTAATATTGAATAATGTCATCTTCATACTTCCTAATGTCCAATATCGTTTTTAGTATTGTCGTAAATGTCAAGACAAAGAGACGATAGGAAAAAATATAGCTAGATGCGGCATTGATTACTAATTTTTGGTAATTATACCACACTGGAGCTAAGGGTGAAAGTTCTGCCCTCAAAGGCCCTTTTTGGGAGGGCTCCAAAACTCTGGAAGCATTCTCATCGCCTATAATTCCACTTATTGTGATGTAGGAGATAATATCAAAATGCTGCAAACTCTGGGTATTTTGCTCATTTTGCATAATTCACACATCAAATTCGCAATAAAACACTTCCGACCTATGCTTTTAGAACAGGGACACGCTATTATGATCTATTTTTAGTACCGTGACGAAGTTTCTCTCATTGTTCATAAACTGAAGGAAGCAAATTGTGGATTAACGAAAACATGGACTGCCTGAAAAGTTTAGCGAAATAGGGTAAACAAACTCCAGAGCTGGCGCAGTATCCGAGTCAATACTGATTCTGCCATTGTATTTCTTTGTCTGTGGAAGGAACTTTACTTTGTGTACTATTTCTCCCGGGCAAGGCCGGGTAACTCAGCCAGTTGATATAAAAGAGCAAGGTGAAAAATGAAGGGGCATAACTTGTGATAGAAGAACCTCATGCATATCTGCTGACGTTGTCTCCCTTTATAAGGGTTTGTTTGGGTTACACGATGGCTTGAAACGGGAGATCTTTTCATGGGGGTGGAGGTGAGGAGAATAATATGTGGAAAGAGGGAGAAGTGTGACTGTAGGCCTTTGTGAGAGACAAAGGGAGAGGGAGTGACGAAGGGAGAGAGTGTTAGAGAGAGAGAGGGAAGGAGAGAGGGAGAAAAAGAGAGGGGGAGGAAGGAAGGGGAGAGATTGCGTGTGTATGTGAGAGGGAGAGAGCCAAGGAGTCAGACAGCGACAGAGAGGGAGAGAAAGGGAGAGAGAGAGGGTGGAAATAGAGAGAGAGAAAGAGAGAGAGAGAGAACGAGAAAGCCCACTGTTTGTGAATGAGTTTCACGAAATCAGGCTTAAGGTGAAAGACCAAATTCTTGCATTAACCCCTCCTAATGGGGAACATTTTTGTAAATAAGAATTGAGATTTGCTCACAAAATGAAAGATCAGTCATTTTTCTGCATTCAGTGAAAATATTTTGTTTGGAATGGTCTTAGAAATATTCTATCTTTATTTTTATAAAGAGGTATAAAAATGACACCTTTAGCCCTGTTTTGTCAAATCCATCCACATTTGACCATGGATAGGTGATAACAGTAATTCAGCCTGGAGAAATCAAGAAACCATTAAGGTATAATTATAACACATTAATAATTCTCCAGAATCACAGAAAACCGTACAAACAACTGTCTCTGTTGACTTACTGCTATTTAGTCTTGTTCGCTAACATTCCATACGTTAACATTTCACAAAGTGATGACTGGAGATTATTGTGGGTATCATACTAAACCCAGAAAGACAGAGTCAGCTGCTGGCAGACAAGAAGTGCACACCATCATTTCCCATTATTTTCTTGGTAAGACCCTGTCATACTAAGCCCGGTCAGACACAGGCAGTATCTGCCATGATTTCTTGGGTGTACATTTTGCTGGCAGCAACTGGCTGTGATGTTCTGCTGTTAATATTGACCTAAAGCACTAGAAACATTAAGATGAGACAGCTAGCGCGTTTAGCGTGCAAAGATCTCGCACAGCGAATGCGCGGAAGTAATGAACAATGCCGTATTTTACAAAGCCAAATAGGGAAAAATATTGAGTCTTGTTCACTGTTCAGCTATCGCTGTAGGCCTTGAATGTCGTCAATTATTTCGTAATTTTATAACTTCAATCCCTGTGGGAAAATTCTGGCTATTCTTTTTTTTTCCTTTTTGTCGCAGCAACACTGTAACAAATCCGCCTCATTAATTTATCAATGTTATATCAAGCATTCTTTTCATGCTATGCGCTATGGGCCCAGTCCCCGATCAGCTCTCAAAGAGTGTTCACGATTTTTTTAGAGGTGCGGAGAAGGGAGTGTCTCATCTTGTTGTATCTAGTTAATATCTTAAGTATAATTACGCCCAACTGTCTTTGTTATACTGTTTTCGCTGTTATTTTCTGTTGCTATCATTTGGCAATGTGGTGTCTGAAGGTTTTAGTGTAACTATTTTAAACGCTGTGCTAAAAATCTGAATGCTGTCATGAAATCTGATAGCGTGATCAGGACCCAGCAATACACCACAGTCACCACGCCCAGCAGACCAATGGTAGCAGAGGAGACCCTGGTATCTTCAGCACAGGATTTAGTTCTCTTGAACGCCGACGTCTCTTTGCTGTCTACGTGCAGCACTTTCTCAATGGCAGTGAGGACACTTGCAAGTTCTGCATCGGTGAGATTAGTGGAGATGGTGGTAGTACTGGTAGTAGCAGTGTTGGTAGTACTGTTGGAGTCCGGGCTCTGTCAAATGAAAAACGATAAACATGACGTCTGTGATATTCTTTAGCCCGGTTTTCCATGAATACCGAAAACCGAAACGGGAACAGAAACGTCAAAAACCCTTCAAATAGAGACATAGAAAGAATATTTTCCGTACACATGGAAACACTCTTTCTATTTACTACTTGATGGATATTTGATCGTTTCCGTTGCCGTTTCCGTACACATGAAAACATGGCCTTAGATGAACATCTGTCCTTATGTCAAAACCTCGTATACATTGATTTCGTCAACAGTTTCTCAAATGTTCATATTATTGCAACACCAACTAGTTTTAATATTTACATTAACTAGTACATGTAGAGCCATTGAGTCAGAGAATACATGGATGTAATGTCGGCCAACAATGTTTAAAGGCAGGCGAAGACCAAAATGTCCAATCCTACTTTTCGATCCCACACGATAAAAAAATGCGTCTCTTTTATTTTGTGGCTAAGAGAATTATGAATAGTTTATTGTATAAAACTTCAGACGAAATTTTGTTCAAAATGGATGTGTCCACGAAATCTACCATCAAAAATTGAGATTAATGCATGAAGTTTCGTAATATTAATTTGGTCACACGGTCAAGACGTAATAGATGCTTGCACTTTCACCCTCTAGCTCCATTACAGTATGATTTCTTGAACCTGTTGACAATTAATAGGAAGACCCTGAAAATGGATCTTGGGGCGGTGAGAGGAGCACTTATGGGGATGTCCGGTGTGCTGGGATTCTGGTTCCTGTCATCATTTAGTCAATCAATAATTACCCCCACTCCCTCCACCCCCCTCCCCTCCCACCCTCCCCCCAACCACCCAAACGGTCTTCCTCATTTGCCGGATGTTTTGCAAAAGAACTTTCAGTGACCGTCCAAAGAACTTAATCCTCTTGCAATAGTTTTAACAATAACCGTAATGGAGGCTATTTTAAAAGTCAGTATCTTCTCTGTGCTCTGGTGTTTACCTGGCTTATCGAGACCTTAGTTCTTGTTTGTTCTAGCTCCAGTTTCTGAAAAAAAAGAAAATGGAGATCTTTTAGTACGTAGATAACATATAAAAATGCACACTTTGACACTTGTTTAACATGCGTTGTGGCACTTATCAAGCTGTTCCATAGTTCCGATTTATTCCAACTCCTTGTAATACTAAAGCCAGAAACATTTAATGTCCAATTTTTCAGTTTTGCGAAACGTGGAGTAGGAACAAACAAGAACTAAGATCGTGTTGTGAATTTGGACTTCATTACAAAACAAAAAATGACCACAAACATTTTGTATCCATTCAGGCTACTCACCCTGTCGTGACCAGAATCCTGTAGATCTATACCCGAAGAACGACAAAATCCGTAATAAGCTTGGGACCCATTTGTAGAGTTTGGTCTCATGGTGTAGGTGTAAGCAGCAAACTTTGTGCTAAACAAGGACTGGAGTCGGTAAATGCCGGGATTCTCAAGCTGGAAGTAACAACCGTAGAGATTCGCCCCTGAATCAAACATTTGAAAATGAATTAGAAAAATCTGGGTTATCAAACATCTTCTCTAATTTTGGCCAAGGCTACGTTTCGTTAATAATATTAACAGAAGGGGTGGTTGCCCCGGGCGCAGAATTCTTAGGAGCTTACAATTTCAAAAGGAAAAATATTTCGTCGCTATGCTGCAATACTCCTGTAACTGACATTTCGAAAATTTTACAGGAGAGCCAAAAAAACTGATTTTCTTTGGCTTATGTAATATTGTAAAGACAATGAACTTGATTATTGCAATATCGTTATTTATAAGAATTGAGCTAGGAGCTTTTGACACAGGGTGCGCTATTGATTTTCAGACCCAAAGAATGAAAAAAGTGATTTTGGCCAAAAATGTCAGTTACAGGAGTCTTGCACCATAGCGACGATTTGAATTAATGAATAAAATATAGCACCCCCCCCCCCCCCCACTCACCCGCACACAGAAAGTTCCCAGTGTTCGTGCATTCTAAACAGTTTTTCAGCATGGCAAGGCAAATGAACTTTGCCACTTGCTGATAGCCCCTGGGGCAGAAAGCGCATGACTTGCCTTTCTCTGGGCACTGTGGCAATCCAAGCAACGCCACTGCTATTCAATACAATAGAGAGATCTTGCCTTGCAAAATTCTGATGATAATATGATGCAAAACAGCCTGGTCTGACCCTATCAAACAGAGATTTTAACTTCACCTGTAATATTGAAACACTGAAAACCGTCTGGCGAATTCATGACATCCAATACTTGGTTGTCAATGGCGAGCGTCTCATTCGTCTCCATGACAACAGCCACCGTCTCGTTTTGGAAAACGGTCCTTACGTCATACTCTACACGCCATGAAGTGGCTGGCAAGAGTGACGTCATGCAGGCGCCATGTTGAGTCACTGACTGTTTCAGTGCGCAGAAAGGGGCGTTGCCTCTCAAGTTATAGAACCCAGACGCAGGCAGTTCCATCTCTGCTACTTCCCCTACTTGGTCCAGTTGGACTGTAGTGGTCTGAGGTCCGTCAACCTTCAAGAAGTTGGGAAAAGTAAAATTTAGATAAGTTACATGAAGTTTCATAATTTAAGACAAGAAAATGTTAGATAAGACAGCCTGTTATAATTTGTTTTCATTTCATTATATTTGAAAGACTAAAATTTAATTTTTCCATGGAAAGACGTACAGACAGGCAGAAAGACGGGCGGACAGATGGATGGATGGATGGATGGGCGGACAGACAGTCAGATAGATAGATAGATAGATAGATAGATAGATAGATAGATAGATAGATAGATAGATAGATAGAGGTTGGCAGGCAGGCCATCAGGCGAGCAGGCAGGCAGGTGATAGATAGATAGATAGATAGATAGATAGATAGATAGATAGATAGATGGATAGATGGATAGATGGATAGGTGGATAGGTGGATAGGTGGATAGGTGGATAGGTGGATAGGTGGATAGACGGATAGACGGATAGACGGATAGACGGATAGACGGATAGACGGACAGACGGACGGACGGACAGACAGACAGACAGACAGACAGACAGACAGACAGACAGACAGACAGACAGACAGACAGACAGACAGACAGACAGACAGACAGACAGACAGACAGACAGACAGACAGACAGACAGACAGACAGACAGACAGACAGACAGACAGACAGACAGACAGACAGACAGACAGACAGACAGACAGACAGACAGACAGACAGACAGACAGACAGACAGACAGACAGACAGACAGACAGACAGACAGACAGACAGACAGACAGACAGACAGACAGACAGACAGACAGACAGACAGACAGACAGACAGACAGACAGACAGACAGACAGACAGACAGACAGACAGACAGACAGACAGACAGACAGACAGACAGACAGACAGACAGACAGACAGACAGACAGACAGACAGACAGACAGACAGACAGACAGACAGACAGACAGACAGACAGACAGACAGACAGACAGACAGACAGACAGACAGACAGACAGACAGACAGACAGACAGACAGACAGACAGACAGACAGACAGACAGACAGACAGACAGACAGACAGACAGACAGACAGACAGACAGACAGACAGACAGACAGACAGACAGACAGATAGATAGATAGATAGATAGATAGATAGATAGATAGATAGATAGATAGATAGATAGATAGATAGATAGATAGATAGATAGATAGATAGATAGATAGATAGATAGATAGATAGATAGATAGATAGGTGCCAATCTTTATATTATTTCTTATAATTCATATAGTATTCTATTCTACCCCTGTTGTCCTGAAAAATGTTGAACAGTTCATCCTTACCGCTATCTTTGTACGCCCCATCACTGCCATGACCCGGAAACTGTCTAAAGTAGTGTTCGACTCAGGGAGTGATGGGAAGGTGATGTATGAATATGCCAGCGCATCAACTGGCAAAGCCATGTCCAGACTCATATCCTCACTTCCTGCCGTAGTCTGAAACACAGTGGGTAGAGAAGGCTCTATGGCCTGGTTTTCAAGAATAGTTTTGTTTCATACGATGGTTATATGTAAAGTCGAAGTGACTTTTTGGACCATGTGGTCAAACCGTATTTCTGTTTGCACAGTGAATATTCTGGGAAGTTTAAGACTCGGCAGGCACACGTCGCTTTTCATCAGCCAACTAGCTGGGAGGTGACGTCACGACGTTGAGCTTCCATAAGATCTTGCAAAGTCAAAATTGGGCAAAAAGAAAAGGTTGTATTTTGCGAAGCCCCGCGTGAGAAATAAAACCCAAACAGTACAAAGCAAACTAAAGAGAAGACAGAAAATGCATAAATTTTCGGCTTTCGCCTTTGTCAAGTGAAAAAAAAACAAAAAAACGAACAATAAAAGACTTCAACAGGAACAAAGTGAAACAGTTTACTTAGCTGCGAGTTCTTGCTTCTTTAGCAGCACCAAAGCACGTCCGTCCGCCAAAAGCATGGAAGCAGGAAGTGACGCAATTGGTTAGTAACCAAGATGAAGGCGCCATATAGTGCCTCACAGCACAAGACAGGGATGGTGCGCAATGTCAGGAGTCGCAGTAAATGAAAAGAAAAAGAAAAAGAGATTTAAAAAATAAAAATAAATAAATAAATAAATAAACAAATAGATAAATAAATGAAAGAAAATAATAATAATAAAGAAAATTATATATAATATATATATATTGATATTAGCAACAGTGGAATTATCGAAGGCAATGTTGGACATTGATGCCATGGGGAGTGATAGTGCCGAGCTGGAAAATTAATCGTTGTTCGGTTTCAAAGCGTACATCAGCGCCTGCATGACAAGACTTGAGCCCCAGAATTTGAATGTCGTTGGATGGCTCATGGTCTGGTCGATTAAAATGGACAGAAACAGGCTTTCCATTTCGATTTTCAATGTCACAACCATGCGTTGTCTGGCGGTAGCTCTGAAACTGTCTTCAAAAGTAAGTAGAACGGTTCACTTTCATCATTACAAATTAGTATGGACTCTCACCATGCGGCCTTCACTGGGAGTGAGAGCGCTGGATGTAAACGCTGTGGGTTTATATCAAACCAAGTAGCTTAGGCTCTGGAGCTTTAAATCAGGCTCCTCACAATGGACTGCTCAACTGCGTCTCTATGTCTCTCATCTGGCTGAGGACTATCGCCGACCACCTCGTAAATGGATTGTCTACATGTGGCCCAGAACTAAGTTCTGTATGGCCTTAAATACTGGTCTGCATCTGCAGCTTACCGTCTAATTCCTGGATTGTGATTGGTGCAACCACTTCTAGCTCAGCTGCCGAACTGAGTTATTTTAAGTAACAGCCCTACGCAACGACCTTGGGTCGACATCAAAGGTCGAATCACCCAAGACAATAAAATGTAATTTTATAGCAATAAATTCTTAACATGTTCAAAACCCCGAGCTTTTACTCTGGATCACGGATTTTCTGTACGTCAACCGACGCCTCAACAACATTTAATTCCTACTCACCCCTTCCCTCTCTACTAAACCTAGTTCAAAACACGAGATATAAAAAGTGCTCAGTCATGCACACCTACGCTGTCCGTCTATCCTTCCCCACACCTTCTGTCTATCTATTATAAAAAAAACTGTTCAAAACAAATTGTTTACGAGACCAAGTTATGCTGGCTCGCACAATAATTACGTTTGTAAAAATTACTCACTGCTCTCTCACAAAAATTTAGTCAGTGGAAACATTTATGAATTAAATCTATTCTTGACACATCCCTGACATTCTTTGTCAGACCTGGTAGTTACATACATAAAAAAAAAAAAACATTTTAACCTTTGTCAGACCTGGCAGTTAGATCTTTTGAAAAACTTCAGTTAACCTTTGTCAGACCTGGTAGTTAGATAATTTAAAACACCCCATTTAACCTCTGACAGACCTGGTAGATATTTTTTTTTTAAAAACCATTTAATTTTCAGAATTTAACCCCCAATTTACAACAAACCTGCGGGCTATGAAGGGCTCCAAGTATGCCAAATATTATCTTCTTGTTTTCATTATTATTTTTATCATTTCCTTGGTTTCTGGTTTGTCTCAAATGGCGTTTTTCTGGCAAGAATAACTTCTATGCGTGAATTTATCTTCCCCGTGCTGATGTTGCTTGAAGTCGACGAGGTGATGGCGGGCGGAAAAGACAATGCTCATGATTAATAACGTTTACGATAATGATGGATTATCATTGATGAAGATGGAGAAGTAAAAGAAGAGGGAATCAAATAATTCTGGATAGGAATTAAAGTAGAGGATGACGAGCATTAGGGAGAAAACTGAGATTAAAATTGTATAAAATGCTGTTGTTAGGGACGAATATTCTGCTTTGTAATTAGAAATGGAATTGGGCTGGACATATGGGAAGGATGAACAATAGAGATGTACATTACGTTGCAGTGAATGGCTTCCAAGAACAGAAAAAATAACACGAGGACCCAAATGTCGTCGTTATTGAGCACTGATAGGTAAAATGAGAGACGTTTGGCAAAGTACATTACGTGTGGGTTCATTCCACCGAATCAACCAGATGATTTTTTTTTTTTTGAAGAAAAATGATCGGGTAGTGAGGTAGGCATGAGACACACGGGAATGGAAATCATTGCCGGAGGGTCACATCCTGCAGTGGATGGACAATGTATGGGTGAAATGTGAAAGGTGGAATTATACTAGCGTCCCTTGACAAGAGTCCTTTTAAAAAGATGGTAGCAGAAAGAAAAACAGCTCATACGTAGCTGAAGCCTCCATAACGTACGGTGACTGGATGGGTGGAGCCCTCGGGTAACGTGATGGTAACCTCTGTGTCCTTGGCAATGGCCGTCACTGATAATTGCTGTGTTGTAGATAGTTTGTGAATGGTCAGATAGATAGATAGATAGATAGATAGATAGATAGATAGATAGATAGATAGATAGATAGATAGATAGATAGATAGATAGATAGATAGATAGATAGATAGATAGATAGATAGACAGAGGGATGGATGGATGGATGGATGGATGGATAGGTAGATAGATAGATAGATGGATGGATGGATGGATGGATGGATGGATGGATGGATGGATGGATGGATGGATGGATGGATGGATGGATGGATGGATGGATGGATAGATAGATAGATAGATAGATAGATAGATAGATAGATAGATAGATAGATAGATAGATAGATAGATAGATATATAGGTGGATGGATGGATGGATGGATGGATGGATGGATGGATAGATAGATAGATAGATAGATAGATAGATAGATAGATAGATAGATAGATAGATAGATAGATAGATAGATAGATAGATAGATAGATAGATAGATAGATAGATAGATAGATAGATAGATAGATAGATAGATAGATAGATAGATAGATAGATAGATAGATAGATAGATAGATAGATAGATAGATAGATAGATAGATAGATAGATAGATAGATAGATAGATAGATAATATCATACGCATAAGAAAACTTACCTTAAGAGACATCGGCGTGAAATGAGACAGCACATAGAACTCTGTCGAGAAATCAGTAGTAGGGACAATTAATGTGCTCATTAATGCAGATGACACGTCGTGGTAGAGCACCACAGTCAGTGGGTGGATGGCGCTGAGTTTGATAGCTTTTCTGTGAACACCTGAAGGTTATGAAAAACTGGTTCAGCAGTTGTTACGGTTCTTATTTTACCATCTATCTAGATTGTTATTAGTTGTACATAGGTATCCCAAGAATTTTGCGCTATTGATACGTATTTTAAAGCCTTTTTTCGACTCCAGAGGTAGAGAGCTCTTCACACACCCACCCACCCCCATACACACACACTCAACCCACACCCGAAATACTCCTAACAACAGCCTTAATTAATTGTTCTTTCATATTTTTTTTTGTGTGATTTTTGTTTTTCTCCTGTTTCTTGGTTTAAAGGGTAAGGGGCATGAAATGGGATTCGATTAGATTTAGGGTTGAGGATAAGGACGGGGTTAGGGACAGGTACGTAGTATGCATACTTATGCGCCCCTAGCGCAAAAACGCTTGGGGTACTGTCACGAGCAGAGTTAGGGTCTTGGGGATGTTACGACTGCACGAGAGGCAGCTAACTCACACTCGGACACAACCACACAAGAAAAGTACTAAATAACTAGAGCGTATATATGTCAGGCCGGTCAGGCCATAGTTTACATAAATATTAATAACAAAACAAAAGACAATAGAGGTATATATTCAAACCAAAAACTCTAATTAATAACTTAACCAATGATATTCATGTAACTATGGAGGTACTGCAATCAATAGTAAATAGGTATATTATACGAAACTGGATATCAATTTAAAGTGACAGTTGAGTCGCCACTGGCCAGTCGCCAGGCAAACTCTCCATAAATCATATGGGCTTAAATGTTAGGAGGGCCCAGTACGTTCAAAGCCTACAGAAGCACTCTTCGGCTTGTAGGTAATTTAAGCAGTTGCCAAAAGACTATATTTTATGCACAATCACTATTCAATTCATCAACAATGTGCTATATTATTCCAATCATACTATGGCAATAGATCTATCATACAGGACACTCGTGGTCGAGTGCCAGCTGGGGTTTCCTTAGTCTTCCTATGAGGCTGTAGTTCTCTCTCTATCTCCGATCTCTATTATACTTGAATAATTAAGATATATTACCATTGCTCACGCCTACTGAGAGGCGCGAACATCAAAATAGCGCAGCGTGGGCTTTCAAAGGTCAGCCCACTCAGACCTTTCTTTCTAGAGCTCAGTCAGTCCGTTAGCAAGGACTTCTTAGTCTTCAGACCACACAGTTCAGGTACTGGCCAACCGGAGATACTTCACGAAACGATGCTTCTCTCGTCTGTATTCACTAAATCTGAACGTTACACGATGTTATATACTAACCAACTACCCAGCGTGCTAGTCCGCTGGCCCAATTAGTTCAGCTATCTCATAGGTCGAAACCTCCCACCATTTTAACTGTAGTAATACGTCTGCACTATTCTACCAGCCAGTTAACGTGCAAAACTTGTCTAGTCATACTTAACAATGTCAACTGTCCCCACCTTGTTTCACCCCTACTCCATTACTTATTAATCACGAACATTAAAGCCGACAAGCGTGACTCTAGCAGTTTAACTTTAGATTTATTTACTCACCAACTATAATTTGGCGAGGACCGTTCAAGGCCACCAGCCAATTTCTCATGGCCCTGGTAAACAACAACAACTCACTCTCTGCGTGAGTTTTAACAATATCCGAATCATGACATATCCCCCACCCCAGTTAAAATTTGCAATTTTAACGATATAAATGATTATCGTAAGGGGAAGGCATGAGTCGAGAAATTCCTCGAAAGGTGAACTTAACTAAGAATACTAGGTAATAACTAAGACTAGTACTAAAGTTGAAAAAAACCTACAGGACGGGTATCATTGATGGACAAAACTTCATGAAAATCTTAAGGCTCCGTCCAAAAGTATATATCTCTCTGAGGATTAAATCTTACCTCTAAATACGTAGACATTAACAATCATAACTCTAAAATTTTAGAGTACAACACTGATCCTGTGCGAATGTCATCAGGAATGCATACATACAATGAATAATACTCAAGAAAAGATAACTATAGTAGCATCGATGGCATTAGTGGATCTGGACTCCTGGTCTGCCATGACTTCTCGTCCTCGACCCTGGGCAACAACGTCTGGTGTGGCCAAAATACGGGTCGACGTCAGTAAAATAGCTGTTGGAACAAAGGAAAGCACAGGGGTAGGTGAAAAGTGTTCACAATGGGTGAACAATATGTGATACCATCCCTCGGTCTCTGAATGAGGTGCTAATCCTATCCAACCCCAGTACATATGACAGACCTAAATAGGAGAACAAAATTTCTGGTGCATCACAACTAGAAATTTCGGCATAGTTAAGCTTAATTAACACTAACAGAGGCGTCCTTAAGATAAATTAATCTGATGTTCTCGTTCAAATTTCATGTAGCGCTTCTCGCATTTAACACTAATCTAGATCTCAAATAACATTACAATTAAATCTTTCCAACATCCAATCCGGTATAGATGAGATGCCACGAGGCGATAGCAGTTAATTTAATGCGCCGTTTCCGTACGCAAGCCATGCACACGTCAAGTGTCACAGTCATCTCGGTAATATAGTCATAATCGGTTCAATTCAATATCCATATCGGGTATGTTCTTAGGTAACTCATCCACTGGCCACATGGATAGTCACAATCATAATCGGTATTACGTTAGATGGTCCACGAAACGCGGAAAACCATAGTCATAATCGGTTGTATAAAAACAACTCCACACTTCTCCAAAACTTCTTAAAACGCGACCACGCAGTGTCCTCTGTTACCACTGCAAAATATCTCAAAACGCGACCACGCAGTGTCCTCTGTTACCACTGCAAAATATCTCAAAACGCGAACACGCAGTGTCCTCTGTTACCACTGCAAAATATCTCTCAAAACACGAATACGCAGTGTACTACGTTACCACTGCCAAACATCTCTCAAATAATCGAAAAATACCAATATCATCCATCCCACGAGGCAATCTCATTATTGCTCTCCTCGGGTCGACGTCATACGCAGACGACTAAAAAAAAGTATCCTCAATATATATAATTCACATAGCTCTTATATTGATACCACCTCGACACTGATACAGACTCTTCCCCTGAGACAATTTATTGCTCCTTCGGGCGGCGGCATCAGCCGACAATAAAACCAATACTCACTACTCATCACTACACAAAAAGGTCACCTCCCTAAACAGTCTAATACTGTCCTCTCGGGGGCCCGTCAATTTAAAGACGAGATCGGTATAAATTAATAATTAGCAAGAACTGGCAGTGTACTCACTGCACGGATTCCAACAATTCAATAATAGTTGTCACTTAAACAGTGTTGTCACTCTACAGCACAGGAGGGTTAATTCTTAAAAACTTTTCCCTCTCACCAAGCCAAGTTACCTCTAAAAACCGCTCAACGTGTCAAAACACGTGAATCAATGGAAGTATGTAATCAAAAAAAAATATATAAAAAATAAGTGTAACCAAGAAAGATAAATACTATATAACGAATATATAAAAAGGTAATACATTACAAACAAGACGCAAGAGTAACAGAACGAACGATAAATTACAATAAGACGCTAGACTAACAGAAAGCACGAACGACAACAGACCTGACTAACCTGAAACTATGTACAGAAAGGTAAGAAAAGCACAAAAGAGACGTCTTCCTAAAAGTACCAGGAAGATAGAACGCTAACAATCTATACGAATAACAGGTCCCTACAGAACTATTCAAGGCAAAGCAAATCTCCTATCCGTTTTAAACGCCATCTAGATCTGCTAGTCTGGCAAAAAGAGGTATGCTGAGTCTCGATCCCTTCCAACCTCCCGCCTATCTAATCTAACACAAAAGAAAAAAATAATGCCTGTCAAAAGTAGGGGAGCTGGAACGACGAACCCCTCAAACGAAGACAAATACAGATGGTTCACTTAACTGGGCAAAATGGACTGGCTCTTTCCTTTGGTCCACAGCGCTGGTCTTGTCTTTTCCTGATGCTAGCTGTCAGTCCCTCGTAGTGGTCCCAGGATCAATGACGAGAGGACATGCCAGACATGTAGGGGAGAAACAAAAACAAAAAAATCAGCAGTATACAAAACTATAAACTACAAAAATTACATAAATAACAGTGGAGTCTTAGAGTGGTAGACCTGCAGCTGTTGACGGGGTCCTCTTCCGATGATAGTAGTGTTCTCTAGATGTCAGAAGGTGACGGGTCCTCTTCAGATGTCAGTGGGGTCCCCTCCAGATGTCACGAGCAGAGTTAGGGTCTTGGGGATGTTACGACTGCACGAGAGGCAGCTAACTCACACTCGGACACAACCACACAAGAAAAGTACTAAATAACTAGAGCGTATATATGTCAGGCCGGTCAGGCCATAGTTTACATAAATATTAATAACAAAACAAAAGACAATAGAGGTATATATTCAAACCAAAAACTCTAATTAATAACTTAACCAATGATATTCATGTAACTATGGAGGTACTGCAATCAATAGTAAATAGGTATATTATACGAAACTGGATATCAATTTAAAGTGACAGTTGAGTCGCCACTGGCCAGTCGCCAGGCAAACTCTCCATAAATCATATGGGCTTAAATGTTAGGAGGGCCCAGTACGTTCAAAGCCTACAGAAGCACTCTTCGGCTTGTAGGTAATTTAAGCAGTTGCCAAAAGACTATTTTATGCACAATCACTATTCAATTCATCAACAATGTGCTATATTATTCCAATCATACTATGGCAATAGATCTATCATACAGGACACTCGTGGTCGAGTGCCAGCTGGGGTTTCCTTAGTCTTCCTATGAGGCTGTAGTTCTCTCTCTATCTCCGATCTCTATTATACTTGAATAATTAAGATATATTACCATTGCTCACGCCTACTGAGAGGCGCGAACATCAAAATAGCGCAGCGTGGGCTTTCAAAGGTCAGCCCACTCAGACCTTTCTTTCTAGAGCTCAGTCAGTCCGTTAGCAAGGACTTCTTAGTCTTCAGACCACACAGTTCAGGTACTGGCCAACCGGAGATACTTCACGAAACGATGCTTCTCTCGTCTGTATTCACTAAATCTGAACGTTACACGATGTTATATACTAACCAACTACCCAGCGTGCTAGTCCGCTGGCCCAATTAGTTCAGCTATCTCATAGGTCGAAACCTCCCACCATTTTAACTGTAGTAATACGTCTGCACTATTCTACCAGCCAGTTAACGTGCAAAACTTGTCTAGTCATACTTAACAATGTCAACTGTCCCCACCTTGTTTCACCCCTACTCCATTACTTATTAATCACGAACATTAAAGCCGACAAGCGTGACTCTAGCAGTTTAACTTTAGATTTATTTACTCACCAACTATAATTTGGCGAGGACCGTTCAAGGCCACCAGCCAATTTCTCATGGCCCTGGTAAACAACAACAACTCACTCTCTGCGTGAGTTTTAACAATATCCGAATCATGACAGGTACGTACATACAAGTAGCAACAGCCTTTTACTATCTAGCTCAGTGTTTCTCAAGGTGTCGCTGGCAAAAATGTGGTGGGGTGTGGAACATCAGAATGAGGCACAGGAAAATCCTAATTTCATATTGTGTTTTATCTTAACTGTATAGATAAACTATTGTTTGTTTATGTAATGTTGGTGGTTTCCTTGTTTAGCTCGGATTGAAACATTGAACTTAAAAGGTGCATGACTTTAATAGTCATTCCCAACTGTGTTTAGATCTTTATTTTAAGAGGTTCGCTGACTTTGGTATTTACGCCTCACTTTTTCTTGTTTTTATTTATTTTTATTATTTTTGTTGTGGTAGAGGGATTAGTTCTTGTTTTGTTTTGTTTTAGAATTTTGTTCGGCCTGTTCTTCACGATTTCCAACTGCCAAGGTAACTTTAACGTGCGCCACGTGCACACAGGCCCTCCGAATATTTCGTCCTTATCCGAGAAGACTTGGTGCTCGATCTTAGCTACCATAGGATCAGGGACAGGAAAATATGAGAAAAATCCCAAAATTCCAACATGCCTGCACCGACCGGGATTTGAACCCGGTACCGTTGGCATGAGAGGCATTCATAATGGGGAGCGCGTCGTTTTTTGTTGTTGTTGTTGTTGTTGTTGTTGTTGTTTGGAGCTTTGATCAGGGGCGTGGGACAAGACAGGTTGAGAAACACTGATTTTAGATTATTAAACTTCTCACGCTTGATGGCCTTGCGTCGGACATGAATAATAGATGTTTCACTATTGTGTTTGGTATGTGCATAAGATGGCATAATGTACAAATAAAACCATACTTAGCAAAAGCCAGTGGGTGTGATTTGAAATATATAATAATTTAGAAATAGACATCGGAAGATGATGCATAATTTAATAGGGGTAAAGCAGGCTTATGAGTAAATGGAAATGCGAGTTTCACAAACATACCTGCAAGAAATCAATACTGCGAACATGCTGGGGGTCAGCTGTAGAAAGATTTTGCGTAGGTGACAAGGTACAGACTTACCTGTGGTCTTAATTTCCAGTTTCGGATCCAGGTCTATGTACAGTGGTGAGGTCACAGTGATCAAATGAACGGTACTCTCCTCAGCATCATCTGTGTACCTGTTCACGATGACGCGTACAATACCCGGGTAGGACGTGTCCGCTGCAAGGGTGGCTGTCTTTCCTGACCATGCTCCTGTGTTTGGCAAGACTACGACGTAGTCAAAGACATGTGCCTCTGGTAGGTAGGTAGGTAGGTAGGTAGGTAGATAGATAGATAGATAGATAGATAGATAGATAGATAGATAGATAGATAGATAGATAGATAGATAGATAGATAGATAGATAGATAGATAGATAGATAGATAGATAGATAGATAGATAGATAGATAGATAGATAGATAGATAGAGAGAGAGAGAGAGAGGGAGAGTCAGAGACAGGGAGAGAAAGAGACAGGTAAATAGATAACTAGATAGAGCGAGACAGACAGATAGATAAATAGATCAAGTCTGTGAATTAAATAAACCAGAATCAAATAAACAGTTACTTCTCTGACAAATGGACATGGCGGGTAGAGATGTGCCGTTCAAATCATTCAACTTTTTGTCCAACCCACGCCATCCCAACTGATCCTCCCCTTGACTTCCAGTCCAATCATTGGGCTCCCATGCACGCCATTCTCCGGTGGTCACATTCTGATTGGTAGAAAGCCAAGTAAACACGCCCTCGTTCTCAACATCGGAGGCTCCGAGGAAAATGTCACCATTGGTGTCAGCAGAAGGTCCTATGGTAATAGATAGTTTGAAAGATTAGATTTCCATGTCTTTGTGTTCTATCTACCTATCTATCTATCTATCTATCTATCTATCTATCTATCTATCTATCTATCTATCTATCTATCTATCTATCTATCTATCTATCTATCTATCTATCCATCCATCTATCTATCTATCTATCTATCTATCTATCTATCTGTCTATCTATCTATCTATCTATCTATCTATCTATCTATATCTATCTATCTATTACCTATCCATCCTTCCTTTCATCAACCACCTATCCAACTATCCATCCAACCAACTGTCCATCCACCGATCCAGCTATCCGTCCATCCATCCATCCATCCATCCATCCTTCCAGCCAGCCTCCATCCATCCTTCCATGCCACCGACCACCCATCAGTCCATCAGTACACCCGTCCGTCCATCCACTCATCCATCCATCTAGGCACCCTCCGTCCATCGATCCATCTATCTACCAACCATCTCTCTAATCG
Organism: Onchidella celtica; assembly: GCA_963931925.1. NCBI lineage: Eukaryota > Metazoa > Mollusca > Gastropoda > Systellommatophora > Onchidiidae > Onchidella > Onchidella celtica. The sequence continues at coordinate 28,529,676 of OZ007581.1, read as the reverse complement.
TTTATTTAATAATCCTTACCTTGAAAGGTCCATATCCCAGACGAATCGCCCATTGCTATGGCCATTCGGTCAAACGGGATCATGGTCAGAGCAGTCCCAGAAAAGCTGTACCATGCAGAGAAGTCACCGCTGGATATGGTAATCTTGTCATTGGTATACCGTGTGATCCACACCGAACTGTCCTGGAGATTGGGACAGGAAGAAAAGGAATAGAGAAAAAAAAAGGCAAGTGTTAATTACAGTATTCTCTCATGTGTGGGGTTGGGGGGGGGGGGGTGTCCGAGAAGGGCGTGGCTGGACTGCCAGCTATGAATGTCCCGACTCCCAGTCTGGACCTCGTAAATCATCGGTATTTTCTATTTTCCTTATTGCTGTATGTGTATTTTTGCTTCTTCTTAGTAACTTTGGATTCAATTTGATTTCCAGTCTCAAGCATTGCATCCACCATCTCACACAGTGCAGCACTGATAACTTTGGTGGCTTTGGGTTGTAACTATATTTTCATTGTACTTAGTGATAGATAGATAGATAGATAGATAGATAGATAGATAGATAGATAGATAGATAGATAGATAGATAGATAGATAGATAGATAGATAGACAAGTAGATAGATAGATAGATAGATAGATAGATAGATAGACAGACAGACAGACAGACAGACAGACAGACAGACAGACAGACAGACAGACAGAAAGATAGATGGATAGATAGATAGATAGAAATATAGATAGACAGACAGACAAACAGACAGACAGACAGACAGACAGACAGAAAGATAGATAGACAGATGGATAGATAGATAGATAGACAGACAGACAGACAGATGGATAGATAGATAGATAGATAGAAATATAGATAGACAGACAGACAACAGGCAGACAGATAGATAGATAGATAGATAGATAGATAGATAGATAGATAGATAGATAGATAGATAGATAGATAGATAGATAGATAGATAGATAGATAGATAGATAGATAGACAGAAATATAGATAGATAGATAGATAGATAGATAGATAGATAGATAGATAGATAGATAGATAGATAGATAGATAGATAGATAGATAGATAGATAGATAGATAGATAGATAGACAGATAGTCAGTCACAGATGTATCGATAGAGCAAGTCGAGCAAAAAAAACATGAGGATACCATCTACCTATCCCTAGTTCCGCCATTGTCTAAACCTGTAGAAGAGCAAGTTTGTTAATGACTATTATTTTGTCTTCTTTGCAATTGTGCAGAATCTCTCACCTGTTCACAGTCTAAGACATCAGGGCTGGGCATCTGAAGAAGCCTTAACGTACCGAAACTACTCATTAGACTCAGGGTCAAAATTGGGCAAAAAGAAAAGGTTGTATGTTGCGAAGCCCCGCGTGAGAAATAAAACCCATTTTTTTGTCTTCTCTTTAGTTTGCTTTGTATTGTTTGGGTTTTATTTCTCACGCGGGGCTTCGCAACATACAACCTTTTCTTTTTGCCCAGTTTTGACTTTGCTTATAGCCCTGCTGCGACCCCACAGTTTTTCTGTGGTTTTTATGATATTTCGTGAATTCATTAGACTCAGGGTTGTCTTTGAGTTATCATCTCTGTAAATCGGAGAAACATTTGATTTGATAATTTATTGTTCCGTATCTGGTTAAGGGTGATATCGTACTAAGCCAGGTCAGATACAGTCAGTTGCAGCCAGCAAAGTGTACACCCAAGAAATAGTGACAGAAGCTGACTGTGTCTGACAGGGCTTAGTATGATAGGGTTTTCCCGGATTTACCAAGAAACAGATAATTATGGTGTGCACTTCTTGTCTATCAGCAGCTGACTGTGTCTGACCGGGCATAGTATGATAGGGTCTTCCTGGATTTACTGAGAAAATATAGGAAATTATGGTGTGCTGTTCTTGTCTGCCAGCAGCTGACTGAGCCGTTCCGGGTTTAGTATGATACCTCCTTAAACCTATACTCGCACCAACCAATTTTGATCCCCCCCCCCCCTCACAGACTAATAAATTAACCAGACTGGAAAGACGAGCTTCGGGCTGTGTCGTATTTTACGGAATTACCCGAGCCGTGGCCGTATAACCAACATGGCCGCCGCTCGGGAAATTCCGATTCTAGTTCTATCTGCAGTAGAAATTTCTTTTTATTTATCAAGATTGGTTGTACATGTATTAATAATGCATTATCTTGCCTATCCTTTCATTTTATTGTCTACATCTGCCTTTTTGTTTATTGTCATAAATGATGACCGTAATGGACTTTTAGCGACCGCTGCATTGTAGCTATGCTGAAGCGTTGGTCGCAACCGTAAACCTAATGTGGTGGACCTTCGCTGTTTTGTGACGTCACACAATGGGATCATCCAGTTTGGGTATTAATTTTATTAGTCTGTGGCCCCACCTAGTTGGACTGACGTCAAAACATTGAATTTTCAATGACATCCAGTGCCGATCCAACTTTTCTTCATATATTTCTGCTTCAAACTCGATGTCTTGACGTCACTGTCGAATTAATCGGCAAATCAAAATCGAATGGTTGCCGGTCTAGGCTAACTGTCAGACTGTAATAATGTTGGCTCACTGCTCGACTGATCGACTTGCCGCATAAATGATTCACTGGCTGGCCACACTGGCTCGATGATTGATTGATTGACCAATTTACCAGAAGTTTAGTATTGGACCCCACTGATCGACAGATCGATACATGGGTTGATTGACTGACGCGGTATGAATCAAGGCAGTGTTGACGTACGAAGAAAGAAAGAAGTGTTTTGATCAAAATTTAGTGGCCAGAGTGAAAATAATTATTTCATTTCAGCAGAGGGTTGCGTGGTTAACTGTCGTTAACTCCGTTTCTACAATTTTTGCATGAGACGAATAAACTGAATAGCTTGCGTTATTAGACTTAGTAGTTACGACATTACAAATAAAGAAAAGAGGGGAAAAAAAGTTATTTAATCCCTGGTATTCTGTGTTTAGGTCTTTAGTTTAGGAGGTTCGCGGCCATTGGCATGTACACCTCACTTTTCTTGTTTTTGTTTTGGGGCACACGTTGTTCTAGAGGCAAGGTAGCTCGCCTCTCATGCCAAAGGTACCGGGTTCGGATCCAGGTCGGTGCAGGCATGTTGGAATTTTATTTTCGCGGGGGGGGGGGGGGGGGAGGGGGGAGGATTCCTGTTCCTGACCCTATGGTAGGTAGGATCGAGCACCTAGTCTTCTCGGATAAGACCAAAGAAAGAAGAGCAGCCCGAACAAGGCCACTGCCCTGGAAAAATTATTTTAAAAAAAAAACAACAAAATATTTTATTACATCACAAAAACATACAGAAACAAGAACAAGGAAGATAAGAAAAAAAAAAAAAATGAGGTGTAAATGCCAAGGGCAGTGAAGGTCCTCAAATAAAGACCCGTAACACGTTGTTTTGTTGCGTTGACTTATGGCTTTTAAAAGGAAAACCCACATTGACCTAAACCACAATTTAGATCGTTGTTAGGGGGGCGTAGACTCATGACAAAGCCAAATAAAGAAAATTCTCAATTCTGTTCACTGTTCAGGTACAGCTTTCTATGTAAAATACTATGCTTCCCTAACTACAGCTATTATTATATTCGAAGTAAACAGTATTCTTTGATTTTCAAAAAGGCTGTAAATGTTGTTAGTTTTACGTAGGAACCCCAAGCGTTTTGTCCTAAGGGCGCGTAAGTATACGTACCTCTCCCTGACCCCGTCCTTACCTTCAACCCTAACTCTTATCCAATCCCTAACCCTGCCCCCTACCCTTTCAACCACAAAAACAGGAGGAAAACAAAAAGAAACTCTGAAAGAATAATTGATTAAGGCTGTTGTTAGGAGTATTTCGGGAGGAGTTCTCTAGCTCTGGAGTCACAAAAGGCTTTAAAATATGAACCCTTATCTCAACTAACTTGGGGGCCGTACTTATGTAACAACAGTATTCTTTGATTTTCAAAAAACCCTAAAACATGGCTTAGGCATTTGTGTTATGACCGTGACGACAAGGCTAACGTACCCGCCAATTTCAATCTCATAGTAATCGCCTTTGGGTCCACCCTCCGCCACTCGTGATGTGTTTGGGACATGGTACTGTCCAGTAGAGTTGCTATACCACAGTATAACCACTGCCTCCTCGCAAGCCTTCAGTAGAAAGTGGATGGAACTGCTGGGGTTCAGAGTGATGTCATAGTCTTTCAGATAGGTGAAGGTCAAGAGGTCTGTCCGTGACTCGCTGGGAACTACGATTTGGATCTCTGTGGAAATGTTTGTGCATAATAATTATGTATTGGGGTTTGATGGGAACATGCAAATAGATAGATAGATAGATAGATAGATAGATAGATAGATAGATAGATAGATAGATAGATAGATAGATAGATAGATAAATAGATAGATAGATAGATAGATAGATAGATAGATAGATAGATAGATAGATAGATAGATAGATAGATAGACAGACAGATAGATAGATAGATAGATAGATAGATAGATAGATAGATAGATATATAGATAGATAGATAGATAGATAGATAGATAGATAGATAGATAGATAGATAGATAGATAGATAGATAGACAGATAGATAGACAGACAGATAGATAGATAGATAGATAGATGGATTAAATAGTTAGATAGATAGATAGATAGATAGATAGATAGATAGATAGATAGATAGATAGATAGATAGATAGATAGATAGATAGATAGATGGATTAAATAGATAGATAGATAGATAGATAGATAGATAGATAGATAGATAGATAGATAGATAGATAGATAGATAGATAGGTAATCAGATAGATAGATAGATAGACAGACAGATAGACAGACAGACAGACAGACAGATAGATAGAAAGAAAGACAGATAGATAAATAGAATGACGAATGACAGACAGACAGACAGACAGACAGACAGATAGATAGATAGATAGATAGATAGATAGATAGATAGATAGATAGATAGATAGATAGATAGATAGATAGATAGATAGATAGATAGATAGATAGACAGACAGATAGATGGACAGAAAGACAGATAGATAAATAGAATGACAGACAGACAGAAAGATAGATAGATAGATAGATAGATTGATAGATAGATAGATAGATAGATAGATAGATAGATAGATAGATAGATAGATAGATAGATAGATAGATAGATAGATAGATAGATAGAAAGATGAGAAAATAATGAGGCAGAGACTGGCACAGATATGCAGAGAAAGAGAGAGAGAGAGAGAGAGAGACAAACAGACAGACAGATTCAGACAGAGATACTAGTACAGTATAACACAATACATCCTATTACGGCCATCAGTGTGTCTTCTTGCCTGGGAAACCCCAGGGCCGGCAGACCTACCTGACTGTTCCAGTGCGAAGTCTCTGAGAGATGAGTAGAGCTCTGGTGTTGAGGGCTCGGCCAGGTGACTGTTTGTGTTCTCGCAGGTCTCCTGTAGAGCAGTAGAGTGGATCACATAACTAGGTTTTCTTAGCCTGGAGATCGCCACCTTCAATCAGGTGGCTCACAGATGCGGAGGGTGGGGGTGGGGGGGGGGCGAACTAATGGATACAATATTAATAATGATAACGATGATGATAATAATGTTAATAACTCTCTCTCTCTCTCTCTCTCTCTGTCTTTCTTTGTCTCTGTCTCTCTCCCTCTCCCTCCCCCTCTTTCTTTCTTCTCTTCCTTTCTCAAGCACCCTTTCTCTGTCTGTCTGTCTTTATCTGTCTGTCGATCTATCTGTTTATCTCTCTCTCTCTCTCTCTCTCTATCTCTCTCCCTCGCTGTCTCTCTTTCTTGCTCTCTTGTCTCTCTCTCTCTCTTCGGCTGTCTGTCTATTTCCTTCTCTCTCGCTCTCTCTTTTTATCTGCCTGTCTTTCTATCTATTTATCTCTCTCTCTCTCGTGCGCGCGCACTCTCTCCGTCTCTGTCTCTCTCTCACCCTTTCTCACTTAGACTTTTTCTTTCAATTTATCTATCTGTCTATCTGTTTATTTTCTTTCTCTCTCTCTCTCTCTCTCTCTCTCTCTCTCTCTTTCTCGTTCTCTCTCTCTCTCTCTTTTTTTTTCCTCTCTCAAATCCCTGAAAAGATGAATGCATTTTGCTTCCACTATTGCTCTGGGCCGATATGCATGAAGCTGACTAAACGCGTTTATCTCCTATCCGCGTATAAAATTCCGTATAAGGTGAGGGATTCCCGAAAAAGTCGTATGCACGAAGCAGCGGTTAGCATGACTTCATTTCCAAAACCCGTATAACTTTATTGGACGTTCTCACTGCGTTTAAGTCGGCTATACGCGTTTAGTTAGTGGCTGAAGATGGCGACTTTACATATTCTTAGACTGAGACAGAGAAGACTTTAAAGACGAGACAGAGTGTTTAGGGACAAAACGCACCCTTTCGAAGTGTTTGATGATATTGAACTTTATAGAAAATTTAGATTTAGGCGACTGGATATTTTGGATATTGCAAATGAAATCACGGATGTGATAACTATTGCAAATCGTAAGAACTCTCCAACTCCACTACTTCAAGTGTTGGTAACTTTACGATATTTTGCTTCTTCAAGTTTTCAAGACGTGTGTGGTGAACTTATTGGGGTAGATCAAGCTACAGTAAGTAGGGCTGTTACGCGGGTTATCAATGCTTTGTTCCTAACTGCCCATCGCCATATACGCTGGCCAAATCAGGAGGAAGCAGATGAGACAAAGAAGAAAATATTCACCCAGTACGGTTTTTCCCAATGTAGTGGGCTGTGTGGACGGATCACAGATTCTCATCCAAGCTCCTTATGAATAGGAACACGAATTTGTAAACAGAAAAGGCTATCATTCAATGAATGTACAGGTACGTTTTTAGTTTCAGTTTAGGCCTAAATTGTATGTGTGTCTGTGTCTGGTTTGTGTGTGTCTGCGTGTGTGTGTGAGAGAGAGAGAGAGGGAGAGGGAGGGAGAGAGAGAGAGAGAGAGGGGGGGGGTGAATAAAGAGAGAGGGGGGAGAGAGGTGTCTAAATCTATTCTATTTAATTTTTTTTCAGCTTATCTGCGATGCCGACCTTGTGTTCATTCACTGCATCTCTAAATGGCCCGGGAGTGTACATGATGCACGAATATTACGTGAAAGTCCTCTCTTTGAAGCATTTGAAAGTGCTCAGAAGCCACTTGATGGAATAATTCTTGGCGACAGTGCTTACATGTTACGTGAGTGGCTGTTCACACCGCTTGCAAATCCAACAACAGCTAATGAGAGGGCGTATAATGCTAGGCACAGTTCGGCAAGATCAATAATTGAAAGATCAATTGGTGTTCTGAAAAGACGGTGGCATTGTTTGCGACGTCTTCGAGTACAGCCCACAAAGGCATACAAGATAATTATGGTTTGTGTTGCTCTACATAATCGTTGTCGACGCTTAAATGTCCATTCTGCGGACTCCGACAGTGATGAAAGCGATGATGAAATGACTTTCGACATTGCCTCACAGGCCAACGATAATACCTATGATCAGGAAGAATCGGCTGCTGTCAGTGCCAGACTGACTGTACGGGTCCGAAATGCTGCAGGAGCTGCTGCCAGACGTAGACTGATTGCAAACTATTTTTGAATCACTGAGAGATTGAGCACATACATATTACCTAGCATAACCTTGGGTTTTCTTCCATTGTGGTGGAGTAAAGTATTTGAACTCTAAAAATATGTTATATTTTCCTCCGAGCTTTTGTGTTAGACTAATAAGATTTTCAGAGCATATTTATCATTGATGGAAGGGGTGGTCATTATCTTTCTAACATATGTGTATGTGTCAAAAAAGGGGGAGATGATAAATTTGGTCCTGAAACAATTGGACATAATAATAATAATAATAATAATAATAATAATAATGATAATAATAATAATAATAATAATCAACACCCAATACTCAAGATTAATAAAAAAAACAACAATATTGTTATCAACTTTATTTCAAATTGTTAGAAACATATTTTCAAAAGATGACATGAAATTCATACAAACTAGGGTGTGCGATGTTCAAAGATGTCAAGGGTGACATTAGCTGGAGCCCAATCCTCGCCCATTTCCCTCTCTCCCTTTCTCAATTTCAAATACAAGACTGCTTGTTTAAGCTGGGCATTTGTTCTTTTGATCCCTGTAAGAAGTTTTTGTTCCTTTATCATTTCCACCTCTAGGAGTAATTTTTCTTTCTCCACTGTCAATTTGTCCATCTCTAATTGAACTTTGGCTTGATTTATTTTTGCCAACTGCAGTTTCTGAACTGCCAGTTCATCGATATTGTCTCTTTTAGATTTACTCGTAGATCCATCTTGCCTATAGCTTAAACAACGCACTGTAGAGCACTGACAAAAATATTGGAGTCAAACACGTTTTCCCGATATCTAAATATAGAACATTGGATTATGCGCTGTTAGTTAAACGGACCCGTTTAGTGCTTCGTGCATACCAAGAGCGGATAAAAGATAAACGCGCATAGTGTGCGTATAGCTAACCGCAGTTAGGGACTAAACGCGTATAGACTTATACGTTTTTCCATGCATATCGCCCCAGGGCCGATATGCATGAAGCTGACTAAACGCGTTTATCTCCTATCCGCGTATAAAATTCCGTATAAGGTGAGGGATTCCCGAAAAAGTCGTATGCACGAAGCAGCGGTTAGCATGACTTCATTTCCAAAACCCGTATAACTTTATTGGACGTTCTCACTGCGTTTAAGTCGGCTATACGCGTTTAGTTAGTGGCTGAAGATGGCGACTTTACATATTCTTAGACTGAGACAGAGAAGACTTTAAAGACGAGACAGAGTGTTTAGGGACAAAACGCACCCTTTCGAAGTGTTTGATGATATTGAACTTTATAGAAAATTTAGATTTAGGCGACTGGATATTTTGGATATTGCAAATGAAATCACGGATGTGATAACTATTGCAAATCGTAAGAACTCTCCAACTCCACTACTTCAAGTGTTGGTAACTTTACGATATTTTGCTTCTTCAAGTTTTCAAGACGTGTGTGGTGAACTTATTGGGGTAGATCAAGCTACAGTAAGTAGGGCTGTTACGCGGGTTATCAATGCTTTGTTCCTAACTGCCCATCGCCATATACGCTGGCCAAATCAGGAGGAAGCAGATGAGACAAAGAAGAAAATATTCACCCAGTACGGTTTTTCCCAATGTAGTGGGCTGTGTGGACGGATCACAGATTCTCATCCAAGCTCCTTATGAATAGGAACACGAATTTGTAAACAGAAAAGGCTATCATTCAATGAATGTACAGGTACGTTTTTAGTTTCAGTTTAGGCCTAAATTGTATGTGTGTCTGTGTCTGGTTTGTGTGTGTCTGCGTGTGTGTGTGAGAGAGAGAGAGAGGGAGAGGGAGGGAGAGAGAGAGAGAGAGAGAGAGAGAGAGGGGGGGGGTGAATAAAGAGAGAGGGGGGAGAGAGGTGTCTAAATCTATTCTATTTAATTTTTTTTCAGCTTATCTGCGATGCCGACCTTGTGTTCATTCACTGCATCTCTAAATGGCCCGGGAGTGTACATGATGCACGAATATTACATGAAAGTCCTCTCTTTGAAGCATTTGAAAGTGCTCAGAAGCCACTTGATGGAATAATTCTTGGCGACAGTGCTTACATGTTACGTGAGTGGCTGTTCACACCGCTTGCAAATCCAACAACAGCTAATGAGAGGGCGTATAATGCTAGGCACAGTTCGGCAAGATCAATAATTGAAAGATCAATTGGTGTTCTGAAAAGACGGTGGCATTGTTTGCGACGTCTTCGAGTACAGCCCACAAAGGCATACAAGATAATTATGGTTTGTGTTGCTCTACATAATCGTTGTCGACGCTTAAATGTCCATTCTGCGGACTCCGACAGTGATGAAAGCGATGATGAAATGACTTTCGACATTGCCTCACAGGCCAACGATAATACCTATGATCAGGAAGAATCGGCTGCTGTCAGTGCCAGACTGACTGAACGGGTCCGAAATGCTGCAGGAGCTGCTGCCAGACGTAGACTGATTGCAAACTATTTTTGAATCACTGAGAGATTGAGCACATACATATTACCTAGCATAACCTTGGGTTTTCTTCCATTGTGGTGGAGTAAAGTATTTGAACTCTAAAAATATGTTATATTTTCCTCCGAGCTTTTGTGTTAGACTAATAAGATTTTCAGAGCATAGTTATCATTGATGGAAGGGGTGGTCATTATCTTTCTAACATATGTGTATGTGTCAAAAAAGGGGGAGATGATAAATTTGGTCCTGAAACAATTGGACATAATAATAATAATAATAATAATAATAATAATAATGATAATAATAATAATAATAATAATCAACACCCAATACTCAAGATTAATAAAAAAAACAACAATATTGTTATCAACTTTATTTCAAATTGTTAGAAACATATTTTCAAAAGATGACATGAAATTCATACAAACTAGGGTGTGCGATGTTCAAAGATGTCAAGGGTGACATTAGCTGGAGCCCAATCCTCGCCCATTTCCCTCTCTCCCTTTCTCAATTTCAAATACAAGACTGCTTGTTTAAGCTGGGCATTTGTTCTTTTGATCCCTGTAAGAAGTTTTTGTTCCTTTATCATTTCCACCTCTAGGAGTAATTTTTCTTTCTCCACTGTCAATTTGTCCATCTCTAATTGAACTTTGGCTTGATTTATTTTTGCCAACTGCAGTTTCTGAACTGCCAGTTCATCGATATTGTCTCTTTTAGATTTACTCGTAGATCCATCTTGCCTATAGCTTAAACAACGCACTGTAGAGCACTGACAAAAATATTGGAGTCAAACACGTTTTCCCGATATCTAAATATAGAACATTGGATTATGCGCTGTTAGTTAAACGGACCCGTTTAGTGCTTCGTGCATACCAAGAGCGGATAAAAGATAAACGCGCATAGTGTGCGTATAGCTAACCGCAGTTAGGGACTAAACGCGTATAGACTTATACGTTTTTCCATGCATATCGCCCCTGGAAAGTGCACTCAAGACTGGTGACGTTTTCAGACGCATACGGTGAGAAAGAGAGAAGGAGATTAGATTATAATTAAAGTAAGATTTGTTATTTGACATGGAATTACCTTAGCCTGTGCCCAGTACTTTCTGTCCTCGTGAAACTTGAAGCAAAAATTGTGTAGGAAAGTTCCACCCGGTAGTGAATCTTCGCAGATGTTTCCTACATCTGTGGGGTGAGTGGGTGTGTATGTGAGTGAGTGAGTGAGTGAATGAGTGAGGGAGGGAGGGAGGGAGGGAAGGAGTGAGGGAAGGAAAGGGATGGAGAGAGGGAGGAAGTAAATCGATGGGTGGGTGAATGAGAGAATGAGTGAGTGAGTGAGTGTGAGTGAGTGAGTGAGTGAGTGAGTGAGTGAGTGGGTAAGTGAGTGAGTGAGTAAGAGTGATTGAGGGAGGGAGGGAGTGAATGAGTGAGGGAGGGAGGGAGGGAGGGAAGGAGTGAGGGAAGGAAAGGGATGGAGAGAGGGAGGAAGTAAATCGATGGGTGGGTGAATGAGAGAATGAGTGAGTGAGTGAGTGTGAGTGAGTGAGTGAGTGAGTGAGTGGGTAAGTGAGTGAGTGAGTAAGAGTGATTGAGGGAGGGAGGGAGTGAAGGAGTGAGGGAAGGAGAGAGGGAGGAAGTAAATCGGTGAGTGGGTGAATGAGAGAATGAGTGAGTGAGTGAGTGAGTGATTGAGGGAGGGAGGGAGTGAAGGAGTGAGAGAAGGAAAGGGAAGGAGAGAGGGGGGAAGTAAATCGGTGAGTGGGTGAATGAGAGAATGAGTGAGTGAGTGAGTGAGTGTGAGTGAGTGAGTGAGTGAGTGAGTGAGTGAGTGAGTGAGTGAGTGAGTGAGTGAGTGAGTGAGTGAGTGAATAGTACAGCTTTCACTTATTTGTATGAGACGTTCAATATTCATACATATGTAAGAGACACACAATATTCACACAATCATATGCATCAGACGCACAGTCGTACAGTACAAATGAGATGTCTGTATGGTATATATATGAGACGTACAGTATACACGAGTGAAGATGTATAGTATATGTGAGACGCACAGTATGCAATAGATGTATAGTATTACGTGAGAGGTACAGTATGCGTGAGATGTATAGTATGTATGAGACGTACAATACGCATGAGATGCATAGAATGTATAAGATGTACAGTATGCATGAGATGTTTTGTATGTATGAGACATATAGTATGCATGAGTCAAGATGTATAGTACGTATGAGACGTACAGTATGCACGAGTTAAGATGTATAGTATGTATGAGGCGTACAGTATGCACGAGTTAAGATATATAGTACCGGTATGTATGAGAGGTAGAGTATGCATTAGATGTATAGTATGTATGAGACGCACAGTATGCACGAGTTAAAATAGTATGTATGAGACGTACAGTATGCATTAGATGTATAGTATGTATGAGACGTACAGTATGCACGAGTTAGTATGAGACGTACAGTATGCACGAGTTAAAATAGTATGCATGAGACGTACAGCATGCATAAGATGTATAGTATGTATGAGACGTACACATAAGATGTACAGTATGCATGAGATGTATAGTATGCATGAGACGTACAGCATGCATAAGATGTATAGTATGTATGAGACATACACACAAGGTGTACAGTATGCATGAGATGTATAGTATGTATGAGACGTACACATAAGGTGTACAGTATGCATGAGATGTATAGTATGTATGAGACGTACAGTATTCACATATGTACGAGAGGGTGGCAGTAGAGCAATCCTGATCTTTCAGTCTGTGTCTGCCTGGGCTCAATTTGAGGCAGTCGTGGGATACAGCACTTGGTTGATCATGTGCCCAGGCTGTGGAGGTTACCACTTGACCAGTAGAGAACCAGCGAAAATCTCCAGTGGCGGTATGACGCCTCCCGCCTAGCCAGGTCTCTGAGGGTTAAATAGAGTAGTGGTGGTGGGAGTGTTGATAGTGTAAGCGCTGAGGATGACGATAATGATGATGATGGTGGTGATAGTATGAATGCTAGAGATAATGATGATGGTAGTGGCGGTGGTTGTGGTGGTTGTATTGAAAGTATTGACGCTGAAGATGATGATAGTGATCATGATGGTTGTAGTGGTGGTGGTTGTGGTAGCGTGGTCGCCGAAGGTGAAAATGGTGGTGGGGATTGTGATGGTAGCGGTAATGGATTTTTCAACTGGATGTACGTGTCGTTGTGTTGATGATGGTACCGTAGTATAAATGCTGAAGATGTTGCCGACAGTGGTGGTAATATGAATGCTGAAGACGATGATGGGTGTGATGGTAGTGATGTTGGTGGTAGAGTAAATAATGAAGAATATAAAGATGATGGAGATGGTGTGGTAATGCTGAGAAAGATATAGTGTAATAAAGGAGAGGGCTGTAGTGACGAACTACTGCTGTTCTAAGAACTAGGCTATCATTCAGTGACTCACTGCCAGTATGTAACATGGCCATCTCTCGTACAAAGGTCATTCTGTCCTCTGTGTGTGGCTCTGCCAGTTGACCAGGGAAATCACCAGCTGCACACAGGTCCTAGGAAAATACCATACAAAAATTGGGCTGAAGCCGCGCTGAGTCAACTCTGTTATGCAACTGTTTTGACTCCGTCCGACAGGTATCTCTTTCGGCCAGCTATCTCAAGACAGTTTTGTCGCACCCGGGTGAATGAGACAGATTTGTTTCCGTCTCGCCAGTGGGCGAGGCTCCGTTCAATTCCACGGTCCACATCTTACAATTAAGCCAAGTCAAAACAGACTTGGCTCAGTACGCCACTAGAGCAACACCGGAGATGACTCTAACGTTTGTCAGTAACAATATATTATAATTATACTCATGGGTTTGGGCACAACCCGCCCAATTCTAGAAAGGTCAACTTTAAAGGACGAAGGGAAAAAAAACCTATTAACTGTGAAAGGGTCAACTGATATACAGGTTGTTTCTTTTTCGTAGGGTCTAACGCGTTCTATGGTAAGATAGTTTCAGCATGATTTAGAACAGTGGTTCTCACCTTGGGCAATATCGGGGGGGGGGGGGGGACGATTTGGATTTAGGGGGAGCAAAAACGAGGAAAAGGGTCAGAAGGGGCGAAAACAATGAAATAGGGGTGAGATGGGGGGGGGGGGGGGGAGGCATGAAAGAAGGTTGATTTAGAGACAAATGCCGGGCTCCTACTGACTTGATCAACCTTACACGTATGTGAGTTTCATGAACAGAAAAGGCCTATTTTGTAAGTGAATGTGATAAAGAAATACTTTCTGTTTTATAATAAATAGACAGCACGCTTCTTCTCATTAGTAAGACTTTGAAACACTTAACAGCATAATTTGTGTGCAGTCTGTCTTCTTGTGAAATGTATCCGTCGGGTTTGAGTAGGGATTTTGTTGTTGCTGTTGTTGTTGTTTTGTTTGCTTGTTTTAAGGCGGCGGGGGGGGGGGGAGGGGGGCGGGCAGGGGGGGGGGGATTGGGGAAGGGTGATGACCAAAAAAAAATTTAGCCTAAGGGGGCGATTGCCTGAAAGAGGTTGAGAATCACTGATGTAGAGTGACGAGCTGTACAGCTTCCAAAATAAGCCCAAATAAAAACACTATACTACAACCGTATCACTGCTACTAGGTAGAATGCGCATGGCGTCACAGAGTTTTGGTTTTGTACTTCCGCCAAACAAGATGGCCGGTGGATCAGCTGATGAGTGTAACTTCGAGATGTGACTAAGCGGTTAAAATGCCTGCTGGTTGCATTGCAGTTGACTGTTGTGACAGGGGTGGAAAGGATTTATCCAAGCTGGTCAGATTCCCTACCATCCGTGTAAACAAGAGAAAGGAAGTGAAAGAATTGACCGAACGTCTCCCATGTGCGTATACCCACATGTCATTGTTTACAGTAGTGAACTTTTTTAAAACTCGCCGCCGATTGGTTCGCGACGCCTTAAGTGGGTCTGGACAGACAAGATGGTGGATATGCGCATTCTATCTATAGCCACAATTGTTCATCCAGTTGGCCCTCATAGCGCCTGACACATGAAACTGCCTGATAATTAAAAGGCGTCTTGTATCCGTCGAGTGAGACAACCGTTCACCTGAACTAAGTATGTATATAAAATATACCTGAGCCTGTTGCCAGTCCACATCAGCTTCTGTATACTTGTAGCAATAGCCCTTGAAATATTGCGCGTCATCGAAGAAGGGGCAGGGACTGCCGTACACAACTGCAGTATAGAAGCGAATACATCGGTGATTTGCTAGTAGCACAGAAAGTGAAAGGGGGGGGGGAAGGAGTTAGAGAGTGGAGGAGAGAGAGGGTGTATGTATGTGTGAAAGAGAGAGAAAGAGAGGGAAGGAGAGAGAGAAAGGGGGAAGTGGGAGATATATAAACGTAAACAAAATAAAATTTTACAATGAATTTTGAAAGGAACGAAAATCTTCTTTGCGCTAAAAAGAAAAGGGAAAATTTCAATAATTGTAAGAAGAATCTGATCAACTGAATTAATAAATGAAAAACTTTTTTCCTAAAGCGGTTTTTGACAAATTCGGTTGAAAACTGAGTTACGTGCCTTACATCATTAATTTTTACCCTCTCTCCCAGCCCATGTTTGTGACGAATGATTGTCCCCAAACTGTCCATTTATCGTTTTAGATTTACTATTAAAAGATCTTTGGTTTTTCCGAAATCGTGGAGATTTTTCTGCGGCAAATAATTTTGAATACTAAGTTTTTTAGGGAAAAAGGTTCCCCGAATACGGACGGGCTACTTTGCTGTGGTAGGTGCTGCATAGTACACTGTGATGATTCTGTTGTTAACCTTGGTAATCCATGCTGATGTTAACAGTACCATCATATTTACCTAAATATAATACCACAGAACTGAGGAGATGGCAAAATTCATTTTATTTTAAACTTCAAATAATCAATGAAAGTGGGCTGGCCATATCGGAAGAATGAAAGATAACAGATGGGGAAAGCAATGGGCTGAATGGAGGTATAGGCAATGAAAGAGAACAAGAGGACGCCCAGAGAGACAATAGAGAGATGATATTGTACAGACAGGTGGACAGGCGTGGACACGACGGACGGAAAACAGAAAAGAATGGAGATCATTGGCGGAGGGCTATACCCTGCAGTGGATGGACAAGGCTGAACAAGAACAACACACAAACAAGTTAGTGATCAATTTGGTTCTGTGATTATACCAAACGGATGGTTACATTCCTATGAGTATTTCTAGTATAAAATCCATGAGTTTAATGTGATAATTAAAAGTACACGTTAAAACAACATTTGCGAGGGGCCAGGAAGTTGCATTTTGGCCTTATTTATGTAGGAACCCGAAACATTCAAGGAATCAGTAACTTAGTTCTGAGGAATAAAGAACATTCGCTGATTTGTTTTAAGGATTGGTTAATTAATACGAGTATCATTAAACCGTATTGTAATCATGTATTAATTATCAATCAAACTGGAAATGCCCAGATTCTGAGCTTTCGGCATGTCATTTTATGCAATCAAAGCTTCCGGACCAGAAGGGGAGGGAGCAGATGAGTGTAGGATAAGAGGGGGGGCTACTCCCCTGGCACAGGCAAAAGTGGGGAGGGTGGACTCATCAATAAAATACTATTGCTATTAGGAAGAGAGCCAATGGATTTCCCTTAGCATACACTATTATTTTAAAGAAGATTCACAAAACGGTTAATACAGACAACTTACAGACAAACAACTGTAGATACCAGTAACTGTAACCAATGTATATATTCTGAATTAGTATTGTTACAAGTACGTATGCCCCAAAGTCTTTTGCGCTAAATGTACGTATCTTAAAGCCTTTTATGACTCCAGAGCTAGAGAACTCCTCCCTAAATACCCCTAACAACAGCCTTAATTATTCTTTCAGGTTTCCTTTCTGTTTACCTCCTGTTTTTTTAGTTGAAAGGGTAGGGGGCAGGGTTAGGGATTCGATAAGATTTAGGGTTGAGGATAACGACGGGATTAGGGATAGGTACGTATGCGTATGCGCCCCTTGCGCCAAACGCTTGAGATGCGTATGCACTTATAACAAACAGCCATTCCAAATTTATTGCATGTATCTCTGATGAACATCAAAACAAAAATACTTAATGAGCAAATAGAGACTGAGGGCTATATGTCTCATCTGGCCTGGACTTTTACCCAGCGTTTGCAGTTTTCACGGGCGTTTCTATCATGAATCCACATGGACAAGCCGTGGACCACTGGGCAGAGGCAACATTTCCTTTTACAGTTGTACTCACCTCTTAGAAAGCCGAGCGCCAACAACATCCAATTATTCATCATAATGGCAGACCCTGTGGTGAAGAATTCTGGGCGTCCAGTGAGGAAGAGAAAATCTGTATGGTTCTACACCCCTTTTGTTGTATTTTGGAGTAGTAGTTATTGTGTTGTCGTTGGGGGTGATTGCGGTGGTGGTAGTGGTGGTAGTGGTGGTAAAGGTTATAAGAGAAGTGAATCTTTTAAGGAATGTATTAATCATCGACCTGACATCTAAACTTGGCCAGGCAAACGGGTTAGTCGAAGAAATAAAATTCACGTATTTTGCAATGAACGAGTATTTCCCTTGTGATGACTAACGTTGGTCTTGTACGACATCGCTACAGCAAAGTTTTCATATGAATGTATGCCTTTGTTTCTGGAGACACTCAGTCTAGGTTCATGTCGCTCCCTAATCTGAACGAGTGAAATCTTCAACAATATAAGGAGCTATTATTAATCAAATGTAAGTGGATCTGGCGAATTTGGGCCCAAGGTCAAGGGATCAAATTCCTGAGAAAACCCCTCCAAGGGGGAGAATTTTTCTATGGAAACTGAGATTCGCTTATAAAACGAAATATTATAGCCCAACGTTTTTGTTTTAATTTTGATAAGAGATGCATGTTATAATATTTGGAGTAGCTGTTATCGTAAGTACGTACGCACCCTAAAACTGGCCATTTTTTGTGCATTCCTTTGAAATATTTTGCTTGAAGTCGTCTTAGAATATTTTATCTTGATTTTTTAAAAAGGTATAAAAATTTTACCCTGAGCCCGATTTCGACAGATCCACTCACAAGTGGTAATTAATGGCATTTCTGTGGAGTCCTGGAATGGCCACATTAAAAGAAGGAGTAGAATATACTCATACGTATGCATCCAGTTAAGAACTAGAAGAATGCATAGGAAGAATCAACATGAAAAAACGACCAATGACACAAACACCCAAAGATACGGTTTGATTTTTCTTACAGTTCCAGCAGTTACACGAAACAAATTAAATTCCACTGCCTCAGAATGTCCCTAGAACTGTGACCAAAACAAAAGAAAAAGGCCTCCTTGTCTAAATCACATGGGGACGAGACTGTCTAGAGGCAAGGTGTTCGCCTCTTATGTCGAAGGTACCGGGTTCGATCCCCGGTCGGTGCAGGCATGTTGGAATTTTTTTTTCCCCCCGAAAAAAATTCCTGTCCCTGATCCTATAGGTAGGTAGGATCGAGCACCTAGTCTTCTCGGATGAGGACGAAACACTCGGAAGATACCTCGGCAGTTGAAAGTCGAGAAGAGTAAGCCGAACAAGGCCGCTGCCCGGGCAAAATTAAAAAAGAAAAAAAAAACTAATCCCTACCACAACAATCAAAATAAGATTAAGAACAAGAACAGTAACGTGTAAATGCCAATGGCAGCGAACCTCCTACAGCAAAGACCTTAGCACATCCAAATCACACTCAAATCAGAGATTTTTAGACAGTCAGAATGGCTTATGTTCAGAAAGCAGGCAGGACGTGATTTACATATTACATCTCTTGCCTCAAGTTCTTTCTTGACCAATGGCTTAACAAAATAGCTTGTGCGTCAGCTTGGCTGTTTTTCCCTTACCTGGCATAAAATAATTTATGTGTAAACGAAGGCGAATTTACTCAGTCAACATATCCAATTGTTTTTGCACGCCTAAGAAATTTGGCCAAACATGGGACTGTTAACTGTGAGTGTAAAAGAAATTGATTAAGAATTAGAAACAAAAAACGACTAACTACCCCGGCAGCATTTAATGTTAAAGATTTGGTACACAGAGGTAGGGCTCTGTGACTCGGACCATAAAAGATCGATTATTGGTTGTACCTGATTCAGCCTTGAGGATCGACAGGTGCCGGTTCACATCCAAACATCCACACAGTGTTCAGCGTGAAACGTTATATTTTCTTTGACAGACAAACATAGACCTACAGATTGGTAGGCAGGCCGGTGTGACGAAGTATTTGTTCCCCCATAGTGGACGTTCCCCCGGAACTAGTAGTTTTTAGTACTTATTTCTGTTGCGGGGGTTGTGTCAAATTTGTACAACTAATTTTTATTTGATAGTTCCTTTTGTTGTTGTTGTTGTTGTTTTTGTGCATTTTATTTGTTGATTTACATCTGTTTATTTGTTGCTTTTATCGTAATATTTAACTATAATTTTTATACATGTATGTGTGTCTGGTTGTGTATGAATATGTGTGTTGGTATGTGAAGATAAAAAGACAAATAGAATGAGATAGCTCGGAATGGTCAGTTCCTGTCGGGTGTCACAGATGTCAGGGTTTAAGTAATATAAATGCCGTGCTGGGTCACGACTTGTAAGGAGTTGATTTTTCACGGTCTCGTTGATTATAACCAGCGTAATTTTGTCCTTGAACTGTTCTCGTGAACAGTTTGTTTTGAAACACTTTTTTTCTTAGAGATGGAAAGAAAGTGGGGCGAGATAGAATAAATGGATAAGTTAGGAGTGACAGTGCAATTCTCGACCCCTGATTTGATGAACACTTAGAAGGGAAGAGAAGGGGTGAATAAGGATAGATAGTTTAAGACGCTTAGTCGCGTTCAGAAATTCGTACATAAAATGTAGAAAGCACGAGGGTTTAAAGATTTCAGTAACTGTTTTGACATTTTAAATTGACCTTGTCTGTTTTAGTACAAGGCCGTGACCAACTCCCACGTAGAATATATTAATACTGCGAGATGAGCTCGCATGGATGCACCAATCAAATCTAGGGATTTGGACGGTAATTTGCAGGTGGCTGCACAGTATAAAAGCGTAGCCATACCTATGCCCATTACTCCATACAGAAAATTCCAATCTGTGCAGGCGTCGGCACGATTCTGCCTGAAGAATCATAAGACTGTTGATTCATGTCTAGTCCACTATAGACATTGAGATGAAGCCATATGCTTGAATGAGATATGCCCACTGCTATTGTCTACTGTTCCCTGGTTTTTCTAATACCAGGGACCAAGTGTAAGTGTTTGTCCTTTGATGATTCAACAATGAACGAGGAACTGGACATAATTTATCCAGTAGGACAGGATTGCCGCATATGCTAGGAGTGCTACCCAAGAATGCAAGACAAAGATTTATATTGACTTGCAACTAGTATGAATGTTTGGCATACACATCTGTGAATTGGGATTGATTTGTCTGGATGAGGCTGGGGATTGCCAGCCCATCCTAGAGTAGATCCAATAGACTTAACTACGTCAGTTTATATTGACGAGCTTGATCCATTATAAGCGGTAGGCACAAATAGCTGAGATGACATCGTCGCCAGAGACGATATTAGTATATTGCTTGATAGATAGTAGGCAGACTATATCTGAGAGATATATGACTAGTAATTAAATTGTTAGTGAGTCAGAATGATCATAACATTATAGGAATCTAGAGAAGACTTCTAGTGACATATTATTGAATTTTCATTTGATGCTGCTGATGTTGTCTTTTAGTATGTAATAGATCTAGACAAAATTGTTAGGAAATTTAATGTAATTAAATTTGTGGCCCTGCAGGTCTGTTTATGAAACTTATTCAGATTGTTCTTAGTGTGTGGCATGGTACGAAAGATTAAATAGTAAATACCTCTCGATTTAAAATGCAGTCATAATATCATCATTGAGAAGACCCTCTTCATAACAGCTAGAGGGCACTACCACCCAGTACCAGAACCCTAACACTGGAGAGGGACCCCCTAAAGAACTTAAAGAACGCCATGCCATTTAGATAAATTATTCTTAAAACCTATTGACAGACTTACCCTTAGATCCATCTATTGCATTTTATTCCATTATTTCATATTGTACTGTTATAACATTGGGATTTCAGGTCCTTTTTACTTTAGGTTATAGTTAATTTGTATTAATATGACATTTTCTTTCAATTTCATATAACGAGCTGATCATCCCATTGACCCGACGACACCGGCGAGGGACACCATTCACCTTAGATATCTACCTGTAACAGAAACACGACATTTTTTTTGGACTTGGAACGAGCTATGGATTGAGGACATCACCATCTGAATTCCTCAAAAAAAAGTTAAGTGAACCATCTGATTGTCAGTTTTGAGGAGGGCGAGGTGCTTTCCGCTCTCAGTATTTACAGGCTTTTTTCCTTTACTATATGTTTAGTTTAAGAGCGGGAGGTTGGATGGGATCATAGTTTAGCATATCTTCTTTGCCATTACGAAGGATATTGGAGTGCCTTGGTGGCTATTGATAACTCGGGGGGATTTGCTTCTCTGTGAATAGTTCTATTAGGGATCCATTATTCGTATAGATTGTGGCGTTCCTCTTGCTTCCTCACACTTCTTTAGGAAGATGTCTCTCCTGTCTTTTTCTTAAACTTTCTGTAATATAAGTTAGGACTTGTAGGGTCTGTTATCGTTCGTCTTTCTTGTGAGTCTACCGTCTTGTTTAGTGTATTTTTTTTTCTTCCTTCCTTATAAACTTTATACTAGTATATTGACATTGCTATGTTTACAATATATGCCTGAGGTGTTTCACGTGCTAAAACCACGTTGAATTGTAATCTGGTATTGATATGTGAGAGAGAGAGAGATACAAAATTTTTGGTCACGTGCTAATTTCACGTCGAATATAGAGAGAATAATTTTGCAGTGGTAACAGAGGACACTGCATGTTCGCGTTTTGAGAGTTTTTGCAGTGGTAACAGAGGACACTGCGTGTGCGCGTTTTGAGAAGAGAGAGATATTCCAAATTTGTCGCGTTGAGAGAGAGATATATATTTTCGATTCGTCGCATTGAGAGAGCGATACATTTTTGACAGTGATAACTGGTTCGTCGCGTTGAGAGAGACATAAATTTTGAGAGTGATCACTCAAGACACTGATTTGTCGCATTGAAGGCGATACATATATATTTTATTGCATTGGAATAGACGGCACTGCCTTACTAGTATTCATATTCAGAGAGAGAGAGATAAAATTTTTTGCAGTGCAAGTGACACTGCCTGCAATTTACAGAGAGAGATAGAACGTTCTTTTCGCGAATCAGTGCTAACATAGGACACTGGATTAATATTGAGAGAGAGTAACTGTTAGAGATAATATAATTGATACCGCGGTATACCGTAACAGTAGGTAAATACTTACTAATTGTGCACACATTAGCGTGCCAGTGTTTTGATTCTATACGAATCAATACGAGAAACAGATTTTAATACACATTATGGCCAATTTCCTCAAATACATTGAATCTGCCAAGGCCCTGGGTATACCAGAAGAAGAACGCGCCTCGTGGTGCGAACGACAAATACAGCAGGACCGAGACCGAGAGGATCGAAAAGAAGCAAGAGAAAGAGAAAGAGAAAAAGAAAGAGAGAGAGAAAAGGAAAGAGAAAGAGAAAGAGAAAAAGAAGAAAGAGAGAGAGAAAAGGAACAAAGAGAAAGAGAAAGAGAAAAAGAAGAAAGAGAGAGAGAAAAGGAACAAAGAGAAAGAGAACGAGAAAAAGAGGCTTTGGAGAGGAAAAAAAGGGAGCATGAACTCGCTGTAGAGAGGGAAAAAAGGAAGCGTGAGCTAACGTTAAAGAGATTAGAGCTGGAGTCCTTTGTGACCCCCACTTCGTCATTTCTTACACCGCGGGATTTTCCGAATCGCAGTAATTTATCCCCGCGTCGAGGATACCAGAGCTGTTCTCTTTACGAGCCTCGTCCATATTATCGTGGCAACTATCCAGGCCAACAATATAACCGGCTTCAGAGACCGCCCCGCCGAGTGTATTTTAGTGATAATAATGATTATGATAGACCGCAAGGTCGGCCTTATCGTGGACACGACTCACACCGTATTATGTGCTTCAGGTGTAATCAGTTCGGCCACATACAAAGATTTTGTACCGTTAAAATGGGAGCGGCAAAGGCCTGCTCTCTACAATCGACACCCTATACAGATGTTGGTTATACTAATAAATCTTCATCGCAATCAAAAGCTATTCCAGTCATGTCGGCCCTACATGAATTGGGTGAATTAATATTTTACCAGGGCCGCGTGAACGCGATTCGCGCTTCCGTTCTACGTGACTCCGGATGCACGACTATCGGCGTTCGGCAGTCACTAGTCCGTCCAACACAATTTTTGGATAAGGATGTAACTTGTATTACTTTTGGCGGATCTGTAGAGCGATTCCGTCTTGCAGAAGTTTATATTGATACACCTTTTCTCACAGGTATTGTTACCGCATGTGTACTGCCTAATCCGGTGGCTGATTTAATCATAGGGAATGTACCTCAAGTAATAAAGTTTCCTATCGGTAACTTGGAAATTTGGACTGAGGATGAGAGTGTTGCTTGTGCGACAACACGCTTACAATCGAGTCGACGAGCAGACAGTGCATTGAGTAACCCTACTATTGAATTGAACATAACGTCTAGTGCATTCCATGATGAGCAACAGTCAGACCCCACATTGAAACATTTGTTTACTAAAGTTGATCCTACAGCGCCGGATACCTCTAAGTTTCTTATTAAAGATGACTTATTATATCGTAATTTTCGGAATAAGCGAGAGGCCGTTATGCAGCTTGTAGTACCAAGATCTTTTCGTCGCGACATTATTCGTCTCGCGCATGACACTTCCTTGGCGGGTCACCAAGGAAAGGCCAGAACTAAGTCTCGAATACTATCGCAATTTTTTTGGCCCAGTATTCACGCAGATGTAAACCGGTTCGTATCAACATGTGACGTATGTCAGAGACGTACTCCTAAAGGGAGAGCATCGCGGGCTCCTCTGCAGGAGATGCCAATGGTCTCCAGACCATTTGAGCGCGTTGCCGTAGATATAGTTGGCCCTCTACACAAGTCAGACAGAGGACATCGCTTCATACTTTCTGTCATTGACTACGCAACACGTTGGCCAGAGGCCATTCCACTAAAAGACATTTCAGCCGACCATGTGGCTGAAGCCCTTATTACTGTTTTTTCGCGTCTTGGATTTCCGGTTGAAATTTTATCGGACAGAGGTCCACAGTTTACCTCTGAACTTTTTAAGAAAGTCTTGGAATTGGTAGGGATTAAACAAAGATTGACATCTCCATACCACCCACAGTCTAATGGCTGCTGTGAACGATGGAATGCTACCATGAAAGCTATGCTTGCGCGAGTTTCGGCCGACAAGCCGTGTGATTGGGATCGACAGCTCCCCGCTATTCTCTTTGCATACCGAGAACTACCGAACGCATCGACGGGTTTTTCCCCCTTCGAATTATTGTATGGTCGCAAGCCGCGTGGTCCAATGGCCATACTCCGTGATTTATTCGCCGGATCAGACACCGACGACAACGATACGCGGTCTGCATATCAATACGTTGTAGACTTGCGACATAGAATTCTTAATGCATGTCAGCTCGCACAAAAATCTTCGACTGCGCATGCGAGTCTTTATAAACTATATCGTGATCAGAGTAGCCGATTGCGAACCTTGGCCGTCGGAGACCAAACTCTTGTTCTCCTTCCGGAGACGAAAAATAAACTCCTTCTTACATGGAAGGGACCTTTTAAAGTCCTAAAGAGACTTTCTCGAGTAAATTATCTTATCAAGATTCGGGGACAGGACAAAGTCTTCCATATAAATATGTTAAAGCAGTACCTGTCCGACGATGATAATCGTCAGAATAATCGCCGAAATGTGGTTGCTCAGGCCAATGCGGCCTTAGTTTCAGTTGACGATGATGATCCTATTAAGATAGAGCATTCAATCCCCGCACTGCAATCTTCTGAAAATACTTCGGATGTACATATAAATCCAGATCTGTCTGAATCGCAAAGACAAGATATAAGAGATTTGCTTAACGAGTTTACTACGGTCTTTACTGATCTACCAGGTAATACTTCATTGGTACAGCATGTTATAAGATTAAAGACGGATATACCCGTCTTTGTTAAACCATACCCGCGTCCGCTGCACGCACAGGAGACTATAATAACCGAGGTACGTAACATGTTTCACCTGGGAGTGATAGAGCGATCGACGAGCCCATATAACTCACCCATCGTCTTAGTGAAAAAAAAAGATGATACAGTGCGTTTTTGTATTGACTATCATAAACTTAATGAGGTTACGATATATGACGCTGAACCGATTCCCAACCAGGAGAATCTTTTTGCGCAGTTAGCGAGGGCAACGATTTTTTCTAAAATTGACCTTTCCAAAGGCTATTGGCAAATTCCGCTTGATGAGAATAGCAAGCAATATACCGCTTTTCAGACCCCGTTGGGTCTTATGCAGTGGCGCTATATGCCTTTTGGATTAGTTACAGCCCCTGCCACTTTCGCGCGTATGATGACAATATTGCTCCAGAATATGAATTCCGTGTTGTCGTATTTTGACGACATTTGTATTTATCAAACCGATTGGTCGGGCCACCTCGCAGCCCTACGTCAAGTTTTTATTGCTCTTCATCGAGCTGGCCTTACGGCGAAACCCAGTAAAGTGTTTTTAGGATACAATGAAATTAATTTTCTGGGCCATACGATTGCCCACGGCGTTCAGACCCCTGATGACAAGAAGATAACTACCATCTTAAAGCTCCAAGCCCCTCGAACTAAGAAAGAAGTTCGTAGTTTATTGGGCTTTCTTAATTATTATAGGAAGTTCATTCCAAATTTTTCTTCGCTTACAGCTCCGTTGTCGGACCTCACAAGAAAGAATTTTCCTAATAAAGTGAAATGGACAACCGAATGTACTGATACACTTCGTACCGTTCAACGATTGTTTTCGACTTCCCCCATTCTCATACTGCCAGATATAAACCAAATATTTATTGTCCGCACTGATGCGTCGGACAAGGGATTAGGAGCTGTGTTGTTGCAGGAACGAGACGATACCTTGCGGCAGTGTCTATACGCCAGCCGCAAGTTGCTAGATAGGGAATGCCGCTATGCAATTATCGAGCGAGAGTGCCTCGCTATCATTTTTGCTGTAAACGCATTTTCGCGATATCTACTCATGTCAGAGTTTATAATTGAAACGGACCATCGTCCGTTGTTATTCTTGAAGTCTAACAGGGCTAAAAATGCTCGATTAACGAGGTGGAGTCTTGCACTCCAGGAATACCGATTTGTTATCCGGGCTATCCCTGGCGGTGACAATTCCCAAGCTGATGTTTTGTCACGTCTAATTTAGTTTCCTATTAAAGAGTGTTGTGTCTTGTATTGGGGTTGGATAGTACTTTTCCCCCTCAATTCTGGACGGTGGATGGATTCACATTTATCTTGTTCATTACTTTATGAACCAGTTTTACAATCCTTTTTTGTGAATATCCTCTTTCCACCAGCGTCATTCCGGACTGTGACCTGAACTTCTGACAAACCTGACGCCCTTGTCAGCGGGTCAATGAGATGGAGACATGGCAAACCAAGCTACCAGAGCTACTGCTGCCATTGGATACCACAGTATTTTAATTAACAATATATTGTTTGTGAATGTGTATATAAGCAGCAATTATGTGTGTTGACTAGATAATTATGAGCCTATTCCTTCAGTAAGGCCTGATTGTTTGATAGTAGTTATACTTTAATTCAGCAGTATACAGTGACATAGTCATTGTTATTATAAATGTTCATGAGAAGTTTGATAGTGTGGAGTGAGAATGTTTCCATAGATTAGATTTTACAGAACGTGGCATCAATAATGGTATGCTTTTTGTCCATCCAATATGCACGTTCTTAGTTAAATTTTTGTTCTCAAGCTTAAGACTGACTTTTCTACAGTAGTACTTAAGCCCCCACCACAATAACTTTGGGGTTTCTTGGATCCTATCGTGTAAATTTTTCTTAAAATTTCCACTGGGGTGGGGGATGTCAGGGTTTAAGTAATATAAATGCCGTGCTGGGTCACGACTTGTAAGGAGTTGATTTTTCACGGTCTCGTTGATTATAACCAGCGTAATTTTGTCCTTGAACTGTTCTCGTGAACAGTTTGTTTTGAAACACTTTTTTTCTTAGAGATGGAAAGAAAGTGGGGCGAGATAGAATAAATGGATAAGTTAGGAGTGACAGTGCAATTCTCGACCCCGTGATTTGATGAACACTTAGAAGGGAAGAGAAGGGGTGAATAAGGATAGATAGTTTAAGACGCTTAGTCGCGTTCAGAAATTCGTACATAAAATGTAGAAAGCACGAGGGTTTAAAGATTTCAGTAATTGTTTTGACATTTTAAATTGACCTTGTCTGTTTTAGTACAAGGCCGTGACCAACTCCCACGTAGAATATATTAATACTGCGAGATGAGCTCGCATGGATGCACCAATCAAATCTAGGGATTTGGACGGTAATTTGCAGGTGGCTGCACAGTATAAAAGCGTAGCCATACCTATGCCCATTACTCCATACAGAAAATTCCAATCTGTGCAGGCGTCGGCACGATTCTGCCTGAAGAATCATAAGACTGTTGATTCATGTCTAGTCCACTATAGACATTGAGATGAAGCCATATGCTTGAATGAGATATGCCCACTGCTATTGTCTACTGTTCCCTGGTTTTTCTAATACCAGGGACCAAGTGTAAGTGTTTGTCCTTTGATGATTCAACAATGAACGAGGAACTGGACATAATTTATCCAGTAGGACAGGATTGCCGCATATGCTAGGAGTGCTACCCAAGAATGCAAGACAAAGATTTATATTGACTTGCAAGTAGTATGAATGTTTGGCATACACATCTGTGAATTGGGATTGATTTGTCTGGATGAGGCTGGGGATTGCCAGCCCATCCTAGAGTAGATCCAATAGACTTAACTACGTCAGTTTATATTGACGAGCTTGATCCATTATAAGCGGTAGGCACAAATAGCTGAGATGACATCGTCGCCAGAGACGATATTAGTATATTGCTTGATAGATAGTAGGCAGACTATATCTGAGAGATATATGACTAGTAATTAAATTGTTAGTGAGTCAGAATGATCATAACATTATAGGAATCTAGAGAAGACTTCTAGTGACATATTATTGAATTTTCATTTGATGCTGCTGATGTTGTCTTTTAGTATGTAATAGATCTAGACAAAATTGTTAGGAAATTTAATGTAATTAAATTTGTGGCCCTGCAGGTCTGTTTATGAAACTTATTCAGATTGTTCTTAGTGTGTGGCATGGTACGAAAGATTAAATAGTAAATACCTCTCGATTTAAAATGCAGTCATAATATCATCATTGAGAAGACCCTCTTCATAACAGCTAGAGGGCACTACCCATTTCCAGATCCGTAACAACAGATTTGATCCTAACTGGACCAGAAAAGGTAGAGAATGTCATTGGTCGAATGGCCCTCAAGAACAGATGATAAAATGATGTGGAGAGAAAAGCATGTTTTTTATGCTATTTGAAATTTGGGGGGGAGGTGGGGGGAGGGGGGGGGGTTGTAAAGCACATGCCATATTTGGGAAGTTGAGTCTGTCGTGATTGTCATGATTCGGATGTTGTTAGATCTCACGCAGAGCGTGAGTGGTTTTTTTACCAGGGCCATGAGAAATTGGCTGGTGGCCTTGAACGGTCCTCACGAATTATAGTTGGTGAGTAAATAAATGTAAAGTTAAACTGTTAGATTCACGCTTGTCGGTTTTAATGTTCGTGATTAATAAGTAATGGAGTAGGGGTGAAACAAGGTGGGGATAGTTGACATTGTTAAGTATGACTAGACAAGTTTTTGCACGTTAACTGGCTGGTAGAATAGTGCAGACGTATTACTACAATTAAAATGGTGGGAGGTTTCGGCCAATGAGATTGCCGAACTAATTGGGCCAGCGGACTAGCACTGCTGGGTAGTTGGATAGTATAAAACATCGTGTAACGTTCAGATTCATTGAATACAGACGAGCAGAAGCATCGTGTCGTGAAGTATCTCCGGTTGGCCAGTACCTGAATTGTGTGATCTGAAGACTAGAAGTCCTTGCTAACGGACTGACTGAGCTCTAGAAAGAAAGGTCTGAGTGGGCTGACCTTTAAAAGCCCACGCTGCGCTCTTTTGATGTTCGCGCCTACCAGTAGGCGTGACCAACGGTAACATATCTTATTTGTCTAAGCATAATAGAAGTTCAGAGATAGAGAGAGAACCACAGCCTCATAGGAAGTGTAAGGAAACCCCAGCTGGCACTCGACGAACGAGTGGCCCGTATTATAGATCTATCTCCATAGTATGATTGAAGTAATATAGCACATTGTTGATGAATTGAATAGTGATTGTGCATATATATATATATATAGTCTTTTGCAACTGCTTAATTACCTACAAGTCGAAGTGTGCTTCTGTAGGCTTTGAACGTACTGGGCTCTCCTAACATTCAAGCCCATATGATTTAGGGAGAGTTTGCCTGGCGACTGGCCAGTGGCGACTTAACTGTCACTTTAGATTGATATCTAGTTTCGTATAATATACCCATTTGCTATTGATTGCAGTACATCCAATAAGGAACCATAGTTACATGAATATCATAGATTAAGTTAGTAATTAGAATTTATTGCTTTGAATATACCTCTATTGTCTTTTGTTTTGTTTATTAATATTTAAATAATAAGATGGCCTGACCGGCCTGACATAGATATACGCTCTAGTTATTTAATACTTTTCTTGTGTGGTTGTGTCCGAGTGTGAGTTAGCTGCCTCTCGTGCAGTCATAACATCCCCAAGACCCTAACTCTGCTCGTGACAGTGATCATTACACCAGCCCATCTGCAATGGGGGAACAAATACTTCACACTCACAGTTGCCACAAAGCGTGAACTATGAAGTACTCGTTCCGGGGGAATGTTTGCTATGGGGGACCAGATACTTCGTCACGCCGTGCCACTCAGCAAACACGAAAACAAATAATTATAAAAGGTAAAAGATTTGAATTGGAGCTGAAGTCATGTTCCCGTAGGAAATAACTTATCTTTTAAAGTGTTCTCAGAGGTCAATTCCCCTCCCCCACCCCCACCCCCACCCCACCAACACCCACCCAAACAACAACAACAACACACACGCGCTCCACAGTCCTGACCAATACAACATTGAAATAAGTGGAGTTTTGACTACAATTTTCATACATGATTTTGTCTTCAACCGCGTATACTGGCACGGGATGTCTGCAGTCGAAAAGCTCCTTTTGCTTTTGTTGTGCGTGCAACGGTTTCCAGGATTCTTGAGGTTTCACTTACATTTATCTGGTTTTCTCTGTTATCAGCAGCCAGAGTGGCGAATCAAATTATTATGACACCTCGCTGCCATGGATCCTGACATCGTACAGATCAAATCGACAAGTATTTTTGAAAGACACACTTTTCCATTTCGTATTCGAGCAAAAGATGTGACTTTCAGTGGAAATACAACAGTGTAAAAATGAGGCTAGACTCATTCTTAGCCATGCCCCTGTAAGATGCTGGAATCAAAGAAATACTTGGTAGCGTAAATCAGACACTGATCAGATCATTGAGATCACTCACAAAATTTGAGTTTCTATACCGGTAAACAGGACGAATCCATTTCAGTTTTAACACATGTTTGATGAAGGGGTACAATTTTCAAGTTTTGCAAATAAATCGCTATTTGCTAACACACCACCCCTAGTCGATGGGAATAGTCCAGCTGCCTAATTTTAACTCGTGTCAGCCGAGCGTTTGAAACGTATGGCATTTGGTTTTTGTATAAAGTTCGTAAAACCAAAGTCATTAACCATCGGTATTTCTTTTTAATGTAAATTATTGACTTAAACAGTAAATACATGTAAGAGAGAGAGAGAAAGAGAGAGAGAGAAAGAGAGAGAGAGAGAGAGAAACAGAGTGAGAGAGAGAGAGAGAGAGAGAGAAACAGAGTGAGAGAGAGAGAGACAGAGAGAGAGAGAGTGAGAGAGAGAGAGAGGGAAAACTGTTGTAGAAGTAGTATTACTTGCGGTTTTCGTTGTTATCGTTGTCTTGTCATTGCTGTCAGAGGAGAGAAGGGTAGTACGAAACTATGTCTGAAGAATGAAAACATGTTCGGTTTTATTCTTCTGTTCGGAAACGACGAAATTAGCAACAGCATCAATACTGTCAAGACTGGCAGTCCTATTTACTGATAAGCATAAAAGTATCGAACCTAACTACATGCAATGGTAATAGTTAATTTACAGATTTTAAAGGAATATTCACGGGGCCAGAATTTCTTTCCTACAGTAATTGTTACAAATTGTCGAGAATCTTCATTTTCTGGTAAAATCTTCTTCTTCTTTCGTTCACCAATCTAAATCTGCAGATTTGTTCTTTTAATAAAATGTACGGTTTTCTGCAGTTCTGGCAGAGCACCATAGAGTTTGATATTCAGGTCGGTGGGTTGGGGCCAATATGTTTCTCGCAGTGCTGAGAGGAGTGTGCAGTTCTGCAATATATGCTCCGTGTTTTGAGGAGACTGGCTGCACTCGCATATGGCAGATGTTCCTATTTTGAACTTGGTGAACATGTGGTGGTGGAGCCTATTGTGACCAGTTCTTAGTCTGAACAATAGTACTTGATCCTCTCTGTTCAGGAGATGATATTTATCCTGTTGGTTTATTTGCTGCCGTCTGTTGTTTTTGATGAGGTTTTTCTTCTCATAGTAAAATAAAGGGGGGACTTTTTACTACGAAGTATTTGTTCTGGGGGACCGTCTACAATATAATACTTTTCCGGGGTGAACAACTACTTCATAGCATTTGTTCCGGGGGGGACCATCTACAATATAGTACTTGTTCAATTCTCAATTGTTTTCAGTGGTTAGAAACAAAGAGAAACCAGTAATACGTCACGTAGTGGTTGTTGGTTTTTTTTTATCATTTTGTTTTAAATTATTTTATTGTTTCGTAATTTTGCTAATAAAAGTAGTTCAGGTCCTTGCAGTATTTTTTTTTACTTCACCCCCTACAAATCAAGAGTACTTCCAACTCAGGCACACATTAGCCGATTTTGATTGGACGAGTAGTTAGATGGTGACGTCACGACACTTGGTTGTTGGCGAGATTCAGCAAGTCGGCTGGGACACGAGGTTACATCAAAAATATTAGACATAATAAGATGAGACAGCAAGCGCGTTTAGCGTACACAGATTTCGTACCGCCACCTAGTGGTGAATGCGCGGAGGTCATGAATAGTGCCGTATTTTACAAAGCCAAATAGGGGAAAATATAGAATTTTGTTCACTATTCAACTATTGCTATAGACCTTGATTGAGGTCACTTAATTTGTAATTTTAACTTCAGTGGCTGTAAGAAAAACTCTGGCTATTTTTTTTCCAGTCATAGTAGCACTGTCACAAATTCGCATCATAAATTTATTATTATATCAAGCATTCTTTTCATGCTATGCGCCAATGGCCCAGCTCCCGATCAGCGCGCAAATTGTGTGCACGATTTTTTTAGAGGTGCAAAGAAGGGAGTGTCTCATCCTATCGTTTCTACTCTCTTTGGTTTCATCACACTCAAGGTGGTGGCGCCACAATCCAACTAGACCGGCGACCAAAATAGGCCGGTGCACGCCTGGTACATTCACACAAAATCACGTAATAATTTATTAAAAGACATTTTTTTTTTCGGACAAGTTCACTGCACGTGGTTTAGGGCTATGCCATATTGGTCCTATAAATTCTCCGCCTCTGTCTTTGAGAGAGTCTAAAAATTGCATGACCTTTAAACATCAGCTGAAGAGTCATCTTTTTACACTCTGAATCTCCATTTTTTCACCTGAGTATATTCTGTGTATTATTTGTGGGATTATATGATATAAATATTGTAAAGCTCGTAGAGTCTGGTTGTTTACTGGATGAAAGGCTATATAAATGCTATGTATTATTATTATTATTATTATTATAAACAGGCCAGCTGACGAGCATGTCAAAACCACAGCGAAATTCAGATGAAGAGAGGCCCAAGGCTATTCTAGCTCTGAGGCCCCTCCCAATTCCCCACCGTCACGCCTTAAGAAAGATGGAAGTGTTTTAAATGATTTGAGTAACGCGATTGATATGAGATAGGTGTTTAAAATTCCGCACTTCGCAATTTCTACTCGAAAGGACATAAGCTAAGAAAATTACAAAAGATTTGTTCAGAAACTGCTGTGCATTGTAACATCGTATGTAAGAAAAGGCTGTGCATGTCACAAAAAAAATTCGTAGATTGGCCCGAGGCGGCGAGGCTCCCCTAAGATTTTGAGGCCTTGGCTTCAGCCTACCTGGCTTAATCCTAATGGTAAATCCAGTACTGGTCAAAACTGCCTAGAACAGTGTTTCTCAGCCTTTTTTGTCCCATGCCCCACTTCAATTTTGACACCCCCCCCCCCAAACCATGCATACACACACACACACAAATGTGCACTCCGCCATGATCGGGCGAAGTACACAGTATACGAAAAGATTGAAAAGATATTTACATATTCATTACGTATACATTCAAAAGAAGTTTTAATAAAACTTGATTTCAGATAGTCGTGCATCTATCAATTTCGATATTTTAATACGACATCACCAAGGAAACCACCAGTACGACATAAACAAACAACAGTTTACCTATACAGTTATGTTAAAACAAGACATATACGTCGAAAGTTAAATATAAGTTACTTTTAAGAAATTAAGATTTCTATAGAACATCCCCAAGCCCCATTCTGAAATCCCACGCCCAACTAAAATATTGCCGCGTACCACCGGCGGGGCCCATGCTCCACCTCAAGAAACACCGGTCTAGAGTTAGCTGCCGGTAAGGGAGAAAACAATTTGCAAAAAGAAAAAGTTGTATTATTTCTTTCGCGAGGCTTTGCTCCATACAACTTTTTCTTTTTGCCAAATTTGACATCGCCAATAGTCTAGGCTTGCTGCGATCCCCCAGTTTTATAATATTTCGTCACAGAAAGGGTGACGTCGGGCACAGATTGTTTAGACACAATACAGACTTAAGTCAGTGAGACATCAGGCTAAGACGTACGTCCGGAGATGAAAGCTGCAACAGTGTGTGCACTGGGCAGTTTGTTCGGTGACTGTGGAACATGTTGTCTTTGGAAAAGCGGAAATCTCCGCCTTATTCTAGGTTTGTCGTGGATGTCATGTAGCATTCACAGTATTCTGAAGGTAGCCTCTTTCCCCCGCAAAGTTCAGCCAACTTTTTTTGTTGTTGTTGTTTTGGAAGGAGTACAAGTAAGTTGTTCACATCTGCAGTATGGCACCTTTCTCATATTTTGAATATTAATCACCAAAATATCTGTCTAGGAGGACTAAAGCTGGGTTTACATCTGTACGCAAACGGAAACTAAACCTTCAAAAATCCATCAAGTGGAACAAAGAAAGTCCATGTTTACGAAACCGGGGTTTCCCTACACATGAAAGCATTCTATTTCATCACTTCTAGGGTTTTTGACGTTTCTGTAGCTGTTTCCGTTTCTGCACACATGAAAACACAGCTTTAGTCCCCTAGACGGATATTTAGGTGATGAACAGGGCATTCTGCCACCCCTACCCCTAAAATTGCGTCTTTGAGCTTTCCTTGAGTGTTGAGGTCTTTATTTTCAGAATACTCTGCCTTTGACATTTGCACTTTTCTTTTTCTTGTTTCCATTCTTCTGGTTCTTGTTTTGGTTGTTGATGTTTCTGTTGCCATCTTTGCTTTCCTAGCCCTCAAAAGGGCTCCCTAATGGATTGACTTTTCTTGTCCTCGCTATTGTCTTCTTTCTTTCTTAGCCTCATAAGGGCTCCCGTTGTCTTTTCTTGTCCTTGTCTTGGCCTTCTTTCCTTCGTTCTTTCCTGGCCCTCAAAAGATCTCCTCTGGTGGATTGTCTTTTTTTCTTTTTGTCCTCGTCTTGGCCTTATTTCTAAGTCCTTAAAAGGACTCCTTATCGGGGGGGGGGGGCGTTCTTCTTTTTTTACTTTTGTTTTTTTCTTTGGGCTGGCGCTAAAGCAGAGGTTGAGAGAAACAGAGTAAGGAGATATTAACTACCTTAGACCTATAGGGAAATGCTTCCAGTTTTTGTTTCATTTCCTATCCTGTGACAGGGGCGGTAAGATAAGTTTGATTTGTTTGTTTTTCTAATTGGTTGTCACCCCTACTAGTTCTGGATCGAAATGTTTCCTGGTTTTATCCCTGCTTCGTGGAGGGATTTTGTTGTTGTTGTTGTCTTTTGGGGGGGGGGGGGCTGGGGGGGGGGGAGAAATGGCTTTGCTGTCTGCTTCCAAAGGAACTCCTTCTTTGTGTGTGTGTGTGTTGATCTCATTATAGTCTCAAACGTTGAAGAAACAATCAAGCTGGCTTCACAGTGGACCGTTGATGGATGTAAAGGAAGAGAGCCAGGATATCTGAGAGTGAAAGAAACACAGCCCAACACGATAATAAGATTATGCCTAAATAGCCAATCGTTTGAGATGACACTCTTTCGTCTTTAGCCGATGTTTTTGAGCGGATATATGATGAAGTGGTCTTGACTTCGACTTTCAACTTCTTCTTGATTCGTCTTGTCAGAAGGTTGATTTGTGATTGGCTGAGATTGACGACAGCACGAGTGGGCGGTGTCCAGGGGACGGAGTTAGAGGTACTGCTGACTGCAGGTCTACTCGAAGTCTGAGTGGTCAGAATGGATGTGTTTTGGACGGTAGATGAGCTGGTGTGTGGGACGTTGGTTGTAGTTGGCGTTTGGGTAGGCGCAGGCGATGTTGAGGTAGAAGCTGGCTGGGGGATCTCTGGACACATGGATGTCTTGACGTACGAGTCTGCATCGAATGTCTGGTAATGAAGAGATAAAAAAAAAATATTCTTCAAAAACAAAACAGAAACAAGAAAAATTACTTTCATTTAAGATGGATATGAATTTCTTTACATAAGCATCTGAGTACAGATGGTTGGAAGTACAAAATGACATGACTGTCATATTGCATGTCTTTTTGATGACTGTGTTAGTAAATTTGTTCTTGTCAGTTTCTCTGGCACGGCATGGCCTCCCCATGCTGTAATACAACGCGTACTCACACTTTCGATAGTGTCTTCATAAAACAAGAAAACGATAGACTTCACCAACTTTTACCAAAAATTCCCAAACTCTGTGACCTTAACCCTGCTCTTAAGTGAGACAAACATTGCATTTCGTACTAGTCAGTTGATATGAGTAGTCCGAACTTTACTCATGGCCAGTTCTTTGCCTCACCTTCTCCACTCACCAGACTATTTGATAGCTGACCTACATTCAACTAACTGGGGTTTCCCAAAAATCTTATTTTCTTCTACTCAAAATGGGGACAGACGTGACGAAGCCGGTATCACAAGGGAAGAACTATGGCCTCGGTCTCTTTTAACTTCTTTCATCAACCTCTATTATTTCATGCTTTAAAAAGTCCTTGAACTGAACAACTTTGTGACCACACAACGTTAATGTAAGAAAGATCAGAATTTCTTGAATCACTTTTTGGGGTAAAGATTTGTTCAGGTGCTGCAGTAACTTTTTATTAAGACTAATCATGGTTGCAGCTTTCAATTATCTTACTGTATTGTTTAAAAATTAACCCCAATTCCAAATTACTGGACATTTTGTTGTTGTTGTTGTTGTTGTATAATAAATTATTAAAGAAATGTTTGAATTGAAATGCAGGGGGAATTATCATAGAAAAATAAACAGGTGTTGAGACAAAATAAAAATTGACACTATAATGAATCCCAATTTGACAAGAGTCTATTCACCTAAAACTATGATTTAAGCTGTGTTTTCATTTGTACGGAAACGGAAATGGCAAAGTCAACGATGTGCGGAAATAAAATTTTGACTTGTCTGCACGTCGACTCCGTTCTTGTTTCGGTACACATAAAAACTTTCTTTCTTTTTACTATTTGAATGGATTTTTGCCGTTTCCGTTTCCGTACATAATGAAAACACAGTTTTATTCATTCATGAATTAAATGTGAAGTACTCACTGTACTTCCAGAAGAAGGCCGGCCTTGCTCAGCTCCTAGGGAGTGGCAGTACTCTGTGGAATGGTTCATGGTACCCTGCCCATATGCTGCGAATCTGACGTCCGAGTTCGGAATTGTGATGTTGTGGCGACCGTTACCCAGGGAGAAGGAGCAGCCAGAGAGATTCGTGCCTGGGGTGGGTCACAGGTCACGTGATTATCAAATTTTCTGTCTATCTACCTATCTGTCTGTCTGTCTGTCTATCTGTCTGTCTGTCTGTCTATCTGTCTGTCTGTCTGTCCGTCCGTCCGTCAATCCATCCATCCATCCATTGGGATAAATCTAGACTCTCATTTTGCAAGTCAGTTTCCAGTTCCTTGTCAGAAAAAAAACAATACATAAGTATAATTTCCTATTAGAAACACATATAACCACTAAAGACTTTGAACAAAGAATGTGGTTACAAGTACGATCGTACCCCAAGTTTCTGCACTAGGGCTACGTATTTTAAAGCCTTTTATGACTCAAGAGCTATAGAGCTCCTCCCGAAATACTCCTAACAACAGCCTTATTTAATTATTCTTTTAGATTTTTTTTTCGTTTTCCTCCTGTTTTTTGTTAAAAGAGGGCGGGGTTAGGCATTCGATAAGATTCATGATTGAGGGGTTAGGGATAGGTACGTATACGTATCCGCCCCTAGCTCAAAACGATTGGGGTGCGTACGTACTTATAACAACAGCCTTGAATAAAGCATTTTCCCTTGCAAAAATCGAAGGTATACAGTTCCTGGAAATATTGCCCATATCACATACTGTCCTGAACAAACCATGTTGGACTACATTAAATTGAAAGTACCTTGACTCGATGGTAAAGGGGAAGGGATATGACTAAGTCCCGCAATCAAAATTATTCATCACGGCGCACCTGGCTTAACCTGTGACGCATTCTGCACACTGATTTTCCAGTTGAGGAAACATGTCACTGTTCCTCCTTTTCAAAGATACGAGTTGGCCCGCTACCTCGGTGAATACACAGATGTGACTTTTGAAAGTTGAGTTTGTATCGTCAAAGTGTAAACTGGGGCACAGAAGGAAATTTCCTGTCATACTTTTTTTATTTCTACTCGAAGAATATGCCCTTTTTTTTTTCCCCAGCTCAAAAAGTGGGAACACTTTTTTCTGTTCAACTCAGTAATATGACTCAAATCAACGAAAGCATTGAAAATATGGGAACTTCAAGACCTTTCGAAATATGCCCACGCAAACCTTTACGACCCGTAATCCTATGCATAATATGACATTTTGTAGTACTTAAGGCTAAGTGGCTAAAAAGGATTTTAAGATTAGATTAATACACTGGAGGCCTTCCTTCCTTTAGTGTAATGATGCCACGAACGAAGGGGGCACGATTGAGGCTAAATGTTTCATGTACTGCAGAAAAATTGTACGAACAAAGCATGTGTATACCGTTTGCAGTGAATCTCTATGATAATTCTTATCATTATAGTCTAATAATTACAAACATATTATAAAGAAAGTAAGGCCTGCAATGTCATGAAAGGCTTTTTAACCGCCCAACGCTAAATTCTATAAAATACCATATCATACATAGACATAGAAAGACGTAGTGGTGTACGTAGGCATATTACAAAAGGTCTTGAACGTCACTATGTTTTTAATATTTTCGTTGATTTTTGAGTCACAACTGAATTGTACAGGAGAAAGTGTTCCGACATTTTGAGGCAGATAAGAAGACACATTTTCTTCGAATAGAATTAAAAAGTATGACAGGAAATTTCGTTCTACGCCTCAATTTACACATCGAAACTCAACTTTAAAAACTCACATCTGCGCATTCCCTGAGTCGACGGGCCAATTTTTAGCCTTAATAATTTTAATTAATGTCTGCATTGTTCTCCGTCAGAAGGGCGGGCCAGCTGATCTGCTTCGGCAGTGTGTCTCGCAATGTGGGTGGAGACCCACTGGTTTGTCACTAAACTGTCATTCGGTGGACCGTGGGCGTGTAGTTTTTCATTATTTTCATTATTTTCTGTATTCTCTCTTTCATTATTTTCATTATTTTCTGTATTCTCTTTTTCTTCTGTTAACACTTTAAGTTTGAGTTTGAGTTTAGAAAAAGCAAGTCGACACAATAATGGTCATTTTGTGCTAAGAAGAAACAAGACAATAGAAAATGTCATATCTTTTTGCATAATAAAATAATGCCATTTTCTCCATGCAAGAACATTTCTAATACACCCAGTGTTTTGGACGCGCCAACAGGGTCTGTGGCATTATAAAAGATATTTGCAGGGAGTTGAAACGGCCATATTTGTTGTCGCGATGTGGGTTAGATGGGGAGAATTCGACTGACACTCTTTCGAGGTCCGCTCCCACAATCGACGAACACACAAAAAAAATACTTGCACTCTAAAAATTAAATAAATCAATTGCTTTGATTTTTAGCAGAACTGTAGGGCAGTTTAATTACAGGAATTAATGTAACAAATATAATTATAAATATAAATATCAATTCAAAGGCAACTGAATCTAACTAATGAAACTACAGCTTTCTATAAAGACTAACTTATTCACTCTAACTACTTGCAGGTCATATAAGTTAGATGCCAAATAGAATCCGCGCACGTGGCGACGGATATAACAGTTTAAATTCTATTAATTCAATGAGACATGTTATGATATGGACATTTCCTCTAGACACGCCATGGAGAATGCTTGTACAACCATGCGTTGTCTGGCGGTAGCTCTGAAACTGTCTTCAAAAGTAAGTAGAACGGTTCACTTTCATCATTACAAATTAGTATGGACTCTCACCATGCGGCCCTCACTGGGAGTGAGAGCGCTGGATGTAAACGCTGTGGGTTCATATCAAACCAAGTAGCTCAGGCTCTGGAGCTTTAAAACATCACACTCCTCACAATATGGACTGCTCAACTGCGTCTCTATGTCTCTCATCTGGCTGAGGACTATCGCCGTCCACCTCGTAAATGGATTGTCTACATGTGGCCTCTATCTAAGCTCTGCACGGGTTTAAATACTAAAGCTATGTCTCGACCTTCCGTCCAGATTCATACATTTGATTGGTGCAGTCGCTGGAGCTCAGCCTGCAATATTAATTTATGCTTGTCACGGCCTTGCGCCAAATCAAGGTCATTTTTACCTAGACAATTTAAAATGCGAAACATTAACTACTAAAATCTTCAACCCCCGTGCTTTCTACTCTTATGCACGAATTTCCGAACGCCAACTAAGCGTCTAAATAAACTACCTTTACTCGCCCCTTATCTATGTTAATCAAAATCACGGGGTCGAGAACTGCTCTGTCATTCCTAGCTATACATTTATTCTGTCTCGCCCCTCCTTCTCTCCATCTATCAGAAAAAAGGTGTTTCAAAACAAACTGTTCACGAGAACAGCTCAAGGACAAATTACGCTGGTTATAATCAACAAGATCGTAAAAATTAACTCACTGACGTCGTGACCTAGCACGGCATTCATGATCCTAATGTGATCATGACA
Source organism: Onchidella celtica (assembly GCA_963931925.1). NCBI lineage: Eukaryota > Metazoa > Mollusca > Gastropoda > Systellommatophora > Onchidiidae > Onchidella > Onchidella celtica. The sequence goes on along the minus strand of OZ007581.1, from coordinate 28,488,902 downwards.
TTTGTTATGTCGCGAATTGGAATATTTAGGGATCCAGTTGCCACGTGACATATTTTAATATTAACAGTTAAATATTGTCAGGTCCCCAAACAAATTCGTCTTGATGAGTGACATTTCATCCCCTTAGAATGACAAGTTTCTAACTCCCTTCCGTCAGCTTTTGGAAAATCGAGGATTGAAGTTTTCATGTGATCGTAGCTTTTAGTGCAACGATTTGTTTCCTCTTTAATAATATGTACAACTTACACACCGAATCTGCCTGATACTCTGACACATAAT
>OZ007581.1:28458623-28483623 GCA_963931925.1 Onchidella celtica | reverse complement strand
GGCTCTGTGTGCAGTTGTTGAAATTGTATAGTGCAATTCTTCTCACCTAAAGCGCCTAGTGGCTCGGTGACCGAATTCGGTTGCCGTTGTGTGGCTACCCTATGTCTGGAGACATAAAATGCTTTAAAACACGTACACCTAGCGCAAAAAAAAAAAAAACTTGGGGACGTACACAGGTAACAATAACCGTTTTTTTTTTTCTTTGGCGCTATAATTGCACTGATAGACAGGACTTCGAGCTTGAGTTTGGCGATCCGACGTGGACCTGATAACGGTAACACTGCGCTAGGGGAAAAGCAAGACAATAAACAGGATATAAGGGAAAGTTAGGACACAAGGAGACCCCACCAGAAGCCTCCCATCAACCACCTGCATTCTTCACTAGGGCTTGAATTGGCACCGACGTCAACCATGCAAAACCTTTTTATTTTTTTTGTCCATGAGGAATAACCAGGTTTTGGAAAATGTCGTCTTTTTCTTTTGGTACTGCCGCGGTCCATTGACAGTATGTGTGGCGAAATATGATTCATGGTCAAAGACCAAATTCCTGAGTAAACCCCTCCAATAGGGGAAAAAAGTGTCTATGTAAATTGAAATTTGCTTATAAAAGGAAAGAGTGGCCATTTTTCTGCATTCACTTAACATAATTTATTTTGCTTGAAGACTTCTCAGAAATATTTTACTTAAAATTTTTGAAAGAGATATAAAATATTCACCTTAAACCCGATTTCGCCAGATCCGCTCATGTATATCATATTCATATAACCCTTGTGAAATACATTCAAAGCTACATTTTTCTACCAAAGTATCCAAATACAAATCTAATGATTCTAGGGCTGCTTTCCAAAAACGAATTTTTACGAATGTATTTTCTTTCATGCGTTATGCTTGCAAATGCCGTGCGTAGTTTCATTTTCATGGTGCGTTTTTCAATAGCTTGTTGTTACTTGTACGTAAGCACCCCAAGTGTTTTGCGTTAGGGGACTGTATTTTAAAGCCTTTTGTGACTCCAGAGCTAGAGAAGTCCTCCCGAAATACTCCTAACTACAGCCTTAATTTATTATTCTTTCAGATTTTCTTTTTGTTTTCCTCCTGTTGTGGTTGAAAGGGTAAGGGGGCAGGGTTAGGGATTCGATAAGATTTAAGGTTGAGAATAAAGACGGGATTAGGGACTGGAACGTATACTTATGCGCCCCTAGTGCAAAACGAATGGGATACGTACGTGTAAGTACACTGTAACAACAACCTTTTCAATATGCCCCATGGAAATGCCCACAGTGCTACAGTAGGATGTGTATTTTAAAATCGCGCATACCTTCTGCACTTGCAGTTTTGATTCGTGACACGAACGTGAAACATGTAGAAAGCACAGATCACGGGACGGGTCTTGGGACTTTCGCTGATGCTATTTATGTCAAATGTAACGGGAGACGCCTTCTTTATTTAATGCAGACAAACAAACAAACAAATGGGGGGGGGGGTGGGGTGGGGCGTTGCCGACAGAATCGAACTGAAAATCCTTGTAAACAAACAATTTGCCAGCCAAACCAGCAGAATAAAACAAAGACAATCATGAAATGGATGTTGTTATTTAAAAAAAAGTACTGACAGGAGAGTGATTCATTGTGGTGGAATTTTGAGTTATTTTCTGCTCAACACAACACCCTAAATAGCAATTTTAAAAATTATAAAGTTCATTTTCTCGAATCCAAACTGATCTAATTCAATCGCGTTTGTATCCATCTATTGTGTTTATTCAAGTTTCAGACATTTTTAATAAAAAGTTCTAAAGCGTAAATTGCATGTACAGTGATGTCTTTTTTATTATAAGTCCACCGCACGGGGAGACTTTATTTGACACGCGTTCACTTGGTGCGTAGATCCCTGCCGCGCAAGAGTTCTGAAGCTAGATTGCTGGAAATAAAATTTGTCAAGAGCAGAGAGAGGGAGAGAGAGAAGGATGACGACACCGGTTTAGCCCGGGTAATGCAGGGTACCCCATCTAGTCTTTTTTTTTTTTTTTAATCTTAGCGGGAGTGATTCATTGTGGTGCAATTTTTTTTTACCATTCTTTTGCTCAACGCTCGAGCCAAGTTTAAAAAAATTATACAATAAATTTTTCTCAAGTATTAACTAATCTAAGCCAATTGCTTTTGTATCGACCTATTGTGGGTTTTTTGTTTTTTTTTCAAGTTTCAAGCATTTTGTTTTTGTTTTCAGAGTTGTAAAAATGTAAAATACAATGATCTCTGTTCGCGCTCCTTCTGATAAGCCTATTCCACAGGGAGGCTGTATTTTTCACAGGCGTTCAGAATACAGCTGATGTGTGTAGTGTAGAATTCTGAAGCAAGACTGTGGATTATGGTGGGAAATTGTATATCAGAGAGAAGGAGAGAGATGGGTGGGAAACAACCCTGGTTATCCTGGGTAATGCTGGGTGCATATATAAGTCCAAGCATTGTTCATCCACTGCAATGCAGGATGTAGCGCCCTCCGATAATGATTTCCATTCTTTTCTGTCCAACGTTTTCCTCATCCATGATGTTCCTCCTCTCTGTTTTATGTTGTCTTGCCATCTTCTTCCTGGCCGTCCTCTTGTTCTTCTTTCATTTAATACAAACAAACAAACAGCACTAACGGACATAGTAAAATTCATGCTACATCTAAAGTGCAATTGGGCTGGACAATGTGGGAAGGATGAATGACACTAATAGGTGGACAAAAGTTCCGGGCACCAAATGGCAACCAAGGAAAGGAAATACATCATGTAACTATAGATTTCAGAAATTCTCCACCTTGCAACGCAAAAGGCTTTTTTTTTTAGGCCACCCACAGTAACCAAATTTTGCATGTACATTTCAGGTACCGTGAAGGGTGCGCGCACCGAAGTTTTTATTGTTTTGATCAGTTTCGTTTTTGAATTTATAAAAAAAATTCATTCTTTCATCGTGCTGCCAACAGTTCGAATTTTCATTCTCCACCTTGGCTCCATTCTCTTGTATTACCGAGCACGTCATAAAAATGAACCCTATTAAGCGTTCAGTTTGGTGTGTAGTGTCCTAGCCATAGTAGAGATAGTATTATTAAAGTATCTCTCCTAGCACGTTATAGTTGTGAAGCAAGACTGTAGATTATTACTTTTATTATATTATGAGAAAGAGAGAGAGAGAGAGAGAGAGAGAGAGAGAGAGAGAGAATGAGAGAGAGAGAGAGAGAGAGAGAGAGAGAGAGAGAGAGCACGTTTATTCCGGGCAATGCCCAGTACGTCATCTAGTGTCGTATAAAAGTGAAAAATATTTTTCAAAGTTGTTCAACCGGCCCCTCTCCACCTCGACAGTTCTAACCTCACCCTCTTTTTTCAAGCTAACCAACACAGGGCCGCTAATCGGCCCATTATGGAATAGAACCGCCCCTGCCCAGTACCAGCAGATTTTCCACCCCCACACTTCTTTCTCCCGAAACCTACTACTGCTATCTACCCCCCTCCCACTCCCCCATCTAGAGCCATCGGCAGACCACCATGGCCACTTCACAACCCACCCTGCTCCAAACAAGTAAATAGATATATACCTGTAACAGAAACACGACATTTTTTTGGACTTGGAACGAGCTATGGATTGAGGACATCACCATCTGAATTCCTCAAAAAAAAGTTAAGTGAACCATCTGATTGTCAGTTTTGAGGAGGGCGAGGTGCTTTCCGCTCTCAGTATTTACAGGCTTTTTTTCCTTTACTATATGTTTAGTTTAAGAGCGGGAGGTTGGATGGGATCATAGTTTAGCATATCTTCTTTGCCATTACGAAGGATATTAGAGTGCCTTGGTGGCTATTGATAACTCGGGGGGATTTGCTTCACTGTGAATAGTTCTATTAGGGATCCATTATTCGTATAGATTGTGACGTTTCTCTTGCTTCCTCAGATTTCTTTAGGAAGATGTCTCTCCTGTCTTTTTCTTAAACTTTCTGTAATATAAGTTAGGACTTGTAGGGTCTATTATCGTTCGTCTTCCTGGTGAGTCTAGCGTCTTGTTTAGTGTATTTTTTTTTCTTCCTTCCTTATAAACTTTATACTAGTATATTGACATTGCTATGTTTACAATATATGCCTGAGGTGTTTCACGTGCTAAAACCACGTTGAATTGTAATCTGGTATTGATATGTAAGAGAAAGAGAGATACAAAATTTTTGGTCACGTGCTAATTTCACGTCGAATATAGAGAGAATAATTTTGCAGTGGTAACAGAGGACACTGCGTGTTCGCGTTTTGAGAGTTTTTGCAGTGGTAACAGAGGACACTGCGTGTGCGCGTTTTGAGAAGAGAGAGATATTCCAAATTTGTCGCATTGAGAGAGAGATATATTTTCGATTCGTCGCATTGAGAGAAGCGATACATTTTTGACAGTGATAACTGGTTCGTCGCGTTGAGAGAGACATAAATTTTGAGAGTGATCACTCAAGACACTGATTTGTCGCATTGAAGGCGATACATATATATTTTATTGCAGTGGAATAGACGGCACTGCCTTACTAGTATTCATATTCAGAGAGAGAGAGATAAAATTTTTTCCAGTGCAAGTGACACTGCCTGCAATTTACAGAGAGAGATAGAACGTTCTTTTCGCGAAGCAGTGCTAACATAGGACACTGGATTAATATTGAGAGAGAGTAACTGTTAGAGATAATATAATTGATACCGCGGTATACCGTAACAGTAGGTAAATACTTACTAATTGTGCACACATTAGCGTGCCAGTGTTTTGATTCTATACGAATCAATACGAGAAACAGATTTTAATACACATTATGGCCGATTTCCTCAAATACATTGAATCTGCCAAGGCCCTGGGTATACCAGAAGAAGAACGCGCCTCGTGGTGCGAACGACAAATACAGCAGGACCGAGACCGGGAGGATCGGTTAGCAGAAAGAGAGAGAGAAAAGGAACAAATAGAAAGAGAAAGAGAAAAAGAAGAAAGAGAGAGAGAAAAGGAAGAAAGAGAAAGAGAAAAAGAGGCTGTGGAGCGAGAACAGAGGAAGCGTGAGATAACGTTAAAGAAATTAGAGCTGGAGTCCTTTGTGACCCCCACTTCGTCATTTCTTACACCGCGGGATTTTCCGCATCGGAGTGATTTATCCTCGCGTCAAGGATACCAGAAACATTCTTTTTACGAGCCTCGCCCGTATTATCGTGGCAACTATCCAAGCCATCAACATAACCGGCTTCAGAGACCGCCCCGGCGAGTGTATTTTAGTAATAATAATGATTATGATAGACCGCAAGGTCGGCCTTATCGTGGACACGACTCACACCGTATTATGTGCTTCAGGTGTAATCAGTTCGGCCACATACAAAGATTTTGTACCGTTAAAATGGGAGCGGCAAAGGCCTGCTCTGTACAATCTACACCCTATACAGATGTTGGTTATACTAATAAATCTTCATCGCAATCAAAGGCTATTCCAGTCATGTCGGCCCTACATGAACTGGGTGAATTAACATTTTACCAGGGCCGCGTGAACGCGATTCGCGCTTCCGTTCTACGTGACTCCGGATGCACGACTATCGGCGTTCGACAGTCACTAGTCCGTCCAACACAATTTTTGGATAAGGATGTAACTTGTATTACTTTTGGCGGATCTGTAGAGCGATTCCGTCTTGCAGAAGTTTATATTGATACACCTTTTCTCACAGGTATTGTTACCGCATGTGTACTGCCTAATCCGGTGGCTGATTTAATCATAGGGAATGTACCTCAAGTAATAAAGTTTCCTATCGGTAACTTGGAAATTTGGTCTGAGGATGAGAGTGTTGCTTGTGCGACAACACGCCTACAATCGAGTCGACGAGCAGACAGTGCATTGATTAACCCTACTATTGAATTGAACATAACGTCTAGTGCATTCCATGATGAGCAACAGTCAGACCCCACATTGAAACATTTGTTTACTAAAGTTGATCCTACAGCGCCGGATACCTCTAAGTTTCTTATTAAAGATGACTTATTATATCGTAATTTTCGGAATAAGCGAGAGACCGTTATGCAGCTTGTAGTACCAAGATCTTTTCGTCGCGACATTATTCGTCTCGCGCATGACACTTCCTTGGCGGGTCACCAAGGAAAGGCCAGAACTAAGTCTCGAATACTATCGCAATTTTTTTGGCCCAGTATTTACGCAGATGTAAACCGGTTCGTATCAACATGCGACGTATGTCAGAGACGTACTCCTAAAGGGAGAGAATCGCGGGCTCCTCTGCAGGAGATGCCAATGGTATCCAGACCATTTGAGCGCGTTGCCATAGATATAGTTGGCCCTCTACACAAGTCAGACAGAGGACATCGCTTTATACTTTCTGTCATTGACTACGCAACACGTTGGCCAGAGGCCATTCCACTAAAAGACATTTCAGCCGATCATGTGGCTGAAGCCCTTATTACTGTTTTTTCACGTCTTGGATTTCCGGTTGAAATTTTATCGGACAGAGGTCCACAGTTTACCTCTGAACTTTTTAAGAAAGTCTTGGAATTGGTAGGGATTAAACAAAGATTGACATCTCCATACCACCCACAGTCTAATGGCTGCTGTGAACGATGGAATGCTACCATGAAAGCTATGCTTGCGCGGGTTTCGGCCGACAAGCCGTGTGATTGGGATCGACAGCTCCCCGCTATTCTCTTTGCATACCGAGAACTACCGAACGCATCGACGGGTTTTTCCCCCTTCGAATTATTGTATGGTCGCAAGCCGCGTGGTCCAATGGCCATACTCCGTGATTTATTCGCCGGATCAGACACCGACGACAACGATACGCGGTCTGCATATCAATACGTTGTAGACTTGCGACATAGAATTCTTAATGCATATCAGCTCGCACAAAAATCTTCGACTGCGCATGCGAGTCTTTATAAACTATATCGTGACCAGGGTAGCCGATTGCGAACCTTGGCCGTCGGAGACCAAACTCTTGTTCTCCTTCCGGAGACGAAAAATAAACTCCTTCTTACATGGAAGGGACCTTTTAAAGTCCTAAAGAGACTTTCTCGAGTAAATTATCTTATCAAGATTCGGGGACAGGACAAAGTCTTCCATATAAATATGTTAAAGCAGTACCTGTCCGACGAGGATAATCGTCAGAATAATCGCCGAAATGTAGTTGCTCAGGCCAATGCGGCCTTAGTTTCAGTTGACGATGATGATCCTATTAAGATAGAGCATTCAATCCCCGCACTGCAATCTTCTGAAAATACTTCGGATGTACATATAAATCCAGATCTGTCTGAATCGCAAAGACAAGATATAAGAGATGTGCTTAACGAGTTTACTACGGTCTTTACTGATCTACCAGGTAATACTTCATTGGTACAGCATGTTATAAGATTAAAGACGGATATACCCGTCTTTGTTAAACCATACCCGCGTCCGCTGCACGCACAGGAGACTATAATAACCGAGGTACGTAACATGTTTCACCTGGGAGTGATAGAGCGATCGACGAGCCCATATAACTCACCCATCGTCTTAGTGAAAAAAAAAGATGATACAGTGCGTTTTTGTATTGACTATCGTGAACTTAATGAGGTTACGATATATGACGCTGAACCGATTCCCAACCAGGAGAATCTTTTTGCGCAGTTAGCGAGGGCAACGATTTTTTCTAAAATTGACCTTTCCAAAGGCTATTGGCAAATTCCGCTTGATGAGAATAGCAAGCAATATACCCCTTTTCAGACCCCGTTGGGTCTTATGCAGTGGCGCTATATGCCTTTTGGATTAGTTACAGCCCCTGCCACTTTCGCGCGTATGATGACAATATTGCTCCAGAATATGAATTCCGTGTTGTCGTATTTTGACGACATTTGTATTTATCAAACCGATTGGTCGGGCCACCTCGCAGCCCTACGTCAAGTTTTTATTGCTCTTCATCGAGCTGGCCTTACGGCGAAACCCAGTAAAGTGTTTTTAGGATACAATGAAATTAATTTTCTGGGCCATACAATTGCCCACGGCGTTCAGACCCCTGATGACAAGAAGATAACTACCATCTTAAAGCTCCAAGCCCCTCGAACTAAGAAAGAAGTTCGTAGTTTATTGGGCTTTCTTAATTATTATAGGAAGTTCATTCCAAATTTTTCTTCGCTTACAGCTCCGTTGTCGGACCTCACAAGAAAGAATTTTCCTAATAAAGTGAAATGGACAACCGAATGTACTGATACACTTCGTACCGTTCAACGATTGTTTTCGACTTCCCCCATTCTCATACTACCAGATATAAACCAAATATTTATTGTCCGCACTGATGCGTCGGACAAGGGATTAGGAGCTGTGTTGTTGCAGGAACGAGACGATACCTTGCGGCCGTGTCTATACGCCAGCCGCAAGTTGCTAGATAGGGAATGCCGCTATGCAATTATCGAGCGAGAGTGCCTCGCTATCATTTTTGCTGTAAACGCATTTTCGCGATATCTACTCATGTCAGAGTTTATAATTGAAACGGACCATCGTCCGTTGTTATTCTTGAAGTCTAACAGGGCTAAAAATGCTCGATTAACGAGGTGGAGTCTTGCACTCCAGGAATACCGGTTTGTTATCCGGGCTATCCCTGGCGGTGACAATTCCCAAGCTGATGTTTTGTCACGTCTAATTTAGTTTCCTATTAAAGAGTGTTGTGTCTTGTATTGGGGTTGGATAGTACTTTTCCCCCTCAATTCTGGACGGTGGATGGATTCACATTATCTTGTTCATTATTTTATGAACCAGTTTTACAATCCTTTTTTGTGAATATCCTCTTTCCACCAGCGTCATTCCGGACTGTGACCTGAACTTCTGACAAACCTGACGCCCTTGTCAGCGGGTCAATGAGATGGAGACATGGCAAACCAAGCTACCAGAGCTACTGCTGCCATTGGATACCACAGTATTTTAATTAACAGTATATTGTTTGTGAATGTATATATAAGCAGCAATTATGTGTGTTCACTAGATGATTATGAGCCTATTCCTTCAGTAAGGCCTGATTGTTTGATAGTAGTTATACTTTAATTCAGCAGTATACAGTGATATACTCATTGTTATTATAAATGTTCGTGAGAAGTTTGATTGTGTGGAGTAAGAATGTTTCGATAGACTAGATTCTATAGAACGTGGCATCAATAATTGTATGCTTTTTGTCCATCCAATATGCACGTTCTTAGTTAAATTTTTGTTCTCAAGCTTAAGGCTGACTTTTCTACAATAGTACTTAAGCCCCCACCACAATAACTTTGTGGTTTCTTGGATCCTATCGTGTAAATTTTTCTTAAAATTTCCACTGGGGTGGGGGATGTCAGGGTTTAAGTAATATAAATGCCGTGCTGGGTCACGACTTGTAAGGAGTTGATTTTTCACGGTCTCGTTGATTATAACCAGCGTAATTTTGTCCTTGAACTGTTCTCGTGAACAGTTTGTTTTTGAAACACTTTTTCTTAGAGATGGAAAGAAAGTGGGGCGAGATAGAATAAATGGATAAGTTAGGAGTGACAGTGCAATTCTCGACCCCGTGATTTTGATGAACACTTAGAAGGGAAGAGAAGGGGTGAATAAGGATAGATAGTTTAAGACCATAGTCGCGTTCAGAATTTCGTACATAAAATGTAGAAAGCACGAGGGTTTAAAGATTTCAGTAATTGTTTTGACATTTTAAATTGACCTTGTCTGGTTTTAGTACAAGGCCGTGACCAACTCCCACGTAGAATATATTAATACTGCGAGATGAGCTCGCATGGATGCACCAATCAAATCTAGGGATTTGGACGGTAATTTGCAGGTGGCTGCACAGTATAAAAGTGTAGCCATACCTATGTCCATTACTCCATACAGAAAATTCCAATCTGTGCAGGCGTCGGCACGATTCTGCCTGAAGAATCATAAGACTGTTGATTCATGTCTAGTCCACTATAGACATTGAGATGAAGCCATATGCTTGAATGAGATATGCCCACTGCTATTGTCTACTGTTCCCTGGTTTTTCTAACACCAGGGACCAAGTGTAAGTGTTTGTCCTTTGATGATTCAACAATGAACGAGGAACTGGACATAATTTATCCAGTAGGACAGGATTGCCGCATATGCTAGGAGTGCTACCCAAGAATGCAAGACAAAGATTTATATTGACTTGCCACTAGTATGAATGTTTGGCATACACATCTGTGAATTGGGATTGATTTGTCTGGATGAGGCTGGGGATTGCCAGCCCATCCTAGAGTAGATCCAATAGACTTAACTACGTCAGTTTATATTGACGAGCTTGATCCATTATAAGCGGTAGGCACAAATAGCTGAGATGACATCCTCGCCAGAGACATTAGTATATTGCTTGATAGATAGTAGGCAGACTATATCTGAGAGATATATAACTAGTACTTAAATTGTTAGTGAGTCAGAATGATCATAACCTTATAGGAATCTAGAGAAGACTTCTAGTGACATATTATTGAATTTTCATTTGATGCTGCTGATGTTGTCTTTTAGTATGTAATAGATCTAGACAAAATTGTTAGGAAATTTAATGTAATTAAATTTGTGGCCCTGCAGGTCTGTTTATGAAACTTATTCAGATTGTTCTTAGTGTGTGGCATGGTACGAAAGAGTAAATAGTAAATACCTCTCGATTTAAAATGCAGTCATAATTCCATCATTGAGAAGACCCTCTTCATAACAGCTAGAGGGCACTACCACCCAGTACCAGATTTGTAACATCAACGTTGTTGTTTCACCATTTAGGACTACCAATAGGAAAATCCTTTTCACTTTTTTGACTGTGGGTGTCTGAAGAAGTTTCGCGCCTACTGATGTTAAAGTGCATGATGGCTGGTATGATTCCACTAGCTTTTCAATACCATCTTTACAATGACATTCACTTCAGAGGGTGATATATTAATTTCAAATATTACTACTGGAATAATGATTTATTTCTAATCTATTTTTGGTGTTATTAATTGCAAGTCATCAATTATTGGTTCAGATTTGTTTCTTACTTTCAGAAAATTGGAGAGAGAGAGAGAAGGAGAAGTGGGGGGGGGGGAGCAGAAACAGACAGACAGAGACGGAGAGAGGCAAAGAGAGACAGAGAGACAGCTTGAGAGACAGAGACAGCGCCTGAAAGACAGACAGAGGGTGTTTGTGTGAGAGGGAGAGGATGAGAGAAAGAGGTGACAGAAAGAGGAAGAGGGAGGGAGAGAGAGAGAGAGTGTGTGTGTGAGAGAGAGAGAGAGAGAGAGAGAGAGAGAGAGAGAGAGAGCAGATAATCAGACAGACAGGATTATTCAGGTGAATGTACTATGTCTGAATACACTCTTCAAACAATGAAATTTTCTGAATCGGTACGGCTATCGAGACAAAGAGTAAAACCTATTCTTTATGTGTGTAGAAATTCTTATTTGCCCTAAACTACAGAAGTCATTTTACAAATAGGCTGTTGTTATAAGTGCATACGCACCCCCGAGAGCTTTGAGCTGGGGGAGCGGGGGGGGGGGGGCGTAGGTACACGTACCTAACCCTAACCTAGTCCTTTTGCCCAACCCTAACTATAGCTTATCAAATCCCTTACTCTTTTGACCAAAAAATAGGAGGAAAACAAAATGAAAATCTGAAAGAATAATTAGTTATAATCAATTAAGGCTGTTTTTTGGAATATTTTGGCAGGAGCTCTCTAGCTCTGGGTTCACAAAGGCCTTTGAAATATTAAATACCCACCCCTAGGACAAAAGACTTGGGGGACCGTACCTACGTACTTGTAACAACATTATTACAAATGAGAGATTAAATAGGGGTGGGGCTTGAAAGTGGGAGGGAAGTAAAGTGCATTAAATTTCGTAAAGGTAATGGATGGTGATGTAATGGTGTTGGTAATGCTGGTGGCTGTGGTAATGGTGGTGATGATGGTGGTGTGTAGAGGATGATTATAATGTTAATGATACAGTTATGATAGTGTCGTGGATGGATGGATGATTGGATGGATAGGTGATGGATGGATGGACGGATGGATGGATGGATGGATGGGTGGGTGGATGGATCGATGGATGGATGGTCGGATGGATGTGAATGATGGATGGATGGATGGATGGATGGATGAATGGATGTGGATCGATGAATGGATGGGTTGGTGGATGGATGGATGGATAGATGGATGGTCGAACGGAAAGACAAATAGATGGATGATGGATAGAGGGATGGATAGGTGGAAGAGCAACTGGATAGATGGATAGATGGATAATTGGATGGATGGATGGATGGATGGATGGACGGACGGATGGATGGATGGATGGATATATGGATGGACGGGTGGATGATGGATGGATGCATGGATGAATGGATGGATGGGTGGGTTGGTGGCTGGATGGATGGATGGATGGCAGATGAATGGATGGATGAATTGACAGATAAAAGGAGAAATGAATGGATGGACATCGTTTTGAAATAACGCCCTGTTGTATTAACTCACCTAATGATGAATACATCCTTTGTACAAGTGAGACCTTTCAGTTTGATGGTAACCTCCGTGTTGTTTTCTGTAGCAGTGATGGCAATCTGATATACAGAGTATGATAACACTTGTTACATTGTATGCAGTGAAGCTGTTGGTAGGGGACCGTGGGGGTTTACACAGTAAGCTACTGTTGATTAGTGAACACAAAGTATTTACCCCGGACGGCTTTGTAATTATATTGCGGTCCCGTAACAACAACCTTGCAGTGAAGTAGGAAAAACACAGGTTGGCAATTGGATGATTATCTGAACGCAGCATTCCATTGAGCTTTCAAAGCATAGAACTGGGTGATTAAAAATGAACTGGACACTGAAGTATATTTTCACCCAGTTTCGTATGAATGGAAACACTTTGGATCGATGGATAATGGATGAAGGATGAATTGGTTGAGATAAGGTGTGTGGATGGCTGGATAGACGGATTTATAGTGGGTATGTGGATGACTGGACAATAATGTGGATGAATGGATGACAAGTGGATCACTCTGGTTGAAAAAAGTAATCAGCAATTGATGGATCAACGGGAGGAAAGATGGCAGATTGGCTAATATATGACTATAGAGATGGATTGGTTGCGGCTGAAATGGATGGGTGGATGGATGGATGTGGGCGAATGGATGGGCCAGTGGAAGGGTGGATAGATGGATGGATGGATGTGGGCGGATGAGTGGATGGATGGATGGATGCGGCCGGATGGATGGACGGATGGATGCGGCCGGATGGATGGACGGATGGATGGATGGATGTGGGCGAATGGTTGGATGGATGGACGGATGGATGTGGACGGATGGGTGGATGGATGGATGGATGGATATCGGCGAATGGACGGGTGGATGGAAGGGTAGATGGATGGATGGATGGATGTGGGCGGACGGGTGGATGGATGGATGGATGGATGTGGACGGATGGATGGGCGGATGGATGGGTGGATAAATGGATGGATGGATGTGGGCGAATGGGTGGATGGACGGAAGGATGGATGTGGGCGAATGGATGGGTGGATAGATGGATGGATGGATGTGGGTGGATGGGTGGATGGATGGGTGTGGGCGGATGGATGGGAGGATGGAAGGGTGGATAGATGGATGGATGGATGGATGTGGGCGGATGGGTGGATGGATGGATGGATGTGGACGTATGGGTGGATGGATGTGGGCGAATGGATGGGCGGATGGAAGGGTGGATGGATGGATAGATGGATGTGGGCGGATGGATGAATACAAAGATCGATATATGGAAAAATAAATGCATGGACGGATGGATGGATGGATAGACAGATAGATGGATGGAAGGATAGAAGGACGAATAGGTGGAGGGAAGAAAGGCGGCTGGATGACTGAATGGATGGACGAACGAACTGACGGACGAACAGTCAGGGGGACATCTGGAAGAACACCTCACCCAAGTGCCTGACACAGGAGCGTAATGAGTGAGCACAAAGTAACCAGACGCAGATGCAAACACGGGGTGAACTAGAGTTGTATCCTGCTGGTCATAGGCCCGGCTGAACAAGATCATAGTGAGGGGATGTGTGGAGCGGGTGATCATTGCACTGTTGTGGAGACCTGAAAATAAATTGATGGAGTTTAATGGGTAGTAGTGGTAGTAGTAGATGAGATGGTGCTGGGAGGGTCTGGTGGGTTTGAGGGGGAGGATGACGATGGGAAGTGGGAAGGAAGATATACAGTGAGAGAGAGAGAGAGGGACAAAGCATCAGAAAGAAAGAGAGGGGGAGGAGGAGAAGAAGAGAGGGGGGGATGGGGGAAAGAGAGAGTTTCGAGCTCTTGTTTTGGGATGTTCAATATCCTTAAATTTTATGATTTTAAGAAAGAAGAAGAGGAGGGGAAGACAAGGAGAGAGAGAGAGAGAGAGAGAGAGATACCGGGATGGGGGATGGGGGAACAGAGAGAGAGAGAGAGAGAGAGAGAGAGAGACAGTGATAGAGGGAGAAATAGACAGGCAGACAGACATCGGGAGGGACACTGAGTGAAATAGAGAGAGAGAGAAAAAGGGACAGACGACACAGAGAGAGGGAGAGAGAGAGAGAGAGAGAGAGACAGGCGGACAGACAATTTGATAGAAAAAGACAAAGAGACACAACAAGAGAAAGAGTGTGTGTGTGAGAGAGCGGGAGAGAGAGAGTGAGGGAAAGAGGGAGAGAGGGAGAGGGAGAACTGTAAAACTATGTTGTTGGGGTTTTTTTTGTTTTCTATTTGCGACGCTTCTGTTCCCTGAAAAGGGTTACACCACCCCCTTGGTGTCTGCGTCCCTTCATGTTGAAAACCTCTGATTTAGACCTACCCATAGATGACAATTCCATAGATCCATGCAAGTCCACTGTCTTTGTTAATTCGGAGTTGATATAGGTGATTTCAATGGAATCGACACCGTTTACTCGTGTCGTCATCTCCATGTATGCTAACTCAAGCTGGCCTGTTGTCATGGTAACGGTGTTCCATTTCATTTGGGAGGTATCACTCCGTGGCAACACAGCGATGTAGGTAAACCTGTGGGCATCTGTGAAAAGATTTGGCAACGGCTGTCTCAGCAGTGGCAAATTGAGAGAGAGACTACAAGAGACAGTGGCTTTAGGAGGAAGGGCACACTGAGAGCTAGACTACAAGAGACAGTGGCTGTAGGAGGAAGGGCACACTGAGAGGTAGACTACAGGAGACAGTGGCTGTCAGAGGAAGGGCACACTGAAAGCTAGACTACAGGAGACAATAGCTGTAGGAGGAAGGGCACACTGGGAGCTAGACTACAGGAGACAGTGGCTGTAGGAGGAAAGGCACACTGAGAGCTAGACTACAGGAGACAGTGGCTGTAGGAGGAAAGGCACACTGAGAGCTAGACTACAGGAGACAGTGGCTGTAGGAGGAAAGTCACACTGAGAGGTAGACTACAGGAGACAGTGGCTGTAGGAGGAAGGGCACACTGAGAGCTAGACTACAGGAGACAGTGGCTGTAGGAGGAAAGGCACACTGAGAGCTAGACTACAGGAGACAGTGGCTGTAGGAGGAAAGGCACACTGAGAGCTAGACTACAGGAGACAGTGGCTGTAGGAGGAAAGGCACACTGAGAGCTAGACTACAGGAGACAGTGGCTGTAGGAGGAAAGGCACACTGAGAGCTAGACTACAGGAGACAGTGGCTGTAGGAGGAAAGGCACACTGAGAGCTAGACCACAGGAAACAGTGATTGTCGGAATAATGGCACATTGAGAGCGAGACTTCAGGAGTCAAGAGACATTGACTCTCAGAGCGACGGCACTCTGAAACTATGGGAGACAGTGACTTTCAGAACAATGGCACATTGAGACTATAGGAGACAGTGATTTTCAGAACAAAGGCACATTGAAACTATGGGAGACAGTGACTTTCAGAACGATGTCACATTGAGACTATAGGAGACAGTGATTTTCAGAACGATGTCACATTGAGAGTGAGACCACAAGAAACAGTGACTCTCACACAACAATGGCACATTGAGAGCTAGGCCACAGGAAACAGTGACTGTCAGACAATGGCACGTTGAGAGGTAGACCACAAAAGACCGTGACTGTCAGAGCAATGGCACACTGAGTGAGACAGAGAACACCGGATATCTTCACAGAATGAAGATCCCAGTCAAATACATATTTCAACTCTTGATTAATTTCCTCAGCCCATGGCACACTGACTCCAGGCGGTTTTGCATATGTTTTGACTCTGTCCACAAGGATTCTCTTTCAACCAGTTGACATGAGACAGTTTTTACGTGGCCGAACTTGTAAGACAGATGTGTTTCACTCTCGCCAGCACACGATATTACTATCTCATGAATGGATTTCTTTTGGGTGCCAGTTACACTCAAACTTACAGATCACAACCACCCATTATTGCATCAAAAAATTTAGAATATTTTTTTGTTGTTGTTGTTTTATTCCTGGCGCACACATACAACTTTCTGTCGTGTTGCTGTTGTGTCCTAGTCTTATGTTCACGTTGACTCTCTATTACTTCATTTACACTTTAAATAAATTATGAGACAACTGTGCCAGGAACACAAAGAAGACGCTTGTGTACGCCTAGGCTTAACCTGAAAGGTGGAGTTTTGAACTAATGAGCTCTCGATCTGACTTACCTCGCTGACAAATGAACTTTCCCACGGCACTGGTACTATCCCCGTCATCAAAACCTTTAGCCAGACCAGTCCATGCCACCATATCTTGCCCACGACGGCCAGCGTTATTGGGTTGCCCCGCCCACCAGTGTCCAGAAGACAGAACCTCATTGGTTGTCAGCCAAGTGAATACGCCTTGGTGGTGCCAATCAGTGGCCCCGAGAAATACATACGGGGTGTCTGAACCTGTTGAAGTACAGTTTCACTAATGGTCTCCAAACTGGTGATAATGATATTATTTATGACAACGATGTTAATGAAATGAACTTAAACTGGAGCGGTAGTTCAAGGTATTCGGAAGGTCTAGATATACAGGGGCATAGTAACGTACAGAAGAACACAACTCCTTTGGGGAATTCTTTCTCTTGTATGTCGGGATTAGAGGGGGGGGGGGGGGGCTTTTTGCGAAGTTTGTTTTATTCGACCAGTGTTTTTGTTATAGCAACTGCCTTTAACTTTAAATATAAATTATGCTCCAACTGGTATAATTCTGTCCGATGTATTATTCTTCTGCACAGGACCAAATAACGTTTAATACCAAAGTTACCAGAGAGAATAAGGTGATACAGCTAGCGCTTTTAGCATACACAGATTTCGCACCGCCACCTAGCGAGACTGCGCGGCAGTCATGAACAATGCCATATTTCACCAAGCCAAATAGGAAAAAATATTGAATTTTGTTCACTGTTCAGCTAACGCTATAGGCCTTAGTGGCGTCACTTATTGTGGAATTATAGCCTCAATTGCTGTGGGAAAACTGGCTGTTTTTACTTTTTTTTTTGTCGCAATAGCAATGTGTCACGACTACGTGCGTGATGATTGTCACGACCACGTGCGTGATGTTTACTTAATATATTTTTCCTTTCAACCTTAGCTAACAAGCTAAGCAAGCAGACCAGCGACCAACGGACACATGGAGTGAATTTTTAAATCAAACGATATTTATTACTAAATGCGTGACATGTAACTTATGCCAAAACATTCAACTCATAATAATCAAACCCACAGTCACAAAAAAACAAAGATATGTAAAAATCCCTACCGGGGACGACGACTACTCTCTACTCCCTCTTAGGCCAACTAACGCCTAACCCCTTTGTCCATAACTTAATTATTTATACTTAAAAGTCTCTGTCGACATCTGATCTCCTCACTGATGCATTTTCACGTCTCCAGAATTCAAACGATCCTTTCTAGATCTCCAACTTCAAACGATAAAGAAAACAGACGGTTCACACCCGCCATCGTGGATCGTTGGTTCTTGAAGGGTTCCCATCCCTTCTTCAAGATTTCCAAGCCTCAGACGAATAAGAAAACAGACGGTTCACACCCGCCATCGATTATAAACGAACTTCTGTGGGAACATAATGGATCCCTCATACCTAACAACTCTGGTCCCCATGGCACGACCTTCCACATGTCGCCCGGACCGTCAACCTCTGATTTTTGGGAACAAATGGGAACATAATGGATCCCTCAAACACCTAACTCTGGTCCCCATGGCACGACCTTCCACATGTCGCCCGGACCGTCAACCTCTGATTTATGGGAACAAATGGGAACCTCTATTTATACTCCCGAGGGTCTTGCACACGGGACTAGTTTCAAGCGAGTCGTGTGTATCTTTTCACGCTCGTCAACAACTTTAAAATCATGCTTTCCCCTGCTAAGCTCACTCCCTAGATTCGTGGCGCACAAGGCCACCGACCTTACTCGTGACAGTAACCTTTCATGCTCGTCAACAACTTTAAAATCCCCTTCTCCCCTACTAAGTTTACCCCCTCTACACTCGTGGTGTACAAGGCCAATGACTTTACTCGTGACAAATGTAACAAATTAGCACCATTAATTTATCATTATATCAAGCATTCATTTCTTGTCAGTTTGCGTGAGATATACCGAACTATTTATTCAAAATTTTTTAGAGACAGTATCTTTTTTGATGGGCATTTTCGTGTTCGAATTCGGCTGTGATGTGTGATTTGTCGTGTTCGAACTGAGCTTCCCGAATTCATCTAATTTCGAATTCCGAATGGAATCAGCCCACCCTTAATGGAGAGTCCAGCGGGACTTCGCACACTGGCAAAGACTGAACCAAGTCTATCTCACGAGTTCGACAAATTTTAAAAACCACAGAAAAACGGTGGGGTCCCAGCGAGGCTATAGGCCAGCCAAAATTTGGCAAAAAGAAAAAGTTGTATGTAGGTAGCAAAGCCTCGCGTAAGATATAATACCCAAACGATACAATGCAACCCAAACTAAAAGAGAAGATAGAAAATGGCCGATATTTCGGCAAAAGCCTTTCTCAAGAAAAAAACAACAACAACGAAAAAACAACAATAGATAAAAAAAGAGTTTGTATAGAATAGAAACTAGGAGAGACGAACAACTGGGGGACAGTGCGTCCTTAGTCCTCGTTTGTTTCAGCTCCACTTTTTGCACAACTGAGAGATCCGACGTTAAACGTTTGCGGCTTTAGTGTTATGGTAAGGAGTTAGAATAAAACGGAACTGTGAAACAGCTTGGTAAGTGCCACAACGCATTTTAAACAGGTGTCAAAGTGTGCATTTGGTATACGCCACCTGCATACTGAAAGATCTCCAGTTTTTGTGGGGTTTTTTTTTTTTAAATTCAGAAAATGGAATAGAATAAACAAGAACTAAGACCGCATCAAGCAAGAGCTTCAGTAAATCACCAACCTTGAAATAGCCACTCAGCTGACCAAGCCCCCACACCAATGGACATTCGGCTGATACCACTCATGTTTGCTTGACCATTAGGAAACTTAAATGTGTACAGACCGCCAGAAAATGAAAGATGATCTCCGGACGTCCAATTCAGGTCCATATTGCCCGCCTTTGGAGATAGACAAAAAAACAAAAATCAGATTACAATGAAGAATGGTGTCATAATGTTGCTCAACGTCAATGAATATGGGGTTTGGTTCCAGACGATTATCACGCCAAAATTCTATGGTATTGAAAGACACGAACTGTTTTAAAATATTAGAGCAGCTGTAAATTTCAAAGCAATTTTCAACTGTTTGAAATTTAGAATTGAGATATTCACAGTATGATCCTTTAGATATTTTAGAGAGACCCCTGTCCGCAGCTCCCGAAAAAAAAAAGAAATGATAAGTCTGGAAGGGCACTGATTCAAGTATTTGGTCTGGAATTGTATGATCTGTGGACTATGAAATTAAACGGCACCTGGTGCACTTTGAAAGTGACGAAACTATCTTGAGTTGGCGAGACGAAATAAAGGCCTAGCCCGCTGAGACAAAACCAACGCAAGGCAGGCTTGATTCAGAGCGCTGTGGGCAGAGAGATTGGGGAGCTTTAACGCCCGTCTGAACGTGACTGATTTATGGAAGCAAAATGTGGCTTGTACAGAACAATTTTTGCAATCCGCTATACATAACTTGAGTTCAGGCCAATCCAAATGCCTTTAGGTCTTTATTTTAGGAAGTTCTCTGCCCTTGGCATTTATATCCCACAGTTTCTTGTTTTTATTTTTCTTGTTGTGGTAGGGATTAGGTTTTTTTTTAAATATTGCCCGGGCAGCGGCCTGTTGGGCCTGCTCTTATCGATATCCAACTGCCAAGGCATCTTTAAAGTGCGCAACCTGCACACGGGCCCTCTGAGTTTTTCAGTCTTTTTCCGAGAAGACTAGGTGCTCGATGCTACCTACCATAGGACCAGGAACACAAAAATATGAGGAAAATCTCCAAATTCCAACATGCCTGCACCGACAGGGATTAGGACCCGGTACCTTCGGCACGAGAGGCGAGCACCTTGCTTCTAGACCACCCTTAAGCCAATCTAAACATTTTTTTTTTTTTCTTGTATTCAATATTTGGGTCAGGTTTTTTTTTTTCCTTTTCTTTTTAAACAGCATCCAAACTAGTGTGTTATCATCTTATACCGGTGAGCTGAGGTTGCTACTGATATCGCCATGTTAATACAAGCCTTCTCTTACATCATTCTGTTCAGTATAGCGATATAGAATAAAAATCGATAGCCACAATTTAGTTTATGTGTTTCTTTTTAAGCTATTTCAAACACAAAAAGCTGATATCTGTTTGCTCATTCATACATTATCGATATTTTTCAAGTATCTAAGACAGTAAGAAGAAAATATAACCAAAGTTCTTTAGAAAGTAACATGGCCAATTCAAGATAAACGTTTCTTTTTCTAGGTTTTGCGACACTTTCAGGGAGCAATGTCAACAGGCTTGTGTTGAGACAAGGGTTAAAGTCGAAGATCGGAAACAAACTAAATACTGGCTAAAATAGAGGTTCTCAGAGTCCCTGTTTTAGGTCTTTACTTCAGGCGGTTTCGCTGCTCTTGGCATTTACACCTCACTTTTCTTGGTTTCGCTTTACAATCTACTTGTTCTTGTTTGTATGTGTTTTTGTAGTAGGAATTAGATTCTTGTTGTTTTTATTTTAATTTTGCCCGGGTAGCGGCCATGTTAGGCCTGTTCTTCTCGATTTTCAGCTGCCAAGGTATCTTTAACCTGCCCAATGTGCACATGGGCCGTCCGAGTTTATCGTCCTTATCCGGGAAGTCTATGTGCTTGATAATACTTACCATAGGATGAGGGACAGGAACTCCCCCCCCCCCCAAAAAAAAAATCCAAGGTGCCTGCAGCGATCGGGATTCGAACCCGGTGCCTTTGGTATGAGGTCCGAGCACCTTGCCTCATGACAACTTATTCCTGAGCAGAGTATTATGCCTGTGCTCTAAATAGGTCAACTTAAATTTGCATTGCTACAAAATAAACAATTTTAGGAGGGGGGGGGGGATACCGTACATATTGTTTCAATGTCTAAAGTTTCTCAACTGAAATTCCTCCCTAGTTCCTTCTAGAGCTAAAATTCCTCCCCTTAGAAATAGAATTCCTCCCCTTGGATTTGAAATTCCTCCCCTTAGAGTTAAAATTATCTCCTTATATTTAATATTCGTCCCTTAAAATCTGAAATTTGTCCCCTTAGATTGGAAATTCCTCCCTGAAGATTTAAAATTCCTCCCCTTAGGTTTGAAATTTCTCCCCTTAGATTTGAAATTTCTCCCCTTAGATTTGAAATTCTCCCCTTAAATTTGGAATTATTCCCCTTAGATTTGAAATTCCTCCCCTTTGACTTGAAATTTGTCCCCTTAAATTTGAAATTTCTCCCCTTAGATTTGAAATTTCTCCCCTTAGATTTGAAATTCCTCCCCTTAGATTTGAAATTCCTCCCCTTAGATTTGAAATTCCTTCCCTTGGATTTGAAATTCTCCCCTAGGATTTGAAATTCCTTCCCTTGGATTTGAAGTTTCTCCCCTTAGATTTGAAATTTCTCCCCTTAGATTTGAAATTCCTCCCCTTAGATTTGAAATTCATTCCCTTAGATTTGAAATTCTCCCCTTGGATTTGAAATTCCTCCCCTTAGATTTGAAATTCCTCCCCTTAGATTTGAAATTCCTTCCCTTGGATTTGAAATTTCTCCCCTTGGATTTGAAATTCCTCCTCTTAGATTTGAAGTTCCTCCCCTAAGATTTGAAATTTGTCCCTGAAGATTTAAAATTTCTCCCTTTAGATTTGAAATTCCTCCCTTTAGATTTGAAATTCCTCCCCTTAGATTTGAAATTCCTCCCCTTAGATTTGAAATTCCTTCCCTTGGATTTGAAATTCCCCCCCTAAGATTTAAAATTCCTCCCCTTAGATTTGAAGTTCCTCCCCTAAGATTTGAAATTTGTCCCTGAAGATTTAAAATTTCTCCCCTTAGATTTGAAATTCCTTCCCTTAGATTTGAAATTCCTCCCCTAACATTTGAATTTTCTCCCCTTAAATTTGGAGTTTCTCCCCTAAGATTAAAAATTTCTCTCCTTAGATATGAATTCTTCCCCTTAGATTTGCATTTCCTCCTTGGCAGCCAAGTGCGTCCAGTTTGAGAATCACTCGTCTCGAGTTTGGCTGTACCTGGTCACAGCGTAGCATAGTGAAGGGGTAGGTGGTGAGGGTCTGACAAATGGCACTGTTACATTGTTGTAGTACTGGTAACGTCTTGCTGCTGTTCTCCGGGGAAAGAGTTTGGGGTTGGCAGGGGACGGGGGATCACGGGAAGGAGTGAGTCAAGATCAGTTTGTTTTAGAAGAGTGAGAATAAAAAAATGAATTGTTAAATGATTATAGTGCGGTGAGTGGGGGTCGAATGGATGACTGATATGTAGTTAGGTTGGTGAAATAGAATGAAGAATTTGATAATGTTGGCACTGGTGCACTGGTGAGGGTATCTAGGGTGAGCAGAATGAGAGGTGGGTGGATGGATGGACGGATGGGTGGATGGGTGTGTGGGTGTATGGGTGGACGCATGGATGGATACATGGACGGATGGATAGCTGAGAAGGTGTGCACGTATAGATGGATGGAAGCAAGGATAGATGGATGGATGGATGGAAGATGGATTGATGGATGGGTGTATGGATGCATGGGGAAGTGGGTGTATCGATGGATGGATAGATGGGTGGATGGATGAATGCATGGATGCATGGGTCCATTGATGGGTGAGTGGGTGTATAGATTGATAGATATATGGATGGATGAATGGTTGGATGCATAGATTAATGGATGGATGAATGGGAGCCATCCATTGAGATGTGAAGCTGCTGGTGATGATAATAGATAGTGATGTGCTGGTCTGAAATTTCCGATCTAAAAACTCAAGTTGTGACTTATTTTTGCTTTTTATGTTTGTTTTACCCCCTCCCCCCCCCCCCCCAACCATGTATTTCCCATTTATTGTAAGTTTAACGTGTCACATGGGACAAGTTCTTGGTTGAACAATAATGATTGCGATGGTAATAAAACAATGATGATGATGATGATGATTACAAGTATTTCTGATGAGTATTTATTTTTTCGTTTTACCTCCCCAGAATTATTTTAAAATACAAGTCAGGGTGTACTCCATTGCTGTCCCACCCCAAAGTGATGTAAGCATCCTGGCAGGATCTCACTGCAAAATACAAGTACTCTTTCCCGGCAATGGAGATGCCAAAATCTTCTATATGTCGCTGGGTGGACGATGCGGGCATTCGTATGCGTATCTCTGGCGATAGAATAGTGTTTGATGATTGTGTTCGTATGTGATTATGGAAGGGGTGGGAGACTGGGGACCTGTTGTTGTGGGTTGTTGGAGAAGAGGGAAGTGAGAGAGAGGTAGACATGTGTAGATGAGATAGAAGATGGTTGGATGGATGGAAGGATCGATACATGGGTGGACAAATGGATGGATCAATGGATTGATGGATGGATGGATGCATGGATGCAAAGCACAGTGAAATAGGGACAAAACAAGGAGACATAATTATGCTAATGATGGGAAAGCTGGAAAGATGAAAGAAAGAAAGGATAGAGAGGCTAGATGAAAAAATGAGGACTGAAAAGAGAGATAAGTAAGTAGTTAGATGGCCGAATCCGTTAGCGTGACGGTCAAATAAGGATAGACTGCTGGCGTGAATGGATAGAATTAGGATGAACAATGAGTAAATAGACAAACAACAATTAGTTCAGTAATAATTATGACAGCAGACACACATACCGCCCTTTCTTGTAGCGAAATCTTCTAGAAAAGCGTACAGCTCCGGGTAGCTTGGCTCAGCCAATATACCGCCTTCGCTCTCACAAGTTGTCTGAAAATACATCGAGGCACGAGTTCTTCAATGTACGTTATGGTATCCAACGGGAAACGCTCTCTAAGGTCCCCCTTAAATACTCTTACTAGGTCTTTGGTGACCAATTTGGCGCCACCGTCCTGTGTTACTGACACCATGTCACTATCGAAAAACTTGTGTGGTCAATTAACTAAACTTAATCGTAGCCCAAGCCCTAGCTCAAGAACAATTGGAAAAAAAAAAACTCTCATTGTGTCAACAAAACCCAATTTCCAACACAGCAATGGTAAACTATCGTCATTCGGCTGTGGACATTTTTCAGGAAAAGCTAATGCAAAATAAACTGAATAGCTTTCTTTAAAAATCAGACTTAATAGTCACGATACTAAAAGACAAAACAAAAAACCATTATCATTCTAATCCTTAGTTTTCAGAAATTAACCCCCAACTTATAACACAACATGCTGGCTGTTTTTATAAAGTAAAGTCGACTTACCATAGTTTATAATGGGGCCCTAAATTTGGCCCCATTGCAAAGAGTCACTCTGAGTTAGAGAGTCTGTATGTAGCCTATAGAGAGAAATCACTATTGGTCGATTTCCACAACGAGACACGAGGAGCCCCGCGAAACCACTGTTAGGGTAGCTACACAAAGGCCA
>OZ007581.1:28396123-28453623 GCA_963931925.1 Onchidella celtica | reverse complement strand
CGATACGTCTTAACAAGCGACTGTGACGCTCCTGTGACACTCCTGTGACGCAACTGAGACGCCTTAAAATCTCATGTGTGTATGTCTGGCCTAAGTGAAGACACTTATGATTTCGTTGAGCCTGTATCAGATGTAAATGGAAGTTAATGACAACAATAAAAAGAAACTTCAATCAAATGCTGTAGTTTAACTTTCTTTGAAGCTTCGACAGAACACGCTGGAGGCAGTTAGTGAAGCAAGGTCTGTCGGTGCTTGGAGAAACGCTTATGCAACAGTCCGGGACCAAGCGGGAAAGAAAAAAGGCTCCCAAACAAGCAAACAGACTAGCGTCATGCTTTATCTGAGCCATCTGTGGAAGGGATTGTCACTCCCGGATAGGTTTGTCCAGCCCACAGAGCCATAATTATAATAGACAAGAGGGGGCAATCCGCTGCTCCGCCTCTCTTCCGTCCACTAAAAGATGGCAGCAATTCGCCACCTAGCGCTGAGCCATTGCAGGCATGCAGGCAAACGTAGAGCAAACTCCGATTTATTACGGCCCACACTAACTGTGTGCAACAATTGTGCATGCTTTTTTTTATATTTTTCATCGAAACCTTGCCCTCCTTTTATCTCACCTTGAGGGACCATAGGGTGAACAGTGACTTTTCCCATCTCCTGCTCAGTCTGTCTACAGAGCCCTGTGGTCCGGACACACAAGAGGCTGCATCAAACCAAGCCAGAAAACATCCAGAGAACAACCCCAAAGTCCTTCGAGACTATCAAATGCCAACAAAAAAACAAACTTTCTGTGTATGAAAAAAAAATGGAAAACGAGAATAAAACTCACAGGCGGATTCCAACATGACCATATCCCGTACAAATTTGAGCCTCTCTTCTGTATCTGGCTGGGCTAACTGACCGACACCGCTGACTGAAGGACATCCGCCACTCTGTCGAAAGGCAGTTGTAGATGGTCAGTTTTTATAAAGTGAAAAGTCTGGTGGTCCCCATGGAATTGAATCATAATATATGTCGCTATAATGTCGTCAAGACAGTGGTCCTATGAAAACGGGCGTTCTTGGGATCTATATAATTGTACATGAATCCACGTGCATTTTTCCTCACATGGAAATTGAAATTTTTACCTACGTCAGATACAAGACGGTTATGAAACTACCAATAGAAGATCGTATTAAACTTTTTCTCATGTGACGCAAAGTCCAAGGCTGTCAGTTTGAACAGTTACTGTTATAAAGTATTACCATCTAAATAATCACATTTTTGTCTATGCAGATCCAGACTTTGGGCTTCCCTGTGTAAAAAATATTTGCCATAACTATTTACGTCCCTTGGCCAAATCGAGTTTTGTTTGCATTAGAGTAGAGGCCACACACAGTGGCTTCGAGTTCAGTTCCACTTTTGGTATATTGTCGACAGAGTCAGTTTCGATGCAAAAAAAGAACAACAAATGAGCTGAGACGAAAGCGGAAGCATTGTGCGCTTTCAACGGCGCTGTGAATCTTTTTGACATCTTCGCGGCTTTTCGACAAGACGAGACTGGCGTCATTCGGCAAAACTCCTGAAAACGAAACGAAATCGAACGGACTGGAACGTATCTGGACTATTATACATTTTTTCGAACTTTTTTGGACCTAGGTCTAGGTTAGAGTTAACCAACAACAAACATTTCTTGAAAATTGGCCATAATGTGATACTAAAACTGTTGCGAATATTTTGACTTCAGGAGCGCAAGGTCCAAACAACCACTGCAAAAATGTGAACAGATCCAAATGTTACAGCACTGAAAATATAATTAGATCAGCAAACAGTAATTGTAAGCAACAGCCCAGTGACACAGCAGAAACAACAACAACAGCAATATCTAGAGCAACTGGAAGACAGAGATTAAAAAATAGCACCGCTAGCGTCTTCTTCTTTATTACCATGGAACTAGGCCCATTAATGTGTTCAGCGAAAAGGCTAAGAAACTACTCACTGAAAAAATATAAAAATTGTTAGATAGATGTAAGTTGGTCTCCTGGTTTACATGGGGATATTTATATATGAGAGTACACAGAGCTGTTACATTTTGATGCTTTCACAATTTCGTGAACTTGAATAGGGGAAAGATCGCCACTTAGGTCCACCATTTATATGAACTGACGTATTGTGAAAGAAACACGAAAAATCTGTGCAGTCTCAGCAAGGCCTGAAGCGGAGTCAAAATGCTGCATGCAAGAGAGATTTCACTATTGGTCTGTTTGCACTGCGAAACACGGGAGGCTCCGCGAAACCACTGTCAGCAAGGAGCGGAAAGTATGTCGCTGCAGTAAACAACACCCATTTCTGCTTTTCCTTGGGGCGTAACAGCTTACAAACGGCTTTAAATAGTTTCAATCAGCCCAAAAATAATTATGAACAAATCACAGTAACCAGATATGCACGTTATCTTTAAAAGAAGACGGTCTCTTTCAATTCTTCAATTTTTTGTTTACCGCGGCGACCTAGTTTCGCCATTTGGCGGAAGTGAGATCTCTCAATACATACTATAACTACTCTCTCATACAACCTTTCCTTTTTGGCACATCTTAACTAAAAATTGAAAACTGAAAAGCATTCAAGTTATTTGTATTTTAGTGCATGGACTTTTGTCTGCCGAACGTATAACCATAATCAGAACAATCACACACTAAGCTACATGGGACAGAAGAGGATCTCAGGAGCACAGCGTCCTTCATAAAGGCTACCGGCCTCCTGATATAGACAGTCTGACACGAAGAACACAGAAGAAGAAGAAGAACAATAAAATAAACATGTATGATGACTGCACTAACAGCAACAACACCAATGATAACCAGAGCAGGATAACCTATGTAGGAAACAGTAACAACAATACCAGTGCACCAACAACCACCAAACAGCCACAGTGACTAACAACAACAACAACAGCAAGAATAAAAACAATATTATCTGTAGGTCCAAACCTTTGCCACCGCCCACGACATCGTAGTCTTAACCAACTGGTAGCAGTAGCCGTCATAGTACTGACCACTTGTGTAGAATGGACAGGGGTTACTTTCCACACCTACATGAACAAAAAATAATACGGAAAAGACGATGATGTTTGTGCTCCAGACCAATTCATTCTCTAAGATTTTTACAAAATACATTTCTCTCTGAGCTTCCTGAGAAAAAAAGGGGGGGGGGGGGAATTATTCACTAACATATGCAATACTTTGAACTGAATTATATCCTTTGGTTATCGTTATTTTGATGTTTTTTTAAATACGTTATTATGAAAACATATTTGGCCTACACAGATTTCCTGGATCATAATATTTACGTTTGTTGATATTTCTTTCTAGTCTTGGTGTTTGGCGTTGTCATTAGTAAACTACTGATATATTAAAATGCGTCACATAAAAAACGGTGTCATCCAAACGCCCGAAAGAAATAATTCAACTTGACGATTTCACGATTTCTTACCTTGCCAGATGTAGATAAACATGTACCCAAGAATTATCAAACGGACGATATCGAGCAACATTCTCCAAAAGTGCTAGTTGGTGGACGCCTCTGGTATGATCTTCTTCTGTGTTATCATTCTGTTAAATTCTGTGTATCGTCTCACGACTTTCTGGCACAATGTGACTGCTGTCCTGTCGATATCCTTTCAGCCAACTCAAACCCAAAATCCCTTAGTCCATTCAAATAAGTCACTGAGCTCTCTGTGCGGTTGTCAGAGGCGTGTCAGCATTGCCTGGTGAGATAAAGACAAAGAATGTGGTCGGACTGAAGACAAAATAGCTCAAAACATTTCTTATCATCATTAACTCTCCAGTGCCCAGGGGAAAACTGCCAGTCCAAAAACTTCTGAAAGTGCACGCTGAACTGATTTTAAATTGTCAGATTATTGAAAAAATAAAAATCTATAATTGGAAAAATTATTTGTTCATAAAATAAATAAGTGTTGGTGTCTGAAACAGAAAGCATTTTGGCTCCAGGTCATCATCATCATTGCCTTTCTCACCCTGGATCAGGGTATAGGCCACCAACAAACACCTTCCATCCCTCTCTATCATGGGCCAGCCTCTTTACATTATTCCAAGTCTTTCCGCTTCGTTGCACATCATTTTCTCTGGCTCTTCTCCACGTTCCGCGCGGCCTTCCTCTTGATCTCTTGCCCTGGGGATTCCAGTCCAATACCTTCTTCGTGATGCTGTTTCCTGGCCTCCTGAGAGTGTGGCCGATCCATCTCCATCGCCTCCTACCAATTTCCTCTCTGACTGGGTTCTGTCTTGTTCTTTTCCATACAATTTCATTGCTGACCTTGTCTGTCCATCTGATCTTAAGTAGCTTCCTCAAACATCTGTTGATGAAAACTTGGATTCTCTTTATGCAGGCCTGGGACGCATTCCAGGTCTCACATCCATACAACAGGACTGACTTCACGTTCGAGTTGAATATCCTCAGCTTTGTTTTTAGAGATATATCCTTGGTTCTCCAAATCTTGCTTAAGGATGTGAAAGCTGCCTGTGCCTTTCCAATTCGTGCTTTGACTTCTGCCTCTGTTCCTCCCTTATTGTCAATGATACTACCAAGATAGCAGAAGGACTCTACATCTTCCAGTGGTTGATCTCCTACTGTGACTTGTTCGCTTAGGGGTGCAACAATTTTTAGGACCTTCGACTTCGCAGGATGTATCCTCAATCCAATAGATTCTGAAATTTTGTTTAGAGCTGTAGTCTTTGCTTGCATCTGGTCGTGTGTGTGCGACAATAGTGCCAAGTCATCTGCAAAATCTAGATCGTCCAGCTGTGTCCATGGGGTCCATTGTATGCCATTTCTTCCTCCACTGGTGGTTTCTTTCATAAGCCAATCAATCACCAGGATAAACAGAAATGGGGACAGCAAACAACCCTGCCTAACACCAGTCTTGATATCAAAGCTGTCAGTAAGCTCACCATCATGTACGACTCTGCAACTTGTCCCCTCGTACATGCTCTTGATAAGATTCACCATCTTCTCTGGAATTCCATAATGTCTCAATATTCTCCACAGTGTTTCTCTATCGATGCTATCAAAGGCCTTCTCGTAGTCAAGGAAGTTCACTATCAGTTGGGAGTTCCACTCTAGCGACTGCTCTACTATGATTCTCAGCGTGGCGATCTGGTCGGTGGTTGATCGATTACTCCTGAAACCAGCTTGCTCCTCGCGAAGTTTTTGGTCTGTTGCATTCTGTATTCGCTTGAGAATAATCCGATTGAAAACCTTTCCTGGGATGGAGAGAAGTGTGATTCCTCTGTAGTTACTACAATTGCTGAGGTCCCCTTTTTTTGGGAGCTTCACGAGGTGTCCTTCCTTCCAGTCCTTTGGAAACTTGCCTCCGATCCAAATCCTCGAGAATAGTGAGTGCAGACCCTCTGCAGCCCCAGCAGCATCTGCCTTCGGCGCCTCTGGTGGGATCTGGTCTGGTCCAGCTGCCTTGCCTCGATTTAACTGCTTTATGGCATCATTAATCTCTGCTTTAGTCGGAGGGTCGCAACTGATCGGTAAATCATTTCTTGCGGGTAGAATGTCGGGTGGGTTGCTTGGTGGAGGTCTGTTCAAGAGGCTGTTAAAATGTTCTATCCATCTTTTTGCCTGAGCTTCCTTTCCAAAAATAGCCTTCCTGTTGTAATCCTTGACAGGAACTTCAGGTTTTCCATATTTTCCAGCAAGAGTCTTTGTAGTCTGGTAGAGGATCCTCATGTGTCCTCCTGTTGCTGCCTTCTCTGCTTTCTCTGCTAACATTCCTATGAACTCCTCTTTGTCTTTTTTAATTGATTTTTTGACCTCTTTAGCTGATGCTCGGTACTCTTCCTGGTTACCAACTCTTGAGCTTCTTGTACGACTTGCATTTACCCGTTCTTTTAGGTCTCTTCTTATCCTTATCAAGTCCAGTGATTTTTGACTGATCCATTCCTTGTGTTCCACTTTCTTTTCCCCAATAACATCCTGACATGTCGATGTAAATACTCCTTTTACCTTAGCCCAGTGAGTCTCCAAATCTACTGTCTCTTCGAGGTCAACAAGGGGTTTGAATCTATTCCTCAGTGTCAGCTGGAACTCTTCCTTCTTGTCTCCATCCAGAAGGCTCACTTGAAACTTTCTCCTCTTTGTTCCTGCTCTGGTACCTTGTTTCTTGAGGCGGAGTTTGAGTCTTGCCAGCAGCATGTGATGGTCAGATCCAACATCTGCTCCTCTCTGTACTATGACATCCTCTAGTGAGCGTCTGAATCGTCGGGTGATGCAAAAGTGGTCAATCTGATTTTCAGTTACTCCATCCGGTGAAATCCAAGTGGCCTTATGGATCCTCTTGTGTGGGAATACTGAACCTCCAATCACATAGCTGTTAAATGCGCAGAAACTTGCAAACCGCTCTCCATTCTCATTCATTTGTCCTAAACCATTGCACCCCATAATGTCCTCATACCCAGTATTGTCCTGTCCTATCTTGGCATTGGCATCTCCCATTATAATGTTCACATCTTTTCTTGGCAATGTGTCAACTATTTCCTGAAGCTGGTTGTAGAAATCGTCCTTGTCCTCATCGGTTGCTTCATTTGTTGGGGCGTATATCTGCACAATGTTCATGTTGATGTTCTTGTTCTTAGTAGTAAATGATGCCAATATAATTCTCCTTCCATAGGGTTCCCATCCCCTCAGTGACCTCTGGGCGTGCTTGCTCAAGATGATCGCTACTCCTTCTGTATGCTTTTTGTCCTCCCTTCCAGAATACAAAATCTTTTCCCCAGTATTAAGTTGTTTCAGTCCGGACTGTATCCAGCGGGTCTCGCTAACTCCAAGTATGTGCAGTCTGTATCGCCTCATCTCCATTGTAACCTGGGCACTCTTTCCTGCTTCATACATGGAGCGGACATTCCACGACGCAATCCGGAGTGACTTGCTTGATGAAGGAGCAGTCGGGCCAGTGGCGTCCTTTCGGCTTTGTCCATTGTCCTTCATTGAATCTACAGGTGCAGATGCTCCCCCTTCTCCCAAGATAAAAGACTGATTTGAAGTATTTGCTTGTGTTTCTGTAACTGGTTTATTTTTACAGGGTGGGTAGTTGGCCCACCGCCAACTGGCTCTTCTCGGGAGACCAGGACCTTTGCACCTTTAGTCGCCTCTTACGACACGCAGTATCACGTCAGATGTATTCTCTGCTGTCCCTCTTCTTTGGCTCCAGGTGACCTATTTCAAATATGGTACACTGGAAGGTTAACTGCTTTATTCAGAATGAATACAATTTCAATATCCATGAATTTCGCATCGTCTTTTTGTTGGGTTTTGCTTTTGTTTCTCGCATAAAATTGCCAAATGTATGTGGGTTGTTGTTGTTTCAATAGACAAAACAGGAAAACCTAGGGATATCAAGCTATGGAATTGATCAATATATTACAAAACTGCAAAACACGTAGGACAGGTCGTCACGACCTTAGTTCTTGATTGTTCTTTCTCCATTTTCTGAAAAACTGGAGATCTTTTAGTATGTAGCAGAGGTATGTATAACAAATGCACACTTTGACACTTGTTTAAAATGCGTTGCGGCACTTATCAAGCTGTTTCACAGGTACAATGTATTCTAACTCCTTATCACAAAGGTTTAATATCAAATTTCTCAGTTGTACAAAAAGTGGAGTTGAAACAAACAAGAACTAATGTCGCGATATGAGATTAATGTTTTCATGTAAATAACGACTTCCCCTGCTGCTGGTTATTGCATATCTTTCATGTTTTAACTATAAGGCTTCTCGTCAATGAACAGTGCAGGGAGAAATGAAATATGGCCGTTATAGACATGACTCCTATGAAAACCAAACTGAAACTTAACCCTCATGCTATCAGGAGGAAAAGCACCGTGTTTTATCTATTGTTTTTGAACTACATGGCCGTCATCTTCTTAGTGTGATATTTTGTCACTGTTCTACTTTAATGGCATATGCCATTTTTCTACACTTTTGAGATATCAGAAAAAGACTGTTTCTCTCCTTGTCATTTGGTGACTTACGCCATTATGATTTTATTGGATTATTACACTTTCCTATTGACCCATTTCTTTTCCTATACTATTGTCAGATAGCCCTCGTGCTCAAGACTGCAATGAACCGCCACTTGCCTTTTGGCATAGGCCTGACAATCATATGCCATTACCGTAGAGCATTGGCGTTTTTGGACCATGCTATGACATGGAAATCCCAATAAATGGCACAGTTCTGGAAATCTGATTTCACTGTCTTTAGAGCCGGGCTGGAAAAATTGGCTTTAAAAGTTGTAGTAAGTTTAGTAGATTGCCGAAAAATTACACAAGTAAAGAACACACAAATGTGTTACCTTGTGTTGTTACACTGACAACTGACGAAGATTTTACAGGTGTGGATTCTGCTACAGCCCAAGGCTGCACAGATTCCTTTGCTCATACGAAAGATTTTCACACCTTTACTTTCATTACTTGAGAGTTAAGGTTCCCTGGGTTGATCTTGATCTCTCTGTCTCTCTCCTTCTCTATCTCTCCTTCTCTCTCTCTCCCTTTCTTTCTTTCTTTCTCTCTCTTTTTCTCTTTCTCTTTTCTCTCTCTTTTTCTCCCTCTCTATCTATCTCTTTCTCTCGCCCTCTTTTTTTCTCTCTCTCTCCCCCCTCCCTCTTTTTCTCTCTCTCTCTTAGTCTCTCTCTTTCTCTCCATTTCTCTCCCTGTCACGTTCTATCTCTCCTTCTGTCTTTTTCTCTTTTTCTCTCTCTCTCCCTTTCTCTCCTCTCCTCTCTCTCTTTATCTCCATCTCTCTCTTTCTTTTCCCCCTCTCTCTCTCATTTTCTCTCTCCCCCCCTCCCCCCCCCCGCCCCCCCAACCCCCAAGTGCGACATCCTTATCAGAGCTACTTACCAAACACAATGGCTCATTGTAAACAAGTTGCTTAAAAGAAACATGACTCCCTCCACTCTTAGTTAACAATCCAGCGTACAGTTCACACTTGCTTCTGTCACAAGCACCAGAAATAGCCAACAACAAATTTGATACTTAACGAAGTTACACAATGTTCTTTCTTAGAAACCATGTTCGGGTCCCGATGAGAGCCCACAAATTAAGGAGCTGTGTTTGAACAAGGCTGGTTGGTTAAGGTTAAATAGCACTAAAAACTTGTTCATTGACAAAACAAAAGAATGAACAAGTAGAACATTCGATCCAGACCAGAATTCGTATTTAGAAAAAAATGTATATTTACTGACTTACATGTTATGGGGCGAAGACCTGTTTCTGAATACTCACAAAGTGTTCAGAATGACAAAAGGCTTAGTTTAAAACGATGTTGAGACAGAATGTCGCTAAAAATTGCCTTTGCTCAGTTGTTATGAGAACGTAATCAATTACAAGGCCAAATAGAGAAAAATACTCAGTTTTGTTCACTGCTCATTTAAACCTTTCTGTGTAACGTACTACGTTCCCCTAACTACAACATCAAGCATAGTTTTGACGAGGTTCCAACCTGTGGTTGAAAACAGCGGACCAACAATATGAAAATCCAAGGAACTGCATTTTTTTTTTTTTTTTGACGTTTCCGTGAATCAAGTCAGGCTGTTAAAAGTAGAAATATTATATGGCCCGAGACCCTTACGCTTTGATCAGCATCAACAGACTAATTGTGCGTTACCGGTATTAAACATAAATAACTAAAATCCACACTTGTTAGGCACACAACAAATTGCAAGTAAAATTTTGATGGTTAACTTCCTTCACACGGTGCGGAAGGTGGATGTCCGTGCGCGGGCGAAATGCAGAGAATAGTATAAAACTCCTTTTACACGGCGAGGATGCGCCCGCGCCCGCACATTTGCGAGGATGCTCCCTCGTCCGCATACCCTTTCCACTACGCCCCATATCCCATTCAACCTATGTGCGGGTGCGAGTCCGCAAAAGACCCTAGGGCAGAGAGAGTAATAGTTTCTACGAGCTACCCTCTCTGACCTAGGGGCATCAGCGCCAATATTTCTCCCGCGCGCGAGCACGACCCGCCCCCGCGCAGTGTGAAAGGCTCCACTGAAAAACCTCAGTCCTAAGGGTGCGTCCAGACCAAAAGCTACTAACCGAGCCGAGCCTCGGAGCTAGATGCGAGCACTGTCAAGCAGATCAGCTCGTTTCTTCACACCAAAAGCAACTGCCGCTAGTTGGCAGCTAGCGCGTGGCTGGCAAATTGCTCGCTCTTGGCTCGACGAAACCTTGCCTGTTCACATCAAACGCTACCATGCTGGTGTGCACATTGAGCTGTGGGCGAGCTAGCGGTTAAGTGTTGACGGGGGTAAAATTAGTTGGCAAGGCCTCCAACATGTCGGATGAACGAAAACTGCGTGTTACCGCATTTATTGGGGCCATCAATGTATCTGAAATATGATCTTTCGTTGGAACACAAGAGAGAATAGTGGGTTCATCCTTTAAATGCCAAACGGGATACATGTGGAGAATTCCTGCTTTTGTTTCCGGATTTAAAGGAAGACGAAGGACGTTTTCAATCATATTTCCGAATGTTACCACAGACATTCTATGCTATACTTGATATGATCTCTGCTGACTTACAGAAACAAAAAACCAATTATCGCAAACCTGTTTCACCTGAAGAACGACTACCCTTGACACTTCGGTAAGTAGTGTTAACGCTAGAAGGTAACAAAGTCACAGAAGCAGACATCCAAGAATGGGACAGCGGTCGAGAGAGAAACACAAAAGGCAATGGGGAAGCTGGTCACAGAGGCCGTCTCGCGGAGTACGGAATATGGATGAGACAAAAACTGCTTTGTAGGAACGGGCGCACTGCCTTGGCAAGACAAATGTCTCTAAACTGATATACCGGTACTAACACTTCATTAAATCTACCAACATCGGTAAAGTTAATGATCATGCTTTACAACGTCAGCTTAATTGTTTTTAAATAAAGTAGTATGGGATGGACAGGGGGAAAGAGAGAGATAGGGAATAGAAAAAGAGAGAGAAAGAGAAAAAAAACGAGAGAGAGAGGAAGAACGGAGGCAGGGAATGAGGGAGCGAGAGTGAGAGATCTAAAGGAGGAGAAAGGGATACTGAATGATTCAGCTAATTTAGAATAGATACTTGTCATGCCCCTCTTTGCAGCAATCCCCAAGAAGTTCTTCTTCCTCACATCTCTATTCATGAAGTCCTTATCTTGCTGTTTCAATCAAGTTGGATAATCTTGCAATAAAGCAATGAACTGAATGGTTTTGTCTTCTTCCATGTTTATTTTCACACCAGTATCAGCCAGTCAGTGGCGCAACAGCAAGCGGTAAGCGAGCAACTGACATTACTGGCGGGAAAACTTCCGCTTGTGCTAAATTTAGTGATCAGGAAATGAGGTCAGCTCGACTGCTAGCTTTGAGCGGTGATAAATGCTCGAATATTTATCTCCGCTCGATGCTAGCCGTGGCCGAATCGCGCGGCGAGTTTACTGCTTTTGGTGTGAACAGTTGATATACATAAAGAGCAGGTATTTCTGCGGCTCGGCTACGGTGCGGCCACGGCTCAGCTCAAAGCTTTTGGTCTGGACGCACACTAAGTCTGAGCAGGCACGCGTCCGCGCGGTGTGAAAAGCGTCAAACAATTTTTCGTTGTTTTATTTGTTGGTTAGTTAGTTTGTTTGTTTGCTTGCACTTTTTATAGACATTATTTTTCGTTATATGAAGCTCTTCATTATTATGTCAGCAACCCAAGGAACAGAAATGCTCAGCAGTTGTATGTAGCGTCGGGCTATAAATTGCATGGTCTTTGCTAAAATACGTTGTCAGCCACAGGCGAAATCAAAATCAAAATAAATCAAAATAAGCCATATGGTTATCACTTTAAGTAAAAAATGCGCATTGATAATGCCCTACAGCAGAGTGACGTAAAACCTGGTGCCTTATCTTTGACTTGATTGTGGGAGAGGGAATAGCCAGCTTAAGGGTTGAGATTGGGATATTATAGGATGGATTAGTGTAAAACAGTGGTTCTGGACATGGGTTATATAGCCTCCCGAGGGTCAATTTTGATTTCCAAGGCGGCGAAAACGCAGAAAGGATCGACAAGGGGGCGAAAACGGTGGAGGGGGGGGGGGAGGGGAAGCATAAAAGCATGATTGGAGGACTATTTGGAGGCAAAGATGGGGCAGCTACTGGCTTGTTCAACCGTGTGCTTAGATGGGTTTGATGAACTGGAAAGCAGTATAATTATCTTCTAGTGCATTTGATTAAGAATTCTTTCTGTTTTTATGATGAATAATCAATACGCCTATTGTCATTAACATTATAAAAACCACAGAAAAATCGTGGGATCAAAGCAAGTATTAAAGCAAAGTCGAGAATTGGCAAAAAGACAAAGACCTAAGAAGCAAAGCCTCGGGTAAGAAATAATAGCCAAATGATACAATTTCTTAGGGTTTTATTGTAACGTTTCAGTATTATTTCTTCTGCAAGGCTTTGCTACATACAAGTTTTTTCTTTTTGCCATTTTTTGACTATTGTCAGTAATAAGGCTATAAATTGTGTGTGTGTGTGTGTGTGTGTAGTCTTGTCTTCATGTGAAATGTATCTGTTGAGTTTGAGTGGGGATTTTGGATGGGTAGAGGGTAGGACAGGAGAGAAGGGGCCGATTAAAGAAAATCTGGAGCATAAGCGGGGGAGGGGGGGGGGGGCCATTGCCTGAAAAAAGTTGAGAACCACTGTTGTAACATGCATACAGTAAGCACAAAACGGACGTGGGTATCGATATGCGTTGACAGAAATAACTCTGGAAAGGCTCGGGTCATAAAGTTAATCTGCACCGATGGTGTAATCAGGGTAGAGCAGATGGGACATTGTGCACTGGGGCTGTTGTTACTTCTACGTCCGTACCCCAAGCGTTTTGCGCTAGGGACGCGTACGTATACGTACCTATCCCTAGCCCTGTCCTTATTTTTAACTCTAAAATTTAACGAATCCCTAACCCTGCCCCCCCCCCCCGCTACTCTTTCAACCAAACAATAGGACGAAAGAAAATCTGAAAGAATAATCAATTAAGGTTCTTGTTAAGAGGAGCATTTCGGGAAGAGCTCTCCAGCTCTAGAGTCACAAAAGGATTTAAAATACGTACCCCGTAACGCAAAATACTTGGGGGACGTACGTACCTGTAGCAACGATCGTGCCCTGGAGGACAAATTGTTCGTGTATGTATGTGTGTGTGGAGGGGGAAGCGGTGGGAGGGATATTTGGGAAGTGAAGGGAGATTTGGTTGGGGGGGGGGGTGGGGAAGGTCATTTCTATAAAAGGGTGGTCATAGTTGTTTTTTTTAAATATATAACATCGGCAGTGTAATTTTCATTTATTTTTTAAACACTAAACGTCTATTTTAAATTTATTTTTTTTACTTTGCCGGCGTTATGAAAAGGAAAGGGTACTCACTTTGGATACAAACATATTGTATGGACACTAACTCACAATAATTGAGTTAGAGTCTGAGTTTTAAGAAGGCGTGTCGACACGATAAAGGTCACATTGTGCTGGGGAAAAGCGAGGTGACAGACAGAATGTAACACAATGATAGGACAAGAGCAGATCTTACCAGAAGCGCCACCAACTGTCTGTGATTCACAGTAATTAATTTAAAGAACACGATTTTCCATCTTTGCCATCTTTCTGATCAGCTGAATGAAGGCGGGGCTGTGACTTGTTTACACCAGTAAGCTGTCACACTGACACCGGCCGTGGGATCTGACAATCAG
Source organism: Onchidella celtica (assembly GCA_963931925.1). Taxonomy (NCBI): domain Eukaryota; kingdom Metazoa; phylum Mollusca; class Gastropoda; order Systellommatophora; family Onchidiidae; genus Onchidella; species Onchidella celtica. The sequence continues at coordinate 28,439,863 of OZ007581.1, read as the reverse complement.
TGTGTTAAACTCTGCTACCAAATGAAGATCCGGTTGTAGGATGTTTAGGCTAATATAAGTGGCTGCTACATTGACATTGATATCTTGAAACTCATTGTGTATTATGAAGGTGCCAAGATATAAAAAGGCACGTTTCAGAAAAACCGCGTTTAAAGTCTACGTAAATTTAATAATGTCAAAATTGGAGACTTCGAGCTTCCATACATTGGCAGACGGAGTTGCTTTTGTGCTGCTAACCAAGCAAAAACTCCCACTTAAGTACACATGTTCTGTTTCGATTCTATACATTTCCTATTGAAATCTTTTATTGTTCCATTGTTTTATCTGTTCCAGTTTTCTTTTTTTCCGTTGTCCTTTTTTCCTTTTCTTTTTTTTCTTGATAAAGGCGATAGCCGAAATATCGAATATTTTCTGTCTTCTCTTTTAGTTCGCATTGTATCGTTTGGGTATTATTTCTTACGTGGCGCTTTGCTACATACAGCTTTTTCTTTTTGCCCAATTTTGACTTTGCTTATAGCCCTGCTGCGACCCCACAGTTTTTCTGTGTTTTTATAATATTTCCTAAATTTGATTAGACCATTGGACTCGATCAGAAAAAAAGACGAAAAAAAAAAACCCAACATATTAATTTGTTGGAGGGCTTCGTAATTAATCCTTTTGCCCAGGCATAAAGAAATGATTGAGGAATCTATGTATGCCAGAAACTAATATAGGACCGGGATAGGTTTAGCCAGCTGATCTGATTGTGAGTTATTTGCTTCAGTGAGGAGCTACCACATTGTCACTGATAATAACCGACAATCACTGTAATGTAACCGGGAAATGATTAAAAAATATGCCCACAAAGAAGCTGTCTTTGCGAGGAGAAAAAAAAATAGAATGTTCTTATCGTGGGCATTGGGAAAATATGATATGTAGAAAAGTAATGACAAACAATGTGAAATTGTCTGAAAATAGGAATTCGTCCAGGTAGTTACAATTGACTCTCCGATATAATGTGTAAAGCAGTGACGTCATCAAGGTGGTACATAAAGGACTTTATGATAGCCAAAATGACTGTTTTAGAATATCCTGAAACGTTCACACAAATCATTATTATTTGTAACCCTTAACTTGTTGCACTTGCCAGTGTCCCAAAAGAGTTTCATTGTTAAACGAAAGTTGAACTGTACATGTGTATGTGCTCTTAAATGCTTTGTGAAAGAGAATCTCCCCCATGGGATAATACAGTGCTTCCTATATGTTATCTTATCATCTGAATATTGATTATTATCATGTTTGTCCCATCTCATCTTTTCCTTGGCTTACCCGTCAGTACAGTTTTCATTTTAATAGATCTCTTCGCTCCCTTCTTCAGATAGACTAGACCTTCTCTGGTACGTGCTTAAAGATGATCTCCAGATACGCATTCAAAAAAACACAAAAAAACTCTTCATGATGAGGGAAAGTCAGGTGAACACATCGACTGCAGTTCTGAAAACTCGTGGTATTCAGTAGGTTTGTCAGTTCTTTGGAAGCTTTATTGGGTGAACACGGGACAGAAATAAAATCCTGTTGTAATAAATTTTCACTTTCATATCAACTGGAGTGGATCCAGGCTTTTTTTTTTTCTCTCTCTTTTTTTTTGGTACGCGGTGCCATTGGTAAGGGCGGCGCATAATTTATTGATATCTGAACAATGAAATGTTTACTGCAGTCACGCGACCTTAGTTCTTCTTTGCTGCCTATCGATTTTCTGAAACTGGATGTCTTTAAAGCAGGTAAATGGGCTATAACAACTTCATATTCTGACACTTGTTTAAAATGCGTTGTGGCACACTTATCAAGCTGTTTCACAGTTCCAATTTATTCTAATTCCTTATCATAATACTAAAGCCGCAAATATTTAACGTCGAATTTCTCAGTTGTGCAAAAAGTGGAGCTGGAACAAACAAGAACTAATGTCGTGCAATGTGGGCGAAAAGAATGACAAGATACAAAAGCTTAGACACACACGGGAAAAACCAGAAAAACCATCTCCGAATCAGTAAAAAGAAACAAAAATTGGGTTTACGCTTATATAAAATTTCCCTCGGACTGATTTAGAGTACTTGAGCCTTAAGTACGAAGGGCATTACGATAGACAAGAGCAGGAGAGGCAGAGATAACTCATGAGGAGATACATGGAGAAAAGAAAGAAAATGGACCATGTTCCTCTCAAAAGGATTGGCTGTTGGTTCAAGTTTGTCTCTGCCCTACGCTTATGACATATATCATTTTCGACACTTTGAACTGTCATTTGGTGACTTTTGCCAGTATGATTCTATTGAATTATTACATTTTCCTACTGGTGCATTTCTGTTTCTACAATAGTTATTATCTGATAGCACTCATGCTTGGGTATGTAACGAACTGCCATATTTAGCATAGGTATAAGTTTAACACACTAGCCATTATCGTAGAGCAGTGACGATTTGCTGTGCTTTAAGTGGTGGGCGAGTTCGTGGTGCTGGGTATGTTACTTCAATACAGAGATTCTCCCATATGTGAGTGTGCATGAGAAAACCCACAATAATGTCGACAGAGCTGATTTTGAGAAAAACGGCTTTGAAGTGAAAATATGGGTCTGGCACAAACTTCCAACTTGGCTGTTGTTTAGGGAATCGTGGCATGTTACAGGGTAAACTGTAGATGAGCAGTGAACACTACTCACTATGATCTCTATAAAGGCTTTGTAATTAGACTACGGTTTCCTAACGAGATCCAAAAACTTCCGACTTGGCTGTTGTTTAGGGGACCGTGGCATGTTACAGGGTAAACTGTAGATGAGCAGTGAACACATCTCACAATGATCTCTATAACGGCTGAGTTATTAGACTACGGTCTCCTAACAGCAATCGCTCCAATATTAATGGGTCAATTAGCTGTTGCCACTTTTAGGATTAAATGCCGTTTTCTCAAAATCTTGTTTTAGGGGGGTCACTGACTTCAATTTATCAGAAATGTCTTGTCTTTTATTATGTGTACAGAACTCAAAATGTCATGTTGCCGACTTATTGTGGGTTTTCTCATGCACACTCACATATATCTGCAATAGTGTGGGAATTTGAGATCCTGTTAACTTACAAAGAGCCATCTATATAACGCAGGAATTTCGCGATTCTGACGGTGTTGTTAGGGTATCAGGGCATTTTAGTAATTTACATTGTAAGCTACAGGTGAACAGGGAACACAACTCAAGATTTTCTCTTTTGGCTTTATGATTACACTGCGGTCCCCTAACAACAACTATTTTGACACCCACCCCACCCCTCAAATTCACCTTGTATGCTGCCTCTAAAATCCAAACTCAAAACTCGAACACCACCTGTATGGTTTTCACAGGTTTGCCTTCATCTCCCCCCCCCCCCCCCACTCCTCCTGGTACAAACGTTCGGTCATTAAAATGTTGAATGTCCATGACGAATCTTGATAATTGAAGCATTTATTGGCATTTTGTACCTACTATCCTGATAGTGATTTATTAGATACAAACCATAGCCTCTTTTTGATTTTTACATAATTCTACAGTCTAATTTGCTGGAAAGCAAAAATCAAAGTGTTTTATTCATTACCATAAGGGAGAGACGTACGTTACAGTAACGGAGAGACGGCGCGCAAATCATAATTATTTTTACTGAATATCATGTAAGCTTCGTGAAAATCCGAAGAAAGCACTATGCTTGCGGATCCGTGAAAAAATTTTCTAACGTAGTCCCACAGCGCATCTTGTCCTTTCTGAAAGAGGCCAAGGCTAAAATCTACAATTTGATATGAAAACCTCTATATATATTTACAGAATTCTCTTCAAACCTGTCCAAACCATTTTTGAGAATTTTACCCATATTATAACAATGATGTTGTAACGGAATGGTCTGCTGGTGAAACTCAAAATCGATCAAAACCAAACATAAATAGTATACGCAAGTTCGAGCTCAAATCCCCCCTCCTAGCGTATGTACTTTATAGATGACGTCGTAATTAATTAATATGCATCGCACTAAAACACTACTCACTGCCCACTCGTGGGGCAATGGTTAGTCTTTTAGCGGGATGCATAACAATTAGGTGGCGAGCCACCCGTCTGAGGCCTACACAAGCCTTGGCCTGGCTTACAAGCGCGAACACTGGCCTACATTGAGAAACTTTCTGAGAAAAGGCATGCAAGGTCGGGCCCTTATAATTATATCCTGGCCTGCCGGTGTGTGTATGCGCTTTGAAGGTCATGTTAACTTTGGATACGGCAAGTTGTAAAGCGATAACGTTAGAAAGCCTGTCAGTGTGCACTGTTATGTTGAGAGGAAATGCGTTTACTGGTTCGAAATACACTGTTTACGTGCTTTTGACAGTGTAAACAGGTGGTAGGTCTAAAAATGCTAAAATCAGTGCCTGACCACCAGTGGTGGATTTGATTAAGCTTGACCTATTAAATAAAATCGTACATGAAAAACTTAAGGGGGGGGGGGATAATGGGGATTGGGAAGAGAGGGGATAGAAGAGGGGAAAGGGGGTGGCGAACGGGAGGAAAGGGGGGAGAGAACGAGGCAAGGGGAAAGAGGGGTAGATAGGGATAGAAGGAGAGGAAACAGAAGAGAGGGGGAACAGGTTTTTACTTGTTAAAAAACTATGATCCTTCTAACAACAACCTTTTATTGACGACAGGCACGAATTGGGGACACAAAAAAAGGCCTAATTATGCGCATCTTGGCAGCATGACCCAGGTAGCTGCTATTTTTTTTGTCTGTTTTTTTTTCTTGTGAATTTTTATTTCCGTTTTGTTGTTTTGGTGTGACTAAGAATTAGAAGTGAATGCAGGGGGAAGGGAAACTATTTTGACCTTTGGAATATGAGAGAGTTTGAGTTTGGAGAAGGCACATCGATTTGATAACGGTCACACTGTGTTGCAAACAAGCAAGACGATAGACAGAATATAACACAATAATAATAATAATAATAATGGATGGCATTTATATAGCGCATATCCATTTAAAATGCTCTATGCGCTTTACAGAAGCAACATGTCAGCCACAGAGCAGAATGGAGCGCCTGCGAAGTGCTCAACACACTAGACTGCTTCTTTCTCTCTCCCTCTCCTCTCTCTCTCTCTCTCTCTCTCTCTCTCTCTCTCTCTCTCTCTCTCTCTCTACCTCTCTCTTTCTCAGAGGAAATTGTAACGCAGCCTGTTAGGCGCAGTTCACAACTCACAACTGTTCACAACTTACATCACATATACCACAACCCAAATAATATTTGAATATTTATTAATAATAATATATATATTTAATAATGAATAATGAATTTTGTTGTTGCTGGTGGGGGGGGGGGGGGATGATATGGATAAATAATAGGACAGAAGGAGACCCCTACCAAAAGAGCCCACCAACCAAGCGCGAACGAGACAGGATAGAGGGTATCGATAACGAGTGTTGTGTAGTTAGCTCGTTCTAACCTGTGACCTGAATGATAATTTCACCAACCGAAACTGTCGTAATGACTCCACTGCGTGACTCATCTAATCCCGCTATTCAAAGCTTTCGATTACGTGTGTTTTGCGTGTATGTGTGTGTGTGTGTGTGTGTGTGTGAGGGTGTGTGTGTGTGTGTGTGTGTGTGTGAATAGTGCACTACACTACAAGAACTGAAATTCTCAAATTCCAGTCATGTCATGACTGTCATTCGTCAGGCTAATTCAGTGTTTCTTAAAGTGGTGCACACACGTTACCACAGGGGCGAGGCAATATTTTGGTGGGCTGTGGGACTTCAGAATTGGTCGTAGGTGTTTGTTTTTTTTTTCCATATAAATCTTAATTTCGTAGCGCATTTTAACTTAACTGTACAGATAAACTGTTATTTATTTATGTCTTGTTAGCTCGGATTCAAAATACTGAATAATTTATATAAATATTTTTTTAATCCTTTTATATGCACTGTACATTTTGTTGTATTTTACTTTAACTCGATTGGATATTACGAAACATGGTGATTAAAGGGTAAAACTGAAGAAATTGGTGTCTCGAATCAAACGTATCGCCATCAGCGTCAATGGCAAGGCTATCATTGAAGTAAGATACCAGTGAATAACATTCGCAATAGATTTACATAAAATTTCCTTTGAATATAAATATGCATACTGAATATTATATAAATATTTTTTTTAATAAATCTTTTTCTATACACTGTATATTAACTTCGCCCCATCATGGTAGGGCGCACGTTTTTTGTTGTTGTTGTTGTTGTTTTGGGGGGGAAAGGTGGGTGGGGGGGGAAGGGGTTAAAGTGGGGCATGGGACACGAAAGGCTGAAAAACTCTGATCTAATTGGAGAGCAATAGAAAGGAAAGGAAGGGGGAAGAACGCGGATCCGGGGGTTTTCCTGCCGTGATATTCATATTTATTTTCAAAGTTTCGGTTGCGATTCATGCAAGATTTAGGTCAACGACAAAAGCCTTCCGCTTGCCCGGACTGTCCCTCCCCCTCTCTTACCTGCACTATCACAGGTAACGGGATATGATTAAAAGGAAACGCCTGCCAGACACTTGAGGGATTATCACATTAGACAAGTCCGCAAAGGCCAAAAAGGACCCAGTACTGAACATGTGGCGTAGCCTCTGTGGAGACGAAGTGTGCATTTCACATGTGGAACATCGTGTTGGCTGCTAGGACGTTTATTAGTACAGAATGAACATTATTTCACAGAGTTAGAACGGCGCTCAAATTGTATCGTTCCAGTTCTCGAGAGTTGACTATCTTTTATGGACTAAATATCCTTTAGTCGCCACCTCTAATATCTCTTAATATTAAATTTGTAGTGAAGCGTGACGTACATTTCAGTTCTGTAACACTGTAAGTATTCTGCTTTGGAGGTATTTGAATGACGTTTTATTTTATATTTTGGAGTGGCTGAAGGATCAAGATTCGGGCATTTTGCCAGAGATTTTTTCGTGCAACAGTGTCTTTTCTGGAAGCTCCGGAAACACTGATTATGGCTGTCAAAGGTTGAGGAAGCTATTCAGAAGGACGCTATGGCAATTGTTTTTGAAAACCAGCGCTCAGGAAATATGAGGCATTCGAGTCATGGAGTTGGACGGTGGAGGAAATAAATTGAAGATGTCACGGGAAACCAAAGCGAAATTCGTGGGACGGTTGAAGGACTGAAGAGCTATGTTGTAAACAGGAGTTAGGGCTGTGGACGCTTGGAAAATAAACACAGGTGTACCTGATCGTAATCATATTCACAGAGAGACATGGATTCTATGAACTCTAACTTTATTATCTACGCCAACAAGATGTTGCCAGGGTAAGATGTGAGAACCACTATTCTGGGGTATTCAGAATTCGGAGAGAAGTTCTGGAAATGACGGCATTTCAGAGAAGAACAGCAATGTCAAGTTTTCTGGGAACCGGATAATGTGCAAGGTGGGTATATTTGATACTATGATACTGTCGGGTATTTTCCCTTTTGTTGATTGTGCATTTTTGTCTTTTCGAGAAAGTGAGGATAGAAACTTTGAAAGAGTTGTGTAAGATCAGAGGACAACGTTACGTCACAAACATACGTGTCGAAAAGATTTTGATCGATTGGAATGGCACTTATAATAAAATAGGAGTGAGAAAACCACTTTCATGGCAAAATCTCAAAATCCGCAAAATGTCGCATACAGCAATATGGCAAAAAAAAGCCCACGATATTTTCTTTCGCAAAATTCTGAGTCAGGGCATGTTGATTGTTTTCTTGAAGTGAGAAGTAGTAGAAGCTGCAGCAAAAATAAAAGTAGATGAACTGATAGTATTTTCTAGTTAGTACCTGATGGTGAAGGTTGCTGTTGAAGTACTAGCGGGGTGGAAGAGGAGGTGATCCGGGTGTATGATAAGGATAGTGAGGGTTTTAGTGATGATAGCGGTAATGGTATGATTGGGATGATGATGATGATGGTAGTGATAGCGGTGGTGGTGATGGTACATGTCGTCTGTCGTCTTGTGAAATGTATCAGTTGGGTTTAAGTATGGTTTGATTTTATTTTTTTTTTAAATATTTTTTTTATTTTTTTTTTTGAGGGGCTGGAGGGAGAAGGGGGCGATGAAAGAAAATTTGGAACTTGGGGCGATTTCCAAAAAAAGGTTGAGAATCACTGCTTAGGTAATTTCAAAGACTTTGCAAAGTATCCTTGAGGATATGTGTTAGAAACGATAAGGAGTTAACTTTCCAATAGTTCAAAATATATTATACTAGATGACCAACCGGGCATTGCCCAGAATAAACAATAATGTGCTCCCCCCCCCCCCCCCTCTAGTATAATAAAAGTAGTAAACTACAGTCTTGCTTCAGAACTCATGCGCACCAGAACATTACGCACCAAACTGAACGCTTGATACGGTTACTTTTTATGACATGTACGGTACTATATATTACGAAACAAACATCCTAAAAATACAGATGTTACATAGCAATAAACATTGTTATTTCTTAAAAGATACATGCTTGAAGTAAACAACTTTTAATTATAGCCATCATCTTCCTTATCTCAATTGCCACCTTCCTGCCAAATTTGAGGCCTGAAGAGTGTATAGTTTGGTCAGTTAGTCATGCCAAAGGTTGCAAGTTACTGAAATATATAATAGATTAGTAGGGCCAAATCTGACTTCGAAGAATACTTTGAACTACAGAATTTATGCTCTAATTCCCCAGAATGGCCGATTCTAAACTCCCCAGGGCACTTGATTGTGTTCTGCTGTTACTGTTGATGTGCTGGGTGTTGGGTTGCCATGGCGACAAAAGCTGTTTCCCAGTTCAGGAAGGAGAAAGTTGTACACTGACATGTGAGGGAACGGACCACAATGCCTACAGGTCAGTTCATTTCAGTCTGTCTTTCAGCCTGGCTGTCTGTCAGTCTGTTTATTGATGTTTCTGTCTGTGTGTCTGTCTGTCCGTTTATCCACGTTTCTATCTCTCTATCAACCTGTATAGTTATTTTTCTATCTGTCTGTCTGTGTCTGTCTATCTGCCTATGTCTTCTTCCGTCTGTTTTTCCATCTCTTCGTCTGTCTTTCTGTCATGTGTCTGCCTGTCATTCATTCTATTTGTCAGCCTGTCTGTCTCTTTGTCTGTCTTTCGTGAGTGGTTCGTGGGCGCATCTGATAGGGTCTCTTTCTGTCTTATCCTTCTGTTAACTGTTACATTCTGTCTATCGACTTGCTTCTCCGTGGCACAACGTGACTGTTATCGTGTAATCAACTTGCTCTCTCCGAACTCAAACTCAAAACCTAGTTGTCCATCTTTCTGTCTGCCCAGTTCTTTGTATGTCCGATTATCTGTCTGTCATTAATTTTGTCATCTGTCTGTCTATCGACAGCCTGTTAGGTCTGTCCGCTGTGTATCGAAAAATGGTTCTTAATGTGGGAGAAGGGGGGAAATTCAGGTAGAGAGTTGGGGGTTGGGGGATAAATACCCAGGCCTGTGCCCTATCCACTACTGCACCCGTTGAACTTGTGAAGCAGAATCAGATATGTGTTGCACTTAATGACTTATGTTTTATGTCCAGCTTCGTACAATAAACATGTCCCGAGTTTAGTTCTTGTTTGTTCTGTCTCTATTTGCTGAAAAACTGGAGATCTTTTAATACGTAGAAGAGGTATAACAAATGCACACTTTGACACTTGTTTAAAATGCAATGTGTCACTTATCAAACTGTTTCACAGTCCCGATTTATTCTAATTCCTTATCATAATGCTAAAGCCACAATCGTTTAACGTCGAATTCCTCGGTTAGTAAAAAGTGGAATTGGAACAAACAAGAACTAATGTCAGGACATGTCTGAACGTTCAAAGATGCCATTTCAATGATTTCCAAAAAAAGATAAACTGGATAGAAGGAAAATACAGCCATGGGACATCAATCAGGCTGCAGTATAGGGAAGAGGACGGGCGTGTTTGAAAAGGCTGAGAACTACTGGTTAGGTATTAATTCTCGTTATCTCTTAGCACTTTGCCTGACTGTTTTTTGTGTGTGTCTGATTACAGGCGTGTTGGTTTGATCTATTTCTAAACTGTTTGTTGCCTTTCTTCAGTTTCTTGTGAAGACCGAGCTCTGTGCTTTTTAGACATACACACACACGCTCACTCTGTCTCTCTCTCTCTCTCTCTCTCTCTCTCTCTCTCTCTCTCTCTCTCTCTCTCTCTCTTTTCTCTCCCTCGCTCTCTCTCGCTCTTTCTCTCTCTCTCTCTTTTCTCTCTCTCGCTCTCTTTTCTCTCTCTCGCTCTCTTTTCTCTCTCTTTGTCTCTCTCTCTCTCTCTTTGGTCAGTATGACGTTTACTTGTCTGTCTCCCTGTTTGTCGCTCTATCTGAATATGCCTGTTTTTGTGTCCAGTTCACGGTCTTGTCCATCTGTCTATCTTCTAGTCGGTCTGTTGGGATGTATTTTGATTCTTTGTCCTTCTTTTTTTTTCTCGATCTGTTGGCCGTAACTCCCTGTTTCCCTGACTTCTTATCCAAGTTTTGTTATTACTAGTTGGCCCGCTGACTCGGGGGAATACACAGGTGTGATTTCTAAAGTTGAGTTTCGATCACCCATGTGTAAATTGAGGCGCAGAACGAAATTCCTGTCATACTTTTTAATTCTACTCGAGGGAAATGCATCTGTTTATTTCCGGCTCAAATTGTCGGAACACTTTCTTCTGTTCAACTCAGTTGTGGCTCAAAATCAACGAAAGTATTAAAAATATAGCGAACCCCATGAGCTTTTAAAATATGAGCATGTACACCCTTATGTCTTCTAATCGTAATATGAAAGTTCGTAGAATTTAAGGCTCAGAGGTTAAAAAGCCTTTCATGATTACCATGGAGGCCTCAGTTCCTTTATAATAGGATTGTTTTTTGCATTTTTAAGTGATATATTACACCTTGGACTCGGGGCGCCTGGGTGTGTTTTAAAAAAAAAGTTGAAAATGACAAGGCGGAACAAAATATAGCTAGAGGTCTGTGGGGTCCACTTGATGTTGTATAAACTCTGCACTTCATGCCTTTGATTCATAACCACTCAAACATTATTTTTCGTAGTTAAACTTGATTTATTGAAGTTATTCAGACACTGAGGCCTCTGCTTGGCAGGGGCCATGTTTTCTTTGGACTGACTTTCGTTCAACTCTATGCACCTTTAGACCTTGGTCGCCAAGACTGATTGTATGCAATTCAGAAGATGCCGCCCACACACAAAACCATTTAAATATCATTTTATACACATTTACAATACTATTTTTAATCTCTATACCAAACAACTTTTGAGAATTTTACCAATGTAATGAAATTTCTACGGAACTATTTAATTCCGTATTGTGAAATTTAAATTGATGGAGCTCTGAATATCAAACATTAACTCCTTCACAGCCATGGATGGTATTTCGCAGGCCTGTGGCCCGCCACTATCACCATAATCTAAGTGAGGAATTCTATTCACAGAAACCATTACAATTTCGAGAAATTGTGTAGGATATAATCAAACTGCTGCTGATCCCTGCAAACCATTAGTTTTATCTTGCAGCATTGTATCAGAGTTCCACGAACCCGGCAGTGAAGGGGTTAATAATAATTATATACCAAAATAGGCAGTGAAAAGCGCAGGGTGGCCGTTTCTTAGGCCGACACGTCGTAAAACTCAAAGCCACGCTCAAAATCAGTCTTTTTAAAGCATCCACCAATGTCACACATTTCCTCCAAGACTTCAGCATTTGTACGCTAAACTGAAACGAGCGACTCCCCTCTGCAATGTCTGGCTAGGGAATGTTTCTGCGCATGTCTGCTGCTTCTAGATTTGAGGTCTTTATTTTAGGAGGTTCGCTGCCCTTGGCATTTACACCTCACTTTACTTGTTTTATTGTTTCTTGTTCTGGCGGGGGGGGGGGGGGGGGGGGAGATGATATGGATAAATTTTAATCTATTAATTTCAATTTTGCCCGGGCAGCGGCCTTTCGGCCTGCTCTTTACGATTTCCAACTGCCAAGGTATCTTTAACGTGCGCAACGTGCACACGGGCCCTCCGAATTTTTTCGTCCTTATCCGAGAAGACTAGGTACTCGATCCTACCCCCCAATAGGACCAGGGACTTGAAAATATGAGAAAAATCCAATTTCCAAGAACTACTCGATCCTACCCCCCAATAGGACCAGGGACTTGAAAATATGAGAAAAATCCACTTTCCAACATGCCTGCACTGCCCGGGTTTAGAACCCGGGACCCTTGGCATGAGAGGCGAGCACCTTGCCTCTAGACCACCTTGTCCCCGTGTCTGCTGCTTCTCGTGTTCACTTCTCGTTAAATGTGGTGAAATGGAATTGTACTAATGAAATACTGACTAATCAAAGTGTGCCACAGTGTTTATCCATTGCCATAAATACTTACGCTTGACGTCGTAAATGGAAGAGCGTTTTCCCAAAACTGGATGAGTCAAATTTTGCAAGAGTTTAAAAAGCCCGGTAAATGTTCAGTTCAAAGTTGCTATGTCCCATCATGTCCGTCGGATAAAGACAATTTCCCTCATGGGATAATAGAGTGATTCTTATCTTATCTTGATTCTGTACAACGCTTAAGTTCAATCAACGTCAAAATTGAGCAAAAAAGAAAAAGTTGTACCCAGCGATGCACAGCGTGAGAAATAATATCCAAACTGTACAAAGCAAACTACTATAATTGTTCGATTGTTTTCTCTGTTCCTTTTTTTTTTTCTTGACAGCGGCGATAGCCGAAAATTTGAACATTTTCAGTCTTCTCTTTAGTTTTCTTTGTATCGCTTGGGTATTGTTTCTCTCATACAACTTTTTCTTTTTACTCAATTTTGACCTTGCTTATAGACCCCACAGTTTTTCTGTGGTTTTTATAATACTTCGTTAAGTTTAATCAAACACATTTTATATTTCAATGGCGATGTCGTGTACATCTCGAAACATTGACTCTGGCAACATTCCAGCCTCAGTCAACGTTAGGCCTTTCTTTGTTCAGATTTAATGAAGGCTTGTCTGGAAAATACCAAGTTTTTGCAATGCATACCACAGCATAATAATAGAAATCGAGTGAAAAAAAAAATGTTTCACCTATTCGCTTCTCCATTCCACGTCCTCTGACTTACCTTGTATTCTTTTAACATCGCTGTGATTCTTTAGTTCAAGAATGAGAACGTGTTCATTTCACTTTCACCTTTCACCTAGGCGTTGTCCACTCACTGCACTATCATCACTATGTGACCCCCCGACAATGATTTCCATACCTTTCTGTCTGATGTCTTCCTCATCCATGTAATCCCCCTCCCCCCCCCCCCCCTTTATTAAATATCATCCTGTCATATTCTTCCTGGTCGACCTCGTGTTCTTTTTCCTGTCCGTGGTTTCCATTCGCGGAATGCACCAAAATGAGCTTTCCCACAATCCAGGCACTCGCCCACAACCGCCACAAGTGGAGACAGCTGGTGCAGCGTTCGTCACTGCAGCGCTCCTACGACCCCGGCTGGTTATGGATTCAGTGACAGTGACAGGTTTCCATTTACTGCGGCGTTTTGTCTATCCATTGTCATTCATCCTTTCCACCTGTCCTCCCTAATTCCGCTTTTGTTGGAGCATGAATTTTACTACTACTACTAATAATAATGGATGGCATTTATATAGCGCATATCCATTTAAAATGCTCTATGCGCTTTACAGAAACAACATGTCAACCACAGAGCAGAATGGAGCGCCCGCGAAGCGCTCAACACACTACACTGCTTCTTTCTCTCTCCCTGTCTCGCTCACTCTCTCTCTCTACCTCTCTCTATCTCAGCGCAAATTGTAACGCAGCCTGTTTGGTGTTCGGCGCAGTTCATAACTCACAACATTTCACAACCCACAACATAATAATATATTTTTAGTAATGAATAATATATTTTTTTTTTTTTTTTTGTCGAAGAATCAAACCCTTCAGTTATGACATCTGTCTCCCTGCTGTCTGTTTCGTTCAACATACAAACATACACACAGACATACACACACACACACGAACATACATACATACACACATACAAAGACTCAAGCACATGTTAAATCCGCAAATGCATAATCTCACACACGCACACACACACACCCACAGACTATTATCACACACGCATCGTCGTCCATCTCACGTAATGGCGTATCAAAAATGTTCCCTTTTTACTGGAGGGTATTAAAAAGATATTCAGATCTCATGTGAATAGACAGGCATGTGGCATAAACTTTTCTGCGTATCATCTGAAAACTTTAAGATATCGATCCGTCACGTCTTGAAAATATACATATTATTACCATGAGCAATGATGAGGTAGCCATAAATCAAACCACCCAAACTGATCGATACCCAGTACTTGAGATGGCCCACGATATGCACTGACAGTCATCAGCTAGGTTTGTTAAACTTTAAGAGCCCGGACACAATGGCTTCGGATACCTTTCGCTTTTTGGCAGTTTTGCCATACGATGTCAGTCTTGTTTTGCCGAAAAGCCGAGAAGATGTCAAAAACTTTCAACAAAGATATTATTAGAAACAATAAGATGAGATACTCTCTTGTTCGCGCCTCAAAAAAAATCGTGCACAGTTTGGCGGCTGATCGGGGGCGGGGGCCCATGGCCCACTGCATGAAAAGAATGTTTGATGTAACGGTAAATTAATAATGCGGATGTGTTTCAGTGCGACTGCCACTAAAAAAGAAAAAAAAATAATGAGAGTTTTCTCACAGCGATTGAAGTTATAATTACTAGTGACACCATTCAAGGCCTGCAGCGATAGCTGAACAGAAAACAAAATTCAATATTTTTCTTACTTTGATTGTGTAAATACGACACTGTTCAAAACTGCGGGCCATTCGCCGCTGCTGGGCGGTGCGAAATCTGTGCACGCTGAAGGCGCTAGCTGTCTCACCTTATTGTGTCTACTATCTTTGCTTTCTCTGCGCCTTTTAGAGGGCGCAACGCATAGAGCGCATGGTTCCGCTTTGGTATCGTTTGTTTTCCATCGGAACTGGCGTCAATCGCCAAAACTACCGAAAGTGAAACGATACTGAAGCCATTGGGTCTGGGCTCTAAGACATTTCTTTTAGTGTGTTTGTGTTCTGTTTTCTGTTTTGTTTTCTCCACACTTTGCCTACTTTGTTCCATCTGACAGGAAATACTTCTGGGAAGTCCGCAACTCGACCAGCCCACCTGTGGCCACCTCTAACGGAAACAGCTCTTTCACCAGCGACAAGAGATATCAAGCAAACTTTACATCCACGGATCAAAAGTTCAAGTTCTCCCTGACCATCCAAAACATAACAGCTGCTGATAGGGGTGCAGCATATGAATGTATGTGTTATGATAAATACGATGACAAATCGGAAACGATTATTAAAACTGTTCTGTCAGATATTTATCATTCGCCGGAATCGCCGACATGTCGGGCTGAGATATTTGAATTCGTCTACATAAACATCACCTGCAATACCAGTAACGTCTACCCCGATATTGCTTGCCAACTTGAGTACAAGGACGATACTGGACCGATCACCCCATTCCCAATGGAATATGTACCGGGGCCCTTAAGGGACAAGTATCGATCTGCATCCTGTTCCATAATCGTCCCTGCCACAAAGCCCGGCATCAATGAGTATTTAGTGAAAATGTCCCCAGATTTCAGGAATCAGAAAATCCCTACTCTTGTGGAAGATGGACAACGAAACCTTGCTATTAATGTTACGATTGACAGTACACCAAAGATCGTTATTGACAAGATGTCCGATGTAAATTCTTGCTTAGGCGAACAGGACGTTGTCAACTTGACCTGTAGATGGTACTGGTTTCCCCCCAACACACGATTTCTGTGGCGCATTGGCAATAAGAAATTCGAAAGTGATGGATGCCCTTCAAGAGAAAGTGGAAATTCGCACTATAACACATCCGTTTGCACTCACAACTTCACCCTTACAGAATTTGACAAAAAAAGTGTGGTCACGTGTGAGGCTTATTCAACTGACCTGGATGGGAGAAACAGTTTTAATGATACCCTCCGCCAGCTAGAGATCCGCCGTCCGCCAGATCGTTACCCACGATTTGTACTGTACCCTGATGGAGTTCTTCAAGGAAGTCGTGTTCGCATGGATCCTGGAGAGCAGGTGAACATCAGCTGTGAAGTGGAAGGAGGAACTCCAGAAGTGTCTGAGGTAGAAGTGGTCTGTCGGACGTCAAACAAAACTCATGTTCTCTACAATGTATCCCAAGCTGGGAACTCTGTAACTTTTAACGTGACTGCCTCTCCAGATCTTTGTGGGGCACGATGTAAGTGTAGTGCTCTTCATGTGACGCAGTGCTACAATCTGACAAATAGTTTTACTTTCTGGTCTTCCTTGTATGGTAATCCCCGAGGAGCGGCTTGGGAAGGGGTAAATGCCAAATATATTGCCGTTTATATCATTGCTGTGGGCATTGGCTTTATCGCCATAGGTCTGCTCGGTGGAGCTTTTCTGTACCTTTGTAAGAAGTGGGAAAAATTGTACAATTACACGTATGAATCCTCAAGAATGTCTTTGACCTCCGCTGGCTACAGCGTGCCTCGAGATCTGACTGGTGATGAGCCCTGCCTTACGGGGTACAAAAGGAGGACGAATTCTCACGATGAATCAGCTGCATTCTTGATACAACCAGAACCCGGTAGTACCATGCCACTTCCCTCGAGAACGCCAAAACGTAAACCCCCACCAGTCCCTAACACAACCTATGATGGTTCAGGTGAGTACTTGGAGCCTATTACTCTTCATATGTTCACTGCAGATGCAAATGGTATGTCCAAAGAAGACCCAACTGATTTTGACGTCACACGACCAATTCTGGAAGCAGCGAAGGAGGGCTGGATAGAGAAGTCTCCCAAAAAGTTGCCCAAGGAAAGAAAACTTTCACAGCTCTCCCGTACAACACAGCAGACCGCTGATTCTGAAAGCCCAAACTCTGCGGTTTGGAATGGCCCATCTTTTACGCTTGGCGACATTACAGTAGACACGTCAAGAACAACTCCAGAGAACAGATCTTCTTCTAAACGTCGCCCCCCTCCACCGCCTTGTGGACTCAAGAAAACAAAAGACGTACAAGACGGTGGTTTAGGTGAATCGCCAGCAGTATTTGGAGCTATCCCGGGTGGGGGTAAAATAAGCTGGGCTCCCAAGCTAAAGAGCAGTATGTCCCTACCACCACCCCCACCTTGTAAATTCAGACCCAGGTCTTTGGACGAGTTGCTTGCGCTTCGAAGACAACTTCCTGTCATTCAAGAGGATCAAACTAGAAAGGGCGAGGGAAATATCCGCCACACACCACAAGGTCTACAGGATACTTTTTCACACGACGGCGACATCCGAAAGAAAGCCCTGAAAAGGTCACTCTCGACCCCTATCAGAACAATTAATACGTCCATAGAGCAAGAAAATCGCCTGAATGAAGACAGGGAGAGAATGGGTGTAACAAACTCGACTGCTTCCCATAACAACGATTTGATGGTGACTACCGTCTCAGGAAAACAACACATGCCATTGAGCATATTCATACCAAATGTCCCTGTGGACGCTTGCTCCGATGTAGCCAAAGAATCCAATAATCCCGTTTCATCTGTACCTGATACCGCCAGATCAAGGTCTACAGCCGGCCTGAAAAGCAATGCACCGCTCAGTGACAAAGCTGGAATCACCAACACCGCTGACGGAACCACTCATTTTCAGACGTGTTGGTCGGGGCGGGATTTCCCGATAGCGGGACAACACACTCAAGATGACGTAACAGCTGACGGTGCCGCTAAGTCTACAATGGATCAAACACAAGAAACTAAACCTCCTATCCCACCAAGACGTTTTCCATCGGTATCAGATGATGACGTCTCCAGCTTATACGCAGTACCCTCTCGACTGAAATCTCGTTCGCCAGAGAGCAGCGACTCAGACAAACCTAGAGGGCAAATCCGACTGCGCACACCTCCGTGTGTTTTGCGAACGCAGTCTATCACAATCCCGGCTGATACATCTCCATTGTATACATCTCTCATTGGTAGCTCGGCAGATTTAGAATACTGTTCCATTCGCTCTGTGGACTCAAAAGACGATGACCCACTCTACAGTGAAGTGAAATGAGCCTTCAGTTCAGCATCCACGTCATGTTAGAATAGAAAAGTATCTCCAAAAAATAGAGATAGAACCTTGACATTTCATGGGAACGTCTAGTGCGTCGTTTTTAGACTGAGCAGGATCAACATTGATGTTTTTAATTGACGAAATATAAAAACCACAGAAAAACGGTTGGGTCGGAGCAAGGCTTAAAGCAAAGTTAAAAACTGGCAAAAAAGAAAAAGCTGTATGTAGCAAAGCCTTGGATAAGAAACAATACCCAAACGATACAATGAAGCGCAAACTAAAAGAGAAGACAGAAGATGACCGATATTTCTGCAGCAGCCTTCGTCAAGGAAATAAAAACGAAAAAAACAACAGGAAAAAAAAGAAAGAGTGGAAAATTGAACAGATAAAACAATGGAACAAACAAAAAATAGAATATGAAATACAACAGAATATTAATAGAATATGTGTACTTAGCTGCGAGTTCTTGCTTGTATTACAGCAGAAAAGCACATCTGCCAGTGTGTGGAGGCTCGAAGTAGTTTTTTCTTTTTTTTTTCTCTCTTTGAAAAAGGCTTTTGCCGAAATATCGGTCATTTTCTGTCTTCCCTTTTAGTTTGTATTTCCTTGTATCGTTTGGCTATCATTTCTCATGCAAGGCTTTGCTACATACAACTAACTGTTTCTTTTTGCCAATCGATCTTTTTAGTGTTCCCTACGGTTCAGTACTGTACAAAAATATTCGGTCTAATGATTATCTTATATATATATATTTGAGGACTTGAAAACTTTGTCCTCTATGCATTCCATGACCACAGCACACAGAGTTCTGAAATTTTTTGTGCTGATGCAGAGCAAAACGTACGAGGTTTTTAAGGAATACTTCTTGAAATTTGATGCTCTACTGATTTTAGAAAAATCAAACAAAAAATCGGCCGGAAAAAAACTCCAGTAGCCTTTTTAAGCGCTTTCCTTCGTAATATATATTTGTGGACTTGAGATTTTTCGTTGCAAAAGGCTTCTGAACCACTCAACACTCAGACTTCAAATTTTATATGGTGCATCAGAATGGATGTGAAGGTGCACAGTTTATAATAGAAGTCTCAAATCAGTGTTGTTGTTTTTATTGGAAATTTATTGTTTCGCCATGATTTAGATCTATTTCGAGTCATGGTTCGCCATTTTAAGGTTTCGTTGTCACTTCCTGCGATGTGTTCACTATCAAACACTCTAACCCGTGCGCAAATCATGCTGTTGTACGGGATGCGCAGTGTGTCAACTCACAAAGGCAGAGCAGTAAGGTCTTATTTAAAAACAAACGAACAAAAATAAAAATAATAAACAAATAGGAACAGGCAAGATGAAACTGGTCCATAATAACCACCCAGAACTGAAACCAATATTCAAACCGATTTATCCCGGGCAGGGCCGGGCACCTCAGCTAGTCTTACTATAATTGAGCTAGAGGGTGAACCTGTAAGCAGCTAAAACTCCGCGACTACGTCATCAAAAATTATGAAACTTGGTGTACTGCATCAATTTTTGACGTAGAGTTACGTGGACACATTGATTTTGAACAAAAATCAGTTTTTACTATTATTTATATTAAAATTTTTGAGCCGCAAAAACGGAGACGCATTTTCGACGAGTACAGGAAGAATAAAAAAGTGTGATCGAAACTGTCCTGCGGTGCCTACTAAGCTCTACTTCGCCTCGTTTTATATAAAGAGGCAAATTCGAAAACAAGCGACAGTCTACCGAAGAGGGCATTAGTTTCGTAATTAAAGAGCGTTTTTTCCAAAACTGGCTGAGTCAAATTTTGCAACAGTTATGGCCTCATTTCAGATAGTCATTCTAAATTAGGTGTAAGACCCGGTGTAAGTGTTCAGTTACAACTTGAAAGTGTTTAGTCAAAACTTCGGATAAAGACGGGCAAGTTTTAACTGAACACGTACACGACGTCTTAATTTTCCATGACTATCTGAAAGGGAAACATAGAGGGCAAAAAAAGCAGAGGTAGACAAAGAATAACACATCTAGGGAGTTTGAACAGATGGGCGACAGGAAAAAACCTAGGACAATATGGGCTTTTTGAGAGCATCCGAGCGGAGAAATGAGTGGGGAAACATGATCGTCCATGTCTGTTCCAGATCCGGCATTTGAAGAGAGATCTGAAAGAGGCAAGATTTGACATACGTTGTTTTGGAGGAAACGCTCTTCAAATAGTGTGAAATATAAGCCTTTGCAAAATTTGACATAATTCTGGACAAAAATTTGTTAAAAGATTAATACTGATTCTGCTCATTCATCTAAAACAGACCTACTATATAGTATATTTGCCACACCTTTGCTACATTGGCACCAGTTTATAGCAAAGAGTCGTTGAAATTATATATTTTTCATTGCTTTTATGTAATTCTTTTTTTTTTTTTTAAATGATTATGAATGCTGTTTTTGTTGTTTTTTGCTGCTTCTGTTGCTGTTATTCTCCTGAAATTTGCGACCCCAAAACATGACAATTATGATAACCGGAACGGATTTACATTGAAGTTCAGATATGTCCTGGCGGTTTCCCGTTGGAGATAGTTGTGTTTTGATCTTGGAAAATCCGGATTTAATGTCCAGATCCGTCAAAAATGGAACTTTGATAACCGCTCTGTCACCCCCCCCCCCCGCCGCCCCATCTCTACCCCACCCCCACCCCCACCCCTTTCCCACCCTCTACAAAAAAAAAAAATAATAATAAATAACAGAGATTTTTAAAAAGTAGATAAAACTAGAACGTGCCCAAGCACTGGGGTATACTGTAAATTAATGTGGTGATGCGTAACGTGTTTTGACATTGGCGTCTCACTGAATCATCTCCGGTCCTGTCACGATCCCGTCCAGATATAATTATCATAATTATTACTTAGCTACGTACAGCTGGTGTTTAAGTATTATATATTCTGTCACCCTTGTTCTTGGGTGCTCATACGTAGCCCCCCCTCCCCCCCCCACCCTCCCCCCCCCCAAAAAACAACAATAATTTATCTTGCACTGTAAAAATTAATGTCAACGGAGGAAGATGCTTATGTAATCCAACAGGTTAATTGTCAGAAAATTATAATAACAATATCCCGAGCTTTTTAATTCACTGCCACAATTCAAAACGTGTGTGTGTTTTTTGTTTGTTTTTATTTTTCTAGAAATTATTGTACCAAATGTGTTTACGGAGAACTTCTTTCTTTCCGTCTCTTTTTTTCTTTCTGTTATTTTCTTTCCTTCTTGCTGTCAATCTCTCTTTCATTCTTCCTTCTTTCGTTTTCCTTCCTTTATTTTTTCTTTCGTTCTCTTTTTTTTTTTTTTTTGTCCTTAAGGCTACTAATTTTTCTTTTTCTCCCCGCATCCTTCCTTTTCACATTACACATCTCATTCTGTATCTCTGCTCTTTCTTTTCTTCACATTCTTGCTCAATCTTCTCGTTCTTTTCATCCTCCTCTGCGCCCGTCCACTCTCTGTATTCCGACTCTTTCTTTCATGTCTCCCTCATGTTCTCCATCCATCATTTTCTTTGTGGTTCAAGTTCTCCTATCTCACAAAAGTGTTCACATAATGTGTAATAGTATGTAATTAGATAATTATGTTGCAGCTCTGTATATGAAGATTTGATACACAATCGGCTTCTTTGTAGTTAGATACACTCAAATTAATTATAGGCCGTGTAGAAAAAAGCCTTGCTCAGTGTATGTAATGACTGCTCACAAGGGCGTCGTGCCAAACCCGGAACGTCACAGCTAGTTGCTGCCAGCAAATGTACCCTCAAGAAATATTGGCAGAAGCTGACTGTGTCTGACGTATGATAGCGTCTTCCCAGATTTACTAGGAATATATAGGAAATTATAGTGTGCATTTCTTGTCTGCGAGCAGCTGACTGTGCCGTTCTGGGTTTAGTGTGATCCCCCCCCCCTCCCCCCAATCATCTATCAGGGCAGTGGTCCTCAACGTCGATGCCCCTCAGTTTGGGGGAGGGGGGGGTAATTTTGATTTTTTCTTTGAGGGGGGGGGTGGGGGGGAACAAATAAAAGGGCGACAAGGGATCGAAGAGGATGAGGGGGTATTGAGGGGGGGGGGGGGGAGGGGGGAGGGGGGAGGAGGAGGAACGTTAATAGAGCTGCATTCGGGGGCAAATACATGGCAGACTCTGACTTGTAGAACTGCACGCTTAGCTGGGTTTTAGTAACAGAAATGACCTTTTTTGTGCAAATGTTATATATTGCTTTACATTTTTTATTGAATAATCAACACGCTTGCCGTCATTAATATGGGTTTGTGTCCATCTACGCGTACTGTCTCTATAATTATCTAGACACATGTCCTGTCCGTTTCCATTTGTTTGAGTACATACTTTAATGGATCTGTGATACTTGTCTTTTTCTTTTTTTTCTCTCCGATTGAGATGCTATTTGGAGTGTGTTCATTTTGTGCATGACTCATTGATCAGACATAGCTCAATAGATAAATAAGTACGTACTTAATTGAGCGAACAGATAGAGACAAATTCAATAAATAAATAGACACCTATATAGGTATATTGGTACGCACGTAGATAAGTAGAGGACTTCAAAGTCAATGAATGGATAAATAAATAGCTAAATATGAAGATACGTCCATAAACAGGTTAATGAATACATGGTTGTCTGTAAGGTCTACCCTGGGGATCGGACCCAACTGAAAAGTCTTTTATTTCCCAGAATTGTCAACAAGACACTGAAACTGTCATATTTTCTATTTCACGGCATGGCATTTTATCGTTTTTTTATCTCCTTCCTCAGCCGTATGTAAATCATTCACTTTTTAGCTATATATCTGTTGGGGATATTAATTTTAAGCACATCAAATTTATGCCTTCCTGCATGCTCTATGTATTAGGATACGTTAACATAAGAATCATTTTATATCCCATGTGGGAAACTGACTTTCACAGTGCGTTTAAGAGCACATACATGGTACACCCATCGAACGTATCGTTACATAAACATATCATAAGTCAATAACAGACATTTTTACAGGACGTAACACGGCAAGGAGCCTCAGTAAAATATGGTACATATCTAGCTGTAGTGTCTGGTTTGGACGAACTGCAGATAATAATAATAATAATAATGGATGGCATTTATATAGCGCATATCCATTTAAAATGCTCTATGCACTTTACAGAAGCAACATGTCAAGCACAGAGCAGAATGGAGCGCCGACGAAGCGCTCAACACACCACACTGCTTCTTTCTCTCTCCCTGTCTCGCTCACTCACTCTCTCAGATGGTAAAAACGATCTTTTGTATCTTTCCCTGTTTGTTTTCATTGAGTATTATTCTGTTGCTTCTGGGTGATCTAGAAAATTGATGAAACAGGGGATGGTGACTGTCATTTAAAATGGATATAAATTTCTTTACACAAGGATTTAGGTACAGATGGTCAAAACTAAAAAAAAAAATACCGTGTCTGTCATGTTGCATGTTTTCTTGAGAAGTCCTGTGTTGTTAATTTTGCTCTTGTCACTTTCTCTAGCATTGCCTCCCCATACTGTATTATAATACGTCATAAGTATTACGTGATTACGTTATTGTTGATAGTCAGGTTGTGAGAGGGACATTTTTAGTGACACAGTCTGTGATTAATACTTTAGATCCGAAATTCTTCTAACTGTGAAACTGCTATTGTGACACTGGTTGTTAGCAATAATCATAACTTTTATTTATATGCACTGGTCGACGCTTGTAACAGAAGATTAGGATTGCATTAGAAATGGCAAATAAAATATCCATAAAAGGCATTGGTTTGGCTCATGATTTCTTCTTTTCTGTTAATAGTATCAATATTATTATTATCGTCTTTTGTAATGTGTCTGTTTTCATGCTTGAGACACATGGATGATACAACAAATGAGGAAACTCCTCCCTTCCGCTCTTTCTTTCTTTCGTTCTTTCTCCTTCCTTCCTTCCTTCCTCTCTTCTTTTCTTTCTTTTTCCTTCCTTTCTTTGTTTTTCATTCTTCCCCTCTTTCTCCTTCTTTCCATCCTTCCTTCCTGCCTTTCTTCCTTGTTTTCTTCTTTCTTTCTTTCATTCTTCCTCTTTTCCTCCTCCTTCCTTCCGTTCTTCCTTCCTTTCTCTCTTTCTTTCTTTCTTCCTTTCTTTGTTTTTTTTTTTGTTGTTGTCAGCCCTGTACTTCCTTCGTCCTTAACACTACTTCATTTTCCTTTGTCTTCGTCTATCCTTCCCCTTCAAATCCCAAATCTCTCGTGCATTAGAAACAGCACATTCTACAAATCTACATACACTTCATCTCCATAGACAAATGTATGTAAAACTGATGTAAAAATAACAAACATGAAGGTAACACCGTCAATTCTATCAAAAGCTGATGCATATCATGCAGAAACCTTAGTTCTTGTTTGTTCTATCTCCATTTTCTGAAAAACTGGAGATCTTTTGGTATGCAGAAGAGGTATAACAAACGCACACTTTGTCACAAATCCCAGACTGGGAGATGTAATAGTTTATGACAGGACGACAATCACGAACAACAAGTTTAACACTTAACAAAACAGCCCATCAGACTCACACATTTATTAAACATAATTGTACATATAATAGCGCAATTACATATATTATATTATTGAAATGACTGCCGTACAACGGCCTTATTCTCACACACACGCTCCCTCGGATCCACAATCCGGTAGTTACTCCTAAAGGCACTTCGGCCTCAGCCTCTCCCCTCAGGGTCTTAATAGTACATTAATGATTCACTGGCGCCGCAGTCTCTCAATATCACCTTCCTATTGTCATACACCTTAACACTCCCCTAGCACCTCAGCAGGGCAATAACACGTTATTATTTCCATAGCCATCAACATGGCAACAACATAATATCAGTTCACTAGCCTATCAACATGGCAACAACATAGTATCTCATTCACTCTCATATCTACGTCCCTGCCCGTGGCCTGACTGCCACGACTTTATGTGCCTCTACTGTCCTGCCCCGACAGTCTCACTTCTGGCCTATGCACGGCCTCCGGCCCTATGCTGGCCTATCCCCTGTGCTCATCGAGGTGGCTCTGCGGCCCGTCCCCGACACCTACAAGAATAACATTACATTGGTATAATACCCTACCATTTCTATTCACTCCACCTCTCCTTACAACCCATGAAACGTACACACACTAGTTCACCTTTCACTCACCACACATCTTACGGTAACACACTTCCATCGGAGTACACACTACTCACTCGCGCTACAAATCCATGAACTCACTTTCATCTATCGCTCATGGCGCACATTGCTATATCCAATATCAAGGACTTCCACATTCCTCACATATACTTATTCACATCATGGTAATAGACGAATATAATATAATACATCAATCATAATAATCAATCAACATTCTACATACCAGTCATAACTGGAAAGACTCTCACTAGTCTTCTCGACTGCTTCCTTTTATCTCTGCCCGATGGGCTATTATTCACAGATCCGCTCCCTAGGACCTTCTAACTTGCAGTGATAGTTATACAGCGCTTTCGCCTCCTTCAGACCCCCCACTCATGACATGCACGACTCTCTCACTTGTCTCCGTGCGTTAATTTTACTCTCCTCTCCCCCCGTAATTATTAACTATCGCTCACTCCACTCGTGACACACTTTGACATTTGTTTAAAATGCGTTGTGGCACTGATCAAGCTGTTCCACAGTTCCGATTGATTCCAACTCCTTATCGTGATAGCGGCAAGCGTTTAAAGTAGAATTTGTCACAGTTGTGCAAAAAGTGAAGTTGGAACAAACAAAGAGGGAAGGCCGCGATGAGAGGGTTGAAATCAAAAATACAAAAAAAGGACGAAAAAGAAGAGGAGAGGTGGCAGTAAAGTTTAGGAGAGAGGAACTGACATGTCATGGATCATAAAATATGACAAAATTTTCTGCTCGTTTGTGTTTCTGTGTCCAATTTATGAACAAAATTGAAGTAAAGACATCGGTAGTTGGGGTTGAGCTAAAACTCACACAAAATAACAGCAACAGTGAAAGAGAGAACGGGGGGGGGGGGGAATAGGGGAGGGGGGGGTAGAGAGAGAGAGAGAGAAAGAGAGAGAGAGAGAAGATGACAGCGAGAAAAGATGAGGGCGAGAGAGAAGGGAACAGAACGTAGAAGAGTTGGACAGAGGAAAGGAGAGAGGGAGAGATATCGGAATGAGGAAGAGAGAGAAGAAGAAGAACAGGTAGCGAGAGGGAGCGCTAGAGGAAGAGGGTGAGTGAGAGGAATGGAGAAGACCTAGAAAGAGAGAAAGACAGTCAACATAAAAAGATACAGAGATAAATAATATTATACTTCACAAAAATGAGTGAGACAGAAAGATAATGAAGCCCGCATTGACAACAAGGGGAACACCTCTTCCCCCACCCTCAACACGCACACAGGTCCACTCACCAATCACGGTAGATAAGGATGTTAAATTATGCATACATATGGCGGGTATAGAGCAAAATTGTTGTACCTCCAGGTTTACGAATAATGGGAGCTTACTCGGAAATACCACAATATTGCTCCCAATGATTTCATTTTTAAGGGAGATACAACAATACTGCTTCTCTGTAACTTGGAACTGGTTAAAGATAGCGGAATAACGAAAAAATTGCAAGAAGCAGTTTGTCATTATTACAGTATTGCCAGATTATGAAACCTAATTCATAAACCTGGAGATACAACAGTTTTGCTCTATACCCGCGATATAAACACACACACATATACACAAATACACGCGCGCGTCAGACTCATGAAGATATAGGATGAAAATAATGTTCGTCTCTCATCTCAGTACCTGGGTGGAAGATTTTAAATCAGGTCAGTTGAAAACACTGACATCTTTTAGTTTGACATAGTAGTCAGCAGAGTGCCAAAATTCCATACAGCAGATGGGCAAACTAATACTGCCGCCCAAAGGAAAATCGACGTACCTGACAAAATGGCCTTGTTCTACTTTATTGTCTCTGATTTCGAACAATTACTTGCGTTGGTTTATCACACTAAAAACTACTATTTCGGCAGCAGATACGTCTACCTGCCTTTGGCATAAAAAAAAATTATATGTGAGACAAGTTAATTGAGACAATAACGTAGAAAAAAAGGCCTTACCCTTAGACACATCGTTTTTCCTTTGGCAAAATAGTACGTAGTCAGGTAGTCACCAGAGTCACGTAGATCAATTAATGGGTCATTATCAAGTCCCCTGCCGGCAGGTGTTGGCGATCACGACCCTCCATCTCTCGCGATCTTCCGTAGCCCTGATGACGTCGTTGGTGGTGTGCATTCCCAGCCAGGCCTTTAGGTCGTCCTGCATCTTTATGCGTTGTCGTTCCCGGCTTCTTCTTCCACTGAATTTCCTTGTTGTTAATGGATAGAGTGATTCAAATGTCACGTAGTCAGCAGAGCCAGAGCTTTCCAGGTAAATTATATATTCACCCGTATGTACCGTTGTTACATACACAACATAATAATGTACGAAAATAAAAGGTCCAAAACTAAATATAAATGGACCACACACGGTGACGATACCGAAAGGAAATACACGTATTGTATATATCGACGCAAGTATTGCTGTCGTTTCCCAAAAATGGATTCAGGAAGTAAGATTTGGATTGGCATACCCGAGACACAGAATACCGAGACGAACCATTCCTTCTCCCACTACATGTTCACAAATTGCGCGCGTATAAATACGGTGAGTACTACTCTTTTTCGTTCAATTATGAAGAGGGGTGATGGGAATTGTTGCATTGCTAACATCGATTATACGCGCGCAAGTCGACGGATGGAATAAGACGAATTGATTCGTCTCGGTATCCTGTGTCTCTGGGCGTTTGTTGTTCTGTCTTGGCGTCATTTCGGTTTCGTTTCGGTGTCGGATGATGTGAATTTTCAGCTTGAAACCAACCAAAATAATAATAATAATAATAATGAATCTTCGGGTGAAAATTCAAAAATCGCTTGCACTCATGTCTGTATTGTATGAACCTTCGTAATTTTCAGTAGTACAGTTAGTAGTGCTGTTTCTGGCTACACTTCATAACTTTATGTTGTTGATACTGTCTATTCTATTTCTGACGATCTCTGACTAATTTCTCACTGTACGTCCTGGTCATCATGAACTCTAATGCTGCATTATGACTTTATGGCTTTAAGTTAATGAGCATTAGTCATTATGGTTGGTTGCCATGTACAATATTTCGTTAAGGTTTTACGTTAATGAACCTTGGTCATTACGGTTGGTCGTTACGTACAATATTTCGTTATGACTTTAAGTTAATAATCGTTGGTCATTATGGTTGGTCGTTACGTACAAAACTTGGTCATGAATTTAAGTTATTGGCTTTTGGTCATTATGGCTGCTCGTTAAGAAGAAAACTTCGTTATGACAATAAAGTTAATGATGCGCTTGGTCGTTACGTGCGATACCGTACTTTGGCTTAAGTTAGTAACACGCTTTCCCCCAATGTACAATACTGTAATCAGGCTGTAAGTTAGTGACACTCTTAGACGTAGACGTAACGTATAGCGTTGTGTTCTGGTTTGAGGTTGATGATACGCTTGGTGGTTACGTAAAATACTGCCTTTTGACGTGAAGCTAAAGATACCCCCAATCTTTAGGATACTGTATTCTGACATTAATGATATGCCTGATGGGTACATATCCTACTCTATTGTGGCTTTAAATTAATGATACTTTTAATACCTACGTGTAATACCGTATTCTGACTTCCGGTCAACAACACAAAGTGGAGCTAAGTACAAAAGGGCGTTTCGACTTAACTTTATAACTGCATTTAGCCAATTAAAATCCTTAAATTTGTCAATGCTATATTGCCGGATCCAGTGGAGTCAACTGTCCAGAAAGATACAGATTGTTAAGGTTTCCAGCCTCAATCCAAACTCCAAATACCAGAATTTGTTTCGTTGCCATTTTCCAGCACAAAACCCATCACAGAGCAGCGATACTGTTAAGTGCATGGCACTTACCCATTGTTATCCATGGCAGTGACAGGGTTAAGTTCATGTCTGATCCGCGCGTAAATTACTGTGTATTGACTCTAGGACACTAAAGTTATGTTTTCATATGTCCGGAAACGGAAACAGAAACGCCAAAAATCCATCAAGTGGTGAAAAGAAGGAGTGTTTCTATGTATACGGAAACGGCTTATCCATACACACGAACACATTCTTTCTATTTCACTACTTAATGTGTTTTTGGCGTTTCTGTTGCCGTTCCTCTTTCCGTACACATGAAAACTCATCTTAAAGCCGTCTTTTCACATGTACGGAAACGGAAAAGGCAACGGAAACATCAGAGATCCAGTAGTATAAAGAAAGAGTTTTTCCTTGTGTACGGAAATGGCGTATCCGTACACATGAAAACGTTCTTTCTAGTTCACTACTTGAGGGGTTTTTGACGTTTCCGTTTCCGTATACATGAAGACCAAGCTTAATACTTGTCTTTATATCAACCCTAAATTATTTGGACTTTAACAGGGCAGTCTGGGAGTTCAGACGGAAACCTCAGCCAAGTGTGGCCCTGTTTACTTGCCCATTGACCGGCCATGCATGCTCCCAGTCATCAGACACAGGCCACTTCCGAGCCAGCATCGAGTTCTCTAATAGCTCTGGCAGATTTAAGAGCAAATTGGAGATACCCAGGGTGGAGACATCTGACAGGGATGTGGAGTTTGTTTGTTCATTGTACGACGAAGGATCTGGTAACAACAGCGTGATAGACAAGTTTACTTTGACAAAGATCTTTTACTCGCCCGATCACACAACATGTAAGGTTTATCTAGTCGAAGACACTAAGGCAAATATTTCTTGCCGAGCTCGAAAGGTGTACCCAGCAATATTCTGTGAACTAGTCTCCTTTCGGAAAAATGAACAAGCCGAGACACTTTCTACAGAAATCGTCTTCCAGTACAGGCAAGAAAATCTTGGAGGTTCAACTGTTTACTACTCCCCCACTTGTTATTCTCTTGTCGACGTCCCTGGGCCTGGAGACTACAAGTACACAGTTCGAATGTTCCCAGATGTAGGTCACGAGGAATACTTCAGAAATCGCACTGTTAGTGTTGAAACCAATGTGATCAGCATACCAGAAGGACGGCGTCGAAGGCTCTACATACCATCTCCTATATCTGTATGTGGGAACCCGGGAGAATCTGTCCCCCTAACTTGCAAAGCCTATTGGTTTCAGGATCCCGTCAGCTTTAAATGGTTGATTGAAGGCAGCAGTGTAAAGTCATTCAATCTCTTCGGAGAAGGGCAATTCAGTGGCATTTTCCCTTATTGGAGTCTGTCAGTCTTCGATTACCATCCTAGAAAATCTGATCATGGCAAAGAAATAAAATGTGAAATCTACACCTGGGACTTGTTTGAGGGCGCTGTAAGTAAGAGTTTAGATTTGAACTGGCCCCCTTCAGAAGCTCCACAGTTCAGTTACAGAGATGAAAATATTAGCCCCGCTGATGTTATCCTTATAGAGGAAGAAGAAGAAATTGTAAGCCTCCAGTGTAATGTCTATGGGGGCAGACCATCTATTTCATCAGTGAAAGTTGAATGCCGATCTCACAATCAAAACCAGACATTCTTTAGGAAGCGCTGGAAGGGTCACGTTGGCACGTTTGATCTCGAGAGTTCACGAGTGGACTTTGATGACGGCGTCACGTGTGTCTGTTCAGCTGATCACGTCACTCAATGCTACAACGAGACAACCTCGGTCACATTTCGTGTCAAATCTCCCAACACTACCTCGTCAAGTATATACATCCGCATTGACTATATCGTTCTATACAGCCTGATCCTTATTGCATCTGCCGTTTATACAGCTGTCGTTATTGCCGCCATCATCTACATCCGTATGATACGAGAAGACAAGAGAAACCACAGCAACTACTCCGTTTCCTATACCTCCAGGTCTTCAGGAATGGGTACTTCGAATGCTTTTGTCTACGGAGGATCTGTCGTATTAAGAAATCGGGAAAATATTTCATTCTAATGAATTTGACGTTTCAGTGGTAAGAAACTCCTCAAGTGGAGCGAGACAGGTGACGATCTTCATAGGAAGAGTGGATTCTAATGAATTTGGCGTTTCAGTGGTAAGAAATTCCTCAAGTGGAGCGAGACAGGTGACGATCTTCATAGGAAGAGTGGATTCTTCTATCAGCTGTTTCCCCCTTTAAGTTCCTGACATCTTCTATAGGGTTATGGCTCTCGGTGTTCGCCAACCACCTTTACGACAATTCGTAACAATGTCCTAATGACTGAAACTGGAAAATATGCCCAATGATGAGGACCTAGCTGCACAGGGATATTATCTATGCAGACAAGACTTAAACATTTCTGAAATCAGAACAATCGGGGTGATTTCATATAAATTCACGGCTTTGCCATCTAGAAATTTTTAATTTTTTTTTTGCAACAAACTTTAGAATCGTCATGAATTCTTGCTCATAGGATGATATCCGACTGGATGTTTGGCTTTGTAAACTACAGCACTGCTCATGTCTATGTCAATGATGCATTGCATTGGAATTTAGATTTTCGGTTTGATCGTTTTTCTTGGCGTTTTTGAGCAACTAGATTGGAGGCTTTGATTGTCTGTCGACATTGTGATTGCTGTAACTGCAGCGCTGAATGAAACATAATTATTTCCTACAGAGTATTTGGGTCGTGCAGATAAAATAGTCACAACAGTTTTTTGTGGTGAACATGTAAGCAGCTAAAATTTCGCGATCACGTCACCAAAAATTATGAAACTTGATGTACTGCATCTATTTTTGACGAAGAGTTACGTGGACACATTCATTTTGGACAAAAATCAGCCTTTACTATTATTTATGGAAGTACTATATCCGTACAACATGTTGTATGGATATGGACAGTGCATATCCGTACAACATGTTTACCAAAAAGCGCGACTGGTGAAGGTTTGCTGAAACAAAACTTGGTATGGTGTTCACGAATTTAAAGTGACAACACATGGAATTTTCAGATGGACGTGGAGGCGTGAGGGTCTAGTCAGTTTGTATCAAAGGGCGGTATTCAGACTGACTAATCAGGCGAAAAGGGGTTGGGGTAGCCATTGGTGATCGACGTACACTCAAGTAGCTATATTATTAGCGCAGATCACGCAATCTCCGAGCAGAAGTCGGATTGTTTTGCTACTAAGCCGATTCATATTTTTAAAAACTATGCAAATTAACAAGGTCAGTAATATAGTATTCTGGTGTGTGTTCTACGTCATCGAATTGTGTGCGTTGTACGGATATGCACTGTCCATATCTGTAAAACATGTTGTACGGATATGCGCTTCCATTATTTATATTAATTTTTTTTGAGCCGCAAAAACAGAGACATATTTTCATCGGATAGAATCCAAAAGTGTGACCGGAAATTGCGTCCCTGACCTCTCTTTACACATTGGTGATCGAAAATCAACCCTATCACATCTGTATATTTCTACGTGAAATGTTGATGTAACAGTAAATTCCATTAGTCATTGCATGGAATCCAAATGCCGTTTTAATGTAGCCTAGATCTAGATATACGGTTGGGCTTGGTACATGGAAAATTTGCAAGATTTATATTGCGTGGGTCGGCTGGTAACACTAAAGCTGGGCTTTTATGTGTGCAGAAATAAAAATGATAACGGAACCGCCAAAACTTCATCAAGTACCGGCAGTAAAAGAAAAAGTGTTTCCATGTATATATTTTAAATGTAACGTACACATAGAAAAATTCTTTCTTTTTACTACTTGATGAATTTTTGCCGTTTCCGTTGCGATTTTGGTTTGCTTACACATGTAAACACAGCTTAACCTAACCCTTGCCCTTTGCCCAAGTATCACTGTGCAAACAAATTTCAATTTGTCCACTGAGCCCAAATAGTCACTACAAATTTGTATCATGTATTTACGCTTTCATTCCCTTCTGTCGTGTTCAAGGTTGAAGAAATCGCCACCCCATTTCTTGTTTGTTCTATCTCCATTTTCTGAGAAACTGGACATTTTTCAGTATGTAAAAGAGGTACACCAAATGCACACTCTGGCACCTGTTTAAAGAGCGTTGTGGCACTTATCAAGCTGTTTGACACTTCAGATTAATTTTAACTCCTTATCTTAATACTAACGCCGCACACGTTTAACGTCCAATTTCTCAGTTGTGCAAAAAGTGGAGTTGGAATAAAAAAAAAAAAAGAACTAAGAAATATTGGTAGCTACTAGTTATCCCCTTTCGTGTTATTGTGATTTATCAAAGTTTTTCCGTTGTAAAGTTTGGAGTTTTCTTGTCTTTGCATTACTTTCGTTATTGTTTCCTTTTTTCCTCTTCTGCTTTTCCTCATAACTTATGAACTATTTTAATCGCTTACTGCAAAATTGATGGTGAAGCGGGGGTGCCATGGCCACAAATCATGTAGAAACCAGAAAAACGTTTTGTAACGGAACAGTGTAAAATATGTCCTTATCTTACTGAAAACATCCTATTTGCTTTTTAACTTATTTGACTGTTTGTTTTAATCTCTCAGTTTGAAGCAATGTTTCTCAAAGTGAGGGGCCGCAATGTTTTTTGGCGGGACATGGGTCTTCACAACAGGGCATAGGGATATATATACATACATATATACATACATATATTGTATGGTAACTTGGTCCGATCATACTGGGACTCATGGTTTTTTGGAAAACTGAAGCGAGGCGTGGGACATAAAAGGTTAACAAACACTGGTTTTAAAGGCTTTTCCTGCCGAATGAGTGATATTATTGTATAGTTACATTTCTGCACTTAGGGCTTTCAACAATATGTTCATTAAGTTTGTGCCAATATGCTCTCTTTAACCTTCTATTGCTGCTGACCAACGGATGATTATTATGATAGCGTGCGTTTTGCTGGCCATAATAAAACTTTAAAAAAACAGCAGCTGTATTTATTGTCATATGTCTGTTAAGTTTGTTGATGTTAATGTTGTTCTTATTGTTATTATTTTGTCACTGATTGTGCTATCGTTATCTTCTCTTCGTCCAATTGTTGTCATTGTCATGTATTGACCGGTCAACTGCATCATTCTCATATCTACCACTGAAAACATTTCTGGTGCTCTTGGTAATAAGTAAAACATGTCACACTCTATTTCCATGGAACTACCCCGTGGGCAGGGCTGTCTTAACATCATTCTGGACCCCTGCTGGGGAAAGTAATAGGCTGCTGCTGCCCCCCCCCCCTCCTGCCCAACTACTCGTAAATTTGCATGCATGGGGCCTCCTAAACCCTTGGGGCCTCTAGGCAACTTTCCACTGCGCCTTAACACGGCTCTGTTCCTGGGGTCTAAATTTTATGAATGACATCCATAAATAGTTAGATAAGGACCATTTGACCATGTAGCCAAAATAAATACAATAAACTTTTGAGAGACGAATTTCCTGTCAGTTCCCGAAAAAATAAAGTCAAAGTAATCAAAAAGGTTATTGCAGCCATTGAGCCAAACATAATTCCCAACTTTAACCGTGTGTTTTATGGATATTCACTGTGCAAACAAGACGTAATCTGGCCACATGGACTTTCTCTACGTAATCCTGTCTTTTTTTTTTTAAACTTTGTATATAAGCTGTTTCACATTTAGACCCAAATCAGACAGCGTACCGAGTAAGGGGGTCCGGATATCAAAATAAGCCCGGGAAAGTCATAGCCAGTTGCTGCCAGCAAAATGTTTGCCTAAACTACATGCTTTTGTCCCGGTAATAGCAAAGATTCTAGAAACGATAAGATGAGACACTGTCTTCTTCGCGCATCTGCAAAAATCCTGCACAGAGTTTGCGCACTGATCGGGGGCGGAGCCCATGGCGCATTGTATGAAAAAAATGCTTGATATAATGATAAATTACTGATGTGGAGTTGTTCAGTTCTACTGCAACTTAATTTTTTTTTTTTTAAAGCAAGAGTTCTCCTGCGGTAATTGAAATTAATATCATTAAAAAAAAGTGACATTAATCAAGACCAACAGTGATAGCTAAGCAATGAACAAAATTTAGTATTTTGCTTATGATTTATTGGCTTTGTATAATGTAAAATACGGCATTGATCATGACTTTTGTGTATTGGCCGTTAGGTGGCGGTGCGAAATCTGTGTACGCTAAACGCGGTAGCTGTCTAATCTTATTGTATCTAGTATCTTTGGTAGTGGTAGTTATGTTTTTATCCATGTATTTCCGTTTTATTGTCTCTAACAGGAAAATATACTGGATATATGAAAGGCAAAATGAGAAGAGCGTCACTTTAGTTGATTGTTCACTGAACGGGGACCCTTGTCAACACTATGATGAGACTATGGCAAGCCGTGTCGGCGCAGAGATCAGAGCTTGGAATACCAAGCAATTTGAGACCAAGCTCACCATCATAAACGTGACACCATCTGACAGAGGCAAAGAGTTCATTTGTCTTTCTTATGAAGACAAAGGCGACAGGTCTGTGACCATAGATAATTTCACCATGACGTCGACTTATTACTGGCCTGAATTGGTCAATTGTTCGGCCTCCAAAAAGGGTGTTACAGAAATCACTATCATTTGTCAGACACCCAAAGTTTACCCAGGTGTAGTCTGTGAACTGGTCTCGTATAGAAGAGACGAAACATTGTACGAATTTAACAACAGCACTTTTCAATATGGGACCCCTGTGTCTCAGAACTCCACGGATTATTACTCTGCATATTGTTATACTATGATTCAAATGGAAGAACAAGGAGACTACACGTATAGAGTTCGGATGTTTCCTGATATAGGTCATGACGAGTACTTCAGAAATTTCACAGCCAGTGTTGAAACCAATGTTGTCCACGTAGAAAGGGGACACCGTCACACTTTTCCTGTGCCGTCCCATTTACCTATGTGTGGAAACCCGGTACAATCCGTCCCTTTAACTTGTAGTGCGCATTGGTATAAATCTCCTTTCAAACTGGTGTGGCTGATTGGAAGTGTCGAAATCATGGAAGAAATGGCAACCAAGGACCAACATAACTACTTCAGTCTTGTATCAAAGTATGATTATCTACCCGAGAAATCTCAGCAAGGCTCAATTCTGAAATGCGAAGTTCTTTTTGATAATGGCATTTTAAGCAGTGCCCTTGCAAGAAAATTAGACATTCAATGGCCTCCGTCCGAACGTCCACAGATTACATGCGGAGGGGAGCAAATTGATTCCGGGGACGTCATCGATGTGGCTGAAGACGAAACCGTGAGCCTCAAGTGCCATGTTAATGGGGGCAGGCCATCTGTTTCATCAGTACATGTAGAATGTCGACCTCCTGGCCAGAGTCCGATATATTTTGAGAAGCGCTGGAAAGGTTCCATTGGCACAGCGGATCTCAATGGTTTCCAAGATGTAGACCAAGTGACCTGTCTCTGTTCGGCTGATTACTTTACTCAGTGCTACAACGCGACAACTTCTGTCACATTTAATATCAAACATCCCAGTGGTGCTACGTCAAGTGTATACATCAGCATTGACTACATCGTTCTGTACATTCTAATTGTAATTGTGTCTGCCGTTTATATAGCTGTCGCTATCGCCGCCATCACCTACGTCCGCATGGTACTAGAAGACCGGAAACACCGCTGTGCCTACATCGATTGTTACACGCCAAGTTCCTCAGAAATGAGAACTTCGAGCGCGGCTGTTTACGGGGGATCTGTCAGAAATCAAGAAAATTCCACCGTTTAGAAGATTTGATGCCATGTGGTTCCTTTTTTCCCGTAATCTACAAAATTAGTTTATATTTGAGGACTTGGAAAAGCATCGCCATCTCAGTTCTTGTTTGTTCCAACTCCACATTTTGCACAATTGAGAAACTCGATGTTAATTAAACGTTCCCGGCTTTATTATTATGATAAGGGGTTAAAATAAATCGGAACTGTGAAACAGCCTTATAAATGCCACCACACATTTTAAACATGTGTCAAAGTGTGCTTTTGTTATATCCCTTCTGCATGCTAAAAGATCTCCAGTTTTTCAGAAAATGGAGATAGAACAGACAAGAATTAATGTCGCGACATTAATATATTTTCTTAGTCATTGCAGAGTTACAATTTTAAAATTGGCCTGAACATTTCAAATTACTTCAGGTTATACTTGGCGCCCTTGAAATTTACAGTATCTACCTTCTTCCTTGACACACAGCTCCGTATTCGGATTTTGCGTGGTCATTCCTTGCTAACCATCCTGTCCTTTCTGACAGAGACCAAGATCTACAGCTTGATTTAAAAAATTTTACTCATTAACAAAACTTTTCAGATCTATACAAACAACTTTTTTAGAATTTTACCAACGTGTTAAAATTATATGAATGTATTTACTTCTATTGTTAAACTTGACAGCTCTGAATAGGAAACTTAAATAAAGAAAATGTACCCAAATAGACTGTGAAGGGCGCAAAGTGGCTGTTTCCGTGCCGACGCGCCGTAAAACCCAAAGTCAAACTCAAACTTGCTTACTTGGTTGCAGACAGATGTAGAACAGCTCGCATAGTTGTTGACTGCAACATCTGAAATTGCACTTATACTTTCACTAATGTTGCTCCCCTGCTACATCTTTCACTGTCTTTACCTCAGCTTTGTTATAATACTAACTGTCTTCGACTTGCTCAGATTTCCTCAGTTTCACCAAAGGATCATTGGGGAACTTTGCCCTGGTATAATTTAAATCTTGTGTGGAATATAAAAAGTCTGTTTTGCTTGATCGCCTTTGTATTCAGGTTAGTTAATATGACACTTTTGGGTTCTCCAAGACAGTTTGCCAAGTGGGTAAAGCGCTTGATTTGGGTACAAGAGATCTCGGGTTGGAATTTAAATTCCTTGGCTCGGCCGGCTGTCAGAATGTTGTCCATATATATCTGCTTACACCTACAGTTCTTCAATATTTTAATCGTTGCTGCTGCTGTTGTTGCTTTTATGATGTTTCCTCACCATCATCATCATTTTTGTTACAGTGTCTTCGTAGTAGTTGTCGTCATTATAATATTATGCTTAAGACCTGTTAAATTGCCCCAACCCCATAACCGATGTTGGAAACGCCTTTGAATGTAATAAATGTAACAATGAAATGTAACTATAAAATAATGTACCTTGATCTTTCCATGTGTTCTCCAAACTGTGAAGGACATCCATGATCCACCACTTGATAACCAGAAAGGTCCATGATCGACAAAGTATTTCCGTTCCTATTAATATGTGTTTAATTATTTTGTTCGTGTATTGTCAAAATCAAGGCTGTGTGAACATCACCATGGGCCTCTGGGCAATGCAATCTAGGCTTTTATTCCCCGTTTCAAAAACCAATGTAAATCTGCATACATGGGGGCCCCCTAAACCCTCGGAGCTCCTTGGCAATTATCCAAGGTACCCATCCGTTAAGACGGCTTTGGTTGAAAGAAAACAAAAAAAGACTTCGTCTTGGTTCAGTGTGATTTTGTGGTCAAGATGAGTTTTTTTAGAATTTTGTCAGGGCAGCGGTCTAGTTCGGCCTGCTCTTCTCCACTTTCAACTGTCAAGATATCTTTAACGTGCGCAACGTGCACACGGGCCCTCCGAGTTTTTCGTCCCTATCCGATAAGACTAGGCGCTCGGTCCTAACTACCACAGGGTCAGGGACATCAATTCTTTTCTGTTGTTGCTGCTGTTGCTTCCGCTTTCTTCGATGTGGTGGTGGTGGAGGCGGTGGTGGCGGTGGCGGTGGTGGGGATAGTGCTGCCGCTGCGTCTGGTTGCTGGTGTCTGTTGTTGCTGTTGTTGTTGTTATTGTTGTTGTTGTTACTTTCCATTTTGTTTCTCTCACCCACGCCAATCTTTATAAGACTTGCACTGGTGCATTACCTGTACGACTACACGCTATCTTTTTGTTTGAACAAAAACCGGCCACGAGGTCATTTAGAATAGTCTTCACTGAAGTCCTTGTTTGAAGAGAAAACTGAGCACTTGACTGAAGTCGTTTTGGTGTGTGTGTGTGGGGGGGGGGAGGGTGGGGGGTTATGTTTTTCATGATTTTGGTGTAAATTCTTTATCCTTTTCGTAGGCATCAGTAGAGACACCAGGAAAGACTGTGAGAAAGGGATGTTTTGATTGATGGGGAAATCTGTGTAACCCGTCTGGTCAAATTGGTCTTTAAGCCGCACTTGGTTGAATGAGATTTTATTCACTTAGCTTATTAATTTAATCATTTCAAATGCGTAAACCCTTTTGTATCTTACTATAAAGGAGCCAGAGGGTGAACATGTAAGCGCCTAAACTTGGTGACTACATGATCAAAAAATTATGAAACTTGGTGTACTGCTTCAATTTTGATGATAAGTTACGCAAATTTCACTCTTTAATACTGTCTATTCATCATTTTTGAACTGTAAAATGAGAGACGCATTTTCATATTGAGTCGAATCAAAATGTGTGACCAGAAATTGCATTAATTCTGTGACCTAGATCCAGATATACGAACTGGTCTGTATTTTCAAGATTTCCCTCGCTCGGGTCGACTAGTACATATAAAGAGATACTGAAAAACACATAATCAACCAAAAACGTATTCATGACTAAAATTATCCTTCACGAATAAAAGTCCCTTTTTCCCTTTCTGCGTTTGTGACTTAATAACCCAACTGGCAAACTGTGTCATGCATGTTCGTTCTTTCCATTCTGCAAAATTTTTATTTACATTTTGTCGTGGACTTATATGTCCCATCTGGGTTATTTATGTCTAAAGGGTTCGAATCTCTTATAATTGTATCCACATGTTTCCATTTTGTTATTTCTAACAGGGACGTCCAATGGGAATATCAAAAGGTCAACCAGAAAAGCTTAAATTTGTGTACTTGCCCACGAATCGGAAATCCTTGTACATTTTCGGATTCGTCGCTGACACAGAAATTTAGGGCACAGATTGAACATCGAAAAGATGGAACATTTGAGACACGTTTAACAATCTCAAATGTGACAGCGGCTGATAGAGGAAAAATTTACACTTGTATTTCTTATGATGAGATTGTGGGCAGATCGGAGATCATCAAGAAGTTCAACTTCACGTCCATATATTACCTGCCTGAATCATTAAACTGTACAGCAACCAAGTCCGACGTGGTTTTCGTCAATATTAGCTGTCACACACCCAAAGTTTACCCAAAGGTTATTTGTGAACTGGCCCCGTCTACAAGCGACATGTCCAAGAACGCCACATTCAATTACAGATATACACAGAACCTCTCCGACCATTCCTCTGCATTTTGTTC
Organism: Onchidella celtica; assembly: GCA_963931925.1. Taxonomy (NCBI): domain Eukaryota; kingdom Metazoa; phylum Mollusca; class Gastropoda; order Systellommatophora; family Onchidiidae; genus Onchidella; species Onchidella celtica. The sequence continues at coordinate 28,399,389 of OZ007581.1, read as the reverse complement.
AACCGTTATACAGATCCAAGAACCTGGGAAAAAAAGTTATCGAGTTCAGATGTTTCCAGACATAGGTATGGATAAATATATCAGAAACCTCTCATCCAGCATTCAAACAAATGAGGTCACTGTAGCCGATGAGCATGGTGTTATCCTTGATGTGCCGTCTCCCATCTCTGTCTGTGGAAACCCAGTAGAGCCTGTTCTGCTGGCCTGCAAAGCGTATTTGTTTAAAAACCCTATCAAACTTGTGTGGCTCATTGGGAATGATGTACTGAAAAAAGAAAGATCAACCGGGAAATCAAAAACACACTACAACCTTGTGTCACAGTATGATTATCTACCTAAGAAATCTCACCAGGGTAAAGACGTGACATGCGAAGTTTATGACAATCGAAACGACACAATGATTACTGTTACTAAGGAAAAATTAGTCTTCCACTGGCCCTCCTTTGTATCTCCCCAGTTTACGTACAGAGGGGAACAAATTACTTCAGGTGACACCGTCCATGTCGGAGAAGAGAAAAATGCCAGCCTTACGTGTGCAATTGATGATAACAATACAGGCGTTTCCCCAGTACATGTAGAATGCCGCCGATCTTCCAACCGACACCAGATAATCTTTAGCAAGACTTGGATGGGCTATGTTGCCACATTTAATCTCAATGGTCTTCAACCTCTAGACAGAGTCACTTGTATCTGTTCCTTTGATCCTCAGTGTCACAATTTCACAACCAAGATCGTCATATCTACGAATGCTGGTGTCACTGGACAAAGTACTCCAAGTACAGAGTCCAATACCGTAACCATTGCTATAGTTGTGGGACTTGTCTTACTCCTCCTCATCTGCATCATTCTGCTCTTCCTGTGTCTCCCATGGAAACGCTTGTCTTCCTACCGCTCACACATTGCCAACTCTAAACTCTTCCAGATAACAGTGGTTTGTCACAAGGATGAGCCTCTTCCAGAACCGCAGGTTCAAAATCCACTGTTGGACGATACAGCCAGCATTTCATCCAACCAAACAAGATCATCAACCTCAATGGTACGCTTCAAAAAACGTGACGTTATTATCAAGCATAAAAAGACACCCCGGAGAAAGCCTCCTTCTATACCATGTAGTTCTGAAAGTGCTGGATCTGACATCGTCCGCCCTCGATCTATTTTACGACGTAGCACATCAGACTTAATATCTTCAGATATTCTGGGCCCCATTGTGAAAAAGGATAAGAACCTTTTGCCCGGCCCAAGGGCCAGTTGGAGCGCCGGTAATCCTGAGACAGTAGGATTTTCTCGCGCTGGAAATGTGCATACAATGCCGTTGCCCCATAAGTATTACAAAAATCAACCATTTCGACTGTCAGTCGTCTATGGTGAAGTTAGCCCAAGACGCGATATGTATTCTCGTCGTCACGGAAGCTACAGGGATTTGTCTCTCAGCCGCATTGAGATGTATGGATCAGAGAGTCCTCGCGCACATTTTCGACGCAAGATGGTCGAAGCCTCAAGCTATTCTGACCCTGACTTATCGTATATCGGCCGCGGGGAAATGTCCAGAGAGGCCGGACATCGCCTGTCCTCCGGAGAACGTGACAGCAATTCTGTGGATGACACTACGTCATGCTGGAGCACTTGCGGGACATACCGTGACAGTGGCAGTTCATCGGGGGAGGCAGTCTGCATTAATACAAAGTTACCTCCACGTTCAGCTGTCCCGATGCCTGAGATTGAACTTGGCATGTATGAATTGTCCCATCAGGATGTCCAGTTTGGCAGAGGTCCAGACATAGTACCAACCCAGAACACCATCCTCCAGGAGATGCGTGATGACTCAGAGTCCTCAGGTACAGCCTCCCCTCCCCCCATACCTCCAAAGAAATTTCGTAGATCTTGGTCTAGCATCTTTCCTCAAACACTTGGCTACCAGTTTAAGCCTGTCTCTAACCAGGAAGGACTCAATACACTTCATGGAAGTTCATTTCCATTCCAAATGCAGCCCGGCTTACAAAGAAATCTTTCTGCAACGGAATCTGCACTGGATTTACACCTGTAGTCTTCAAATTCTTCACCTACTGATAATTCTCTCCCTCCAGAGAAAGACAGAAACAAAGAAAAAAGCTAACAATGAATTTTTGGCCCAATAGTCTTGGGCTTGATTTGGGCAATTATTGTCAAAGCCAAGTTTTTTTTATTTTTTTATTTTTAATACATCTCGCCTTATTATTGAATTCATGGCTTACAAGACACAGTACCCAGGAATAGCCTTTTTTTTTGTCATTGATTCAACCAACACTTCAGTTTTGCTTTGAATAAAAGGAGAATGTTTATAATGATATCGAAAAGGCAGTTGCATGAAATGGGTATATTTTTTTTTTTTTACCGGAGTGACGTATAGAACTATGTGGCTCGACAACAGCTTTCTGCTATTTGGAAAAGAACGAATCACAGCTGTACGGTATACACTATTTTCATTGCTTAAATTTCGAACGGTACAATCATGGCTCTGGATATCTACATGTATGGCAGTCAGGCCACAGTTCTTGTATTCTGAGAACCAAACATTGCGTTTGGAGCAGGAGTCAAGTCTTAGTGTAGTTTGAGTTTGGAGACAGCATGACCATAATCGCGCTAGAAGGAAGCAAGACGAGAGATAGAATACAGCAGAATGATAGGACAGTAGGAGACCTTAACAGAAACGCCCTTTAACTGTCCGCTACTAACGTGAATCTGTTCAGAGTTTGAAAAAAGTGCTCGAAAGACCCAATCAAAAAGAGGTGATACAGATCATATCACAGTGAAGACTTGCGTGGTTTGGGACATGTACTGACAATAGATGTTCACCAGATGTTCCTACAGTGTCGTAGACACCAACCGGCAGGAGAAGCACATGGAGAAGCATAATAGAACAAGATTAACAACAATTATGCCTTAATCTGGCCAAGAAGTAGAGAAGGTAATTGGATGATCGTGATGGTTGGAGAAAGAGGGCGACCCGATGTGTCAAGGAATAGGGGGAAAAAGTGACTAAGTGACTAAATCCATGGCATTCGTGATATCAACACATAGAAATCATATTAAATACATTGATTTTGCTTCGTGGTGCTGGAAAAGATTGGCGAGTATATGAATAAATTAATTACATGAAATTCTATTACTTGTGTAGAAGCTTAAACTGTCATCAGCAGTAGTGACTGAATGCAGCCTTTCATGTTAAAGTGACGTTCTACAGTGCACAGTGACTATAAAGTATTGAACAGACCTGTTCAGCATTAATT
>OZ007581.1:28348623-28391123 GCA_963931925.1 Onchidella celtica | reverse complement strand
GGTAAAGACGTGACATGCCAAGTTTATGACAATCGAAACGACACAATGATTACTGTTACTAAGGAAAAATTAGTCTTCCACTGGCCCTCCTTTGTATCTCCCCAGTTTACGTACAGAGGGGAACAAATTACTTCAGGTGACACCGTCCATGTCGGAGAAGAGAAAAATGCCAGCCTTACGCGTGCAATTGATGATAACAATACAGGGGTTTCCCCAGTACATGTAGAATGCCGCCGATCTTCCAACCGACACCAGATAATCTTTAGCAAGACTTGGATGGGCTATGTTGCCACATTTAATCTCAATGGTCTTCAGCCTCTAGACAGAGTCACTTGTATCTGTTCCTTTGATCCTCAGTGTCACAATTTCACAACCAAGATCGTCATATCTACGAATGCTGGTGTCACTGGACAAAGTACTCCAAGTACAGAGTCCAATACCGTAACCATTGCTATAGTTGTGGGACTTGTCTTACTCCTCCTAACCTGCATCATTCTGCTCTTCCTGTGTCTCCCATGGAAACGCATGTCTTCCTGCCGCTCACACATTGCCAACTCTAGACTCTTCCAGATAACAGTGGTTTGTCACAAGAATGAGCCTCTTCCAGAACCGCAGGTTCAAAATCCACTGTTGAACGAATCAGCCAGAAATTTATCCACTCAGACAAGATCATCAGATTCTGTGGTGGGCCTGAAAAAACACGACATTATCAAACAGAAAAAAGCACCCCAGAGGAAACTGCCGCCAATACCAATTGATTCCCAAAGTGCTAGATCTGGTGTCGTTCGCCCTCGATCTCTAAGGTTGAACGAGACATGTCTGAATTATCCCATATGCATATCCAGTAAGCCAGTGGATCAGACAATGCATCCTGACAGAACACCACCCCACAGGGGACCCATGATGTACCAGGGCTCAACCAACCCTCCCCTCATACCACCAAAGATGAGCCAAGCTTCAAGCCATGCCGACCTTGATTTATTGTATATGGGCCGTACGGAAATGTCCAGAGCGGCTGGACATAGTCTGTCTCCTGGAGAACGCGACAACCATTCTGTGGATGATGCCACGTCATGCTGGAGCACTTATGGGATCTATGGTGACAGTGGTGGCTCATCAGGGGAGACAGACTACGTTAATACAGCGTTATCATCATGCTTTGCTGCCCTTATGCCTGAGGTCGAACAGGGCATGTATGAATGGTCCCATCTGGATGTCCAGTATAGCTGTGGATGTCCAGTATGGCAGACGAAGCATAAAAAAAGATCATCACCCTTCAGGAGAACCATGATACCACAGGGTTCACCTTCCTCTGCCTCCACACAACCAAAGATGGTCAGAGCTTCAAGCTGTTCCGACCATGATTTGTCGTAAATGCACGTGTGCAAACATCCCCCGTTTCCTGTATAAGGTGACAGCAGGTCTGAGGATGATGCCACGTTATGCTGGAGCACTTGTAGGACATATCGTGGCAGCGGTCAACCTTTAACAGCCCTTATGCCTGAGAATTAACATGGCATATTTGAATTGTCCCATCTGGATGTCCAGTATGGCTGTGGACCAGACAAGGCACCAATCAGGGCAGCACTCTTCTGGTGACGTGTGATGACTCAGAGACTACATTTTTTGTTGTTGATTCAACCAGGACTTCAGCCAAACATATTAACCACAATAAGATGAGTCAGCTAGCGCTTTTAGCTTGCACAGATTTGCACAGCCACCTAGCGGCGAACGCGCGGAAGTCATGAACAATGCCTTATTTAAATAGCCAGATAGGAAAAATACTGAATTTTGTTCACTGTTCAGCTATCGCTGTAGGTTTTGATTGTCGTCACTTATTTTGTAATTTTAACTCCAATGGCTACGAGAAAAATCTCTTTTTTTTTTTAATCTAGCACTGTAATAAATCCGTATCACTAATTTAGCACTATATCAACTATTTTTTCCATGCAATGCCCGATGGGCCCCGCTCCCGATCAGCTCTCAAACTGTGTGCAAGATTTTCTTAGAGGTGCGAAGAAGATAGTTCCTCATCTCATCGTTTCTAGTGTCTTTGATTCAGCTTTGCTTAGATTAAAAGGAGAATGTTTATAGTGATATCGGAAAGGCAGTTGCATGAAATGGGTATTTTTGGTGTTGTTGTTTTTTCCCCGGAATGACCATTAGAATTTGGAAAGAGCAAATCACAGCTTTAAGGCATGCGCTTTTTCTTTGCTTAAACATCGAACAATACAATCAGGGCTCTGGATATTTACGTGTATGGCAGCCTGGCCACAGTTCTTGTATTCTGAGAATCACACATTGCGTTTGGAGCAGGAGCCAAGCATAAATATGAACGAGTTTTGGTTTCCGTTTGAGTTTGGACAGAGGGAAACCCTACCACAAGCACCTATCAGCCATTTGCTATTATTATGAAGCTATTCAGAGTTTGAAAATGTGCTCAAAAGAACCAATCAAAACCTGATGCCACACACTGTACATGGGAGAAGACTTGCGTGGTTTGGCTATGCGTTGAGGATGTTAAATACCAGATTCCTATACAGGGTTACGAAATAGACACCAACAAGTAAAAGCAAAAGGGAAGACTAAAAATCTCCTGGAAAAGAACAAAAGAAAAAAATTACACCAATTACGCCTTAATTGGCCAAGAAGCAGAGACATTAGTAGAGGACTGTAGTCTAGAGAAAGAGGTCGGCCCGATGTGCCATGGCAACTGAAATACTGAGTAACTATAATTATAGACAAAGTCCAGGACATTAGTGATATCAACACATTGAAAATCATATTTAAATACATTGATATCGCTTCATAGTGCTAAAAAAGATTGACGAGTGTACGGGTAAATTAATTACCTGGAAGTATATTAGGCTACTGGCGTAGAAGTTTAAACTGTCGAGCAGCAGTTGTGAAGAGACTGGACGCATGCTTTGTATACATTGCTCTACACTGCACTGTGACTAAGAAGTATTGAAGATTTTCAGTGTTCGTTCTTCTTCATCCATCAGAACTGTGGACTTGACACAGGGGACAAGGTGGTCTAGAGGAGAGGCGCTTTGCTTCTCGTGCCGAAGGTACCGGGTTCGAATCCCGATCGGTGCAAGCAGTTGGAATTTTGGGATTTCTCTGATATTTTCTGTCCCTAATCCTGTGGTGGGTAGGATCGAGCATCTAGTCTTCTTGGGTAAAGAACGAAAACCTCCCATGTGCACGTTGCACACCTTAAAGATACCTTGGCAGTTGGAAATGGAGAAGAGCAGGCAGAATAGCCGCTGCTCGGGCAAAATTAAATCAACTTTATCGCTACCATTCTTCAACCCTCCCCAACTCAAAAACAAAACAAAAAAACCCGACCGGTGGTGCACTGTGGCGATGACGTGTCTGCTCCAGTTGTAACTGGGCTGCTATGACACTAAGGCAAATTTACCAAATTGGATTATAGAAATATACAAAATACAAAAATATAAATAGTTCTTGAAAGCGATGGAAACATTTGAAAACCAACTTTTTAAAGCAGTGATGAGTAGATTGTTTTATAGATTGTGAACACGTGTAGAAGTTAGACCTGCCTGTTGTGCGTCCCTTAATTCCTTACGGAGTTGTGGAGGCACTGCACTAGTGAGCGTTGCACCAACAGTCTCCACTTCTAGAGGTCATTGGCAAGGGTTTGGGTTGTGCTAAAGGCCTGTCGCTGTATGATTTTAAACAACCGTGACTTTATCTATATATAGTTATGCATGGGGCCATGAGTCTGTGTGAGTGGATTTCAACTTTGGGGATTAGGATTGTACATAGGGACATGGGACTGTGTTAGAAAAGCTTGAATCTGAGGTTAGGATTGTACATAGAGTCATCGGGCTATGCGATTGTTGGTTAGGATTGTATCTAGAGCCATGGGACTATGTTAGGGAGACTTGAATCTCCCAGGCTAGGATTGTATATAGAATCATAAGACCGTGTTAGAGAGGCTTGAATCTTAGGTTAAGATTGTACATGGAGTCATAGGTCTATGTGATTTTTGGTTAGGGTTGTACCTATAGCCATGGAACTATGTTAGAGAGGCTTCAATCTCAGGTTAGGATTGTACATAGGGTCACTCATAGAGCTATGTGATTCTTGGTTAGTATTGTATTTAAAGCCATGAGACTGTGTTGGAGAGGCCTGAATCAGAGGTTGGGATTGCATATAGAGCCTTAGGACTACGTTAGAGAGCCTTGAATTTGAGGTAGGATTGTGGGACTGTGTTAGAGAGACTTGATTCTGAGCTTAGGATTGTACATAGAGGGATATGTGGTGATTTATGGCTAGGATTGTACCTAGGGCCATGGGTCCAAAGAAGGTAGTATACATAGCCTTCTACTATAGACAGGCATAGACAGGTGTAGACAGTTATAGACAGGTGTAGAATGGTGCAAAGAGGTGTAGACAGTTATACTATATCTGTCTCGATATGTCTCAATCTGATTGTACCTTCTACACTGTGTGCTATAATATTATTATGGCACACAGTGTAGAAGGTACAATCAGATACCGACATATCAAGACTTTAGTTCTTGTTTGTTCTATCTCCACTTTCTGAAAAATTTGGAGATCTTTTAGTATGTAGAAGAGGAATGTAACAGACGTACACTTTGACACTTGTTTCAAATGTGTTATGGCACATAATTATCAAGAAGCTGTTTCACAGTTCTGATTTATTCTAACTCAGTACCGTAATGCTAGAGCCGCAAAGGTTTAACGTCGAATTTCTCAATGGTTCAAAAAGTGAACTAAAGTCCTGACATATAGAGAGTTGTAGACAGATAATGATCATAGAAATATGTCCCGTAGGTCTCTACACCAGTCACAAATACTTTTCAATGCCCCCATCCAATACTTATTCTGGTACATTGTGAGGCATTGGCTTTCCAAACTTAATACTCTGGACGCAAAGAAACGGGAAGACTGGAAGAACAGAAAAAAATGAAAAAATAAAAATAAAAGCCAGAAAAAATGCAAAGGAAGAGAGATAGGGGGTCAAAAGGAAAAAAAGAAGAAAATATTATGTAACAGAAAACGCCTTGCCAGAATCCAGAAAAAGCAAACTATCAGTTACAGCTGATTGACAAATTACAGTAAAACGAATGATACCGTGTCTGCTTCTATGTATCTGTTTACTTTTGGAACTCTTGTTTTTTATTGCAACTTGTGTATCTTGCCATTTTGCTCTGTTTGCTTTAATCAAATTTTCATTATTTTCATCATCCATGATTGGGCGACATAAAATTTTCAATAAAGGCTGACATTTTGATAACTGTTTCTCTTTTAGTCTATGTATGTATGTGTGTATGTGTGTATGTATGTATGTATGTATGTATGTATGTATCTATCTATCTATCTATCTATCTATCTATCTATCTATCTATCTATCTATCTATCTATCTATCTATCTATCTTTCTATCTATCTACCTGTCTGTCTCCCTGTCGATCTATCTATCTATCTATCTATCTATCTATCTATCTATCTATCTATCTATCTATCTATCTATCTGTCTGTGTGTCTCCTTGTCGATCTATCTATCTATCTATCTATCTATCTATCCATCTATCTATCTATCTATCTCCCTGTGGATCTATCTATTTATCTATCTGTCTGTCTGTCTCCTTGTCGATCTATCTATCTATCTATCTGTCTGTCTGTCTCCTTGTCGATCTATCTATCTATCTATCGGTCCGTCGACGGCTTGTTTGTTTGTTCGTCTGTGTATCTGTCTGTTTGTTTTTCTGGTATCTGTCTATATGCAGATTTTTCACTCTCTCCCTTTCCTGTCTTTCCTCCAGCCTATATTTTTCAGGACTTGCCCGAGCCTCTGTGCACTGCGGCTGTAGAAATGAAATCACCCCATGTATTTGAATCAAAGTATTCCACAGAAAACCTGCACTTGAAATAGTAAACAAAAGACCAAAGAACAATTCTTCCAGAGAAACACTTTGTATAAACAGCTCGTGAATGAGGTAATACTAAAGGACCATGCATAAAATGCTTCTGATCGATTTGGATTGTGTTTGACCACCACCCCCACCCCTCCACCACCCTTATTCACCCCATGTACACTTTTCATACGCTTGGCCTCAGTACCCTCTCTCTTCCGCTTTCCCTTGTTTGAGCGTACGGCTATTAGAATTTGCATTTTATATTATACTACTTTTATCCCATTTGGGAAATTATTGCCTCGGTGTCATTGCAGCCCAGTGATCAGTTGTAACTGGAGCAGACACGTCTTCGCCACAGTGCAGAGCAGGTCTTTGGAGGACGGGGGAGGAAGTGGTCGGCCTGCTCATCCACCTGTCGGCGGGGCCGCACTGTGACGTCGAGACGACTGCTCCAGTTGTAACTGGGCTGCAATGACACGAAGGCCAATTTCCCAAATGGGATTAAAGAAAAGTATAAAATACAAAATACAAAAATGTACAAACGCTTTTCATACGCACGGGGGCACCGCCCCCACTCCCCCCCCCCCGCCACCCCACACACACACACGCGAAGCGCACCTACTTTAAGGATGCCCCTAATGATTCCAATATTGTAATAATTAACTTGTATAGCGCTCAAATCCATAAAATAAATGATGTGCTCTAAGGCGCTGAACTAAAATTAAAAACAAGAGTAAATTAAATCCATTCATCATGCTCCAACTCACACACATTAACAAACACTTGATCTACTCTCATCCTCAAACCTCTGAGACCAAAAAGAGACATTATTCATTAATGATAGTAATAATAATAATAATAATAATGATAACAGTTATAATGATAACAACAACAGCCGTTGAAGTATTTCAAACACCAAACAACTTTAAAAAAAAAAAAAAAAACTCATAAATTATTTGCTAGTACGAGTAAATCTTAAAGTTATTGCTACAAAAGCCTATAACTGAAACTGTCCCACGGCTAATGTGAGATAGGCGATTGTGTTGTGTGTGTGTGTGTATATATATATATTTGGCTGCTACTGTGTGTCCTCCTGACAAGCTGTCGACCGGCACCTTCCAGCGGAAGGTGTTTCGGACATTAAGTTATTGTGCCAGGAGAAAGTAAGACGACTGACAGAATATAGGAGAACGATAAGACAGGCGGGGGGTGGGGGGGGGGGGAGTTCGATTCTCTGTCGGTGCAGGCATGTTAGAATGTGGGGGGGGGGAGGGGGGAATTCCTGTCGCCGATCCTTTGGTAGGTAGGATCGAACACCTAGTCTTCTCGGATTAGTACAAAAAACGCGGAGGGCCCATGTGTACGTTGCTCACGTTAGAGATACCTTGGCAGTTAGAAATTGAGAGGAGCAGGCCGAACAAAGAATCTGCACGGGTAAAATTTAAAAAACAAGAAAAGTACCACAAAAACACACAAAAACATTAACAAGAAAACCAAAAAACAATAAAAGTGAGATATAAATGCCAAGAGCAGCGAAAACTTCTAAAATAAAGGCCTGTAAACAAAACAACCTCTCCTGCCAGATGCACCCACCAACCACCCGCTTTTGATGTCAACAAGAACCGGGCTAATCATGTGCAACATTATCCATGTTACACTGCCTCGTTCAGAGCTGAAGCAGGGAGTATGTATGGATGGAGAGGTTCCACTATTGGTCGATTTGCATTGCGAAACACGGGAGGCTCCGCGAAACCACTGTTAGCATGGAGCGGAAAGTAGATCGCTGAGGTAAACAATAGACTTTTGTACGCTTTCACAGTTCGTAAGATCTTACAAAACGGCTCTAAATAGTTTCAATCAGCCCCAAAATATGAACAAACCACAGTAAACAGATATGCGCACTATCTTTGGTGAAGGCTATCTCTTTCAATTCTTGTTACCACAACGACCTAGTTTCGCGACTTGGGGGAAGCGAAATCTCTCTATAACATAGTACCTCCTCCCTGGCTGAAGTCACGTAAATGCGCCACTCTTTTTTTTTTTTAAGTACATGAGACCCGGATGGAAATTCGTCGATCTCTCTCGTCTCTCTGAGTGGGTCGTTGTGTGATTCACACACATACACACACACACACACGCACCGGCATCCGGTCTTTTCAAATTGGGCTCTTAATTTTCACATGACTTGCAAAACAAACACGTGCACACACACACAGAGAAACATCCCTGGATCACACACTAGTTTCGTGATTCATCCTTCTCTTGTGGCATATTCGAATACCTCAGCGGGTGTCCAATCGTCTTGGCGTAATTTTCCAGTCCATGAACTGAATTGTGCACTTTTTTTTTTTATCCCATTTCGAAAATTTGCCTGAGTGTCATTGCAGCCCAGTTACAACTGGAGCAGACGGTTTTTTTTTTCAATTTTACCCAGGCACCCGGTCTTGTTCGGCCTGCTCTTCTTCGACCTCCAACTGCCAAGGTATCTTTGGCGTGCGCAACGTGCACCTGGGCCATCCGAGTTTTAAGTCCTTATCCGAGAAGACTAGGTGCTCATTCCTACTAATCAAAGGATCGGGGACGAGAAAATATTAGAAAAATCCCAAATTCCAACAGATCTGCACCGGCTGGGATTTGAACCCGGTACCTTCGGCATGAGTGGTGAACACCACATCTCTAGACCAACGCGTCCCCAATGTTTGTAAAACTATTAAATTTCTAACCTGCAAGCCTACATCAGTTTTTATGTAACCTTCAGAAGCAAAGTACGAAATTAGGGCAAAAACTAATGTATTAAAGTCATGGAGACCAGCAGAATGTAGTTCACATACCAGCCTTAATAGATTCGCTCAAGGGCTATCAGTTTTTATGTAACTTAAAGAAGCGAAGTACAAAATAAGGGCAAAAAATGTTTCATTAAGATCATGGAGACCAGTCGTCCACATATCAGCTTTCAATAAAAATTCAGTCAAAGGGCTGCAAAGGTTATAGCTTTCAGAAGAGCGACGCAAATTTATGAAAGGAATACGAGAAGCGCCCGACGCCTGACGGAATCAGAATTCTTTCACAAGGCAAGCGTTGTTTTGCACGCAGAGCGCTGATGTCATGTGAAGCAGTGGTTCTCAACCTGCCTCCCCCAACCCCATCCATCCCCCCCCCCCCGGGGGGAGGGGGGAACGAAGAAAAGGGTGATAAGGGGGCGATATGAGAGTGTCGGGGCCAATGTATGGCGATTTGGCGGCAAATACAATATCATGGCAGTAGTAGCTGACCCGATGAACGGCACGCGTAGAGGGGTTCTATGAACAGAAACGGCTTATGTTTAGTGCATTGAATAGAGAAAGCTTTCTGGATTATGATGAATAATCAACGCGCCTATTGTCGTTAATGAAGGCATTGAAAAACTTAACATGATAATTAATTTGTATGTGGTCTGTCTTCTTGTGGAATGTATCTGTTGGGTCTGAGTGTTTTTGTTGTTTCTTTGTTTCTTTGTTCTTGGTTGTTGTTAGTTGTTGTTGTTGTTTTTGGGGGGGGGGGGGTGGGCGGGGGGGAATGAAAGAAAATTTGTAACGGGAGTCTCTTTCAACCAAACGAAGAATTTTCAACCTTTTGCAGACAATCGCCCCCCTAGTGTCCAAATTTTCTTTCATGTCCCCCCCCCCACCCCCCACCCCCAAATTTATACTCAAACCCCAATATCGGCCCCCCTTCATGGTTTTCACCCCACCCCCACCCCCTCGTTCCCTATCCTTCGTTTTCGCCCTTTCTCCCCCGCCCCCACGTCATCAAAATCGGCCCGGAGGAGGAAGGGGGTAGGCGGGGGGGGGGGGGGGGGGGGTTCGCCCATGTTGAAAACCTGTGACGTAATACGAGTGAAAAAAAGAAACTGGAAAAAAGTCTTCCTTTCCTTTCAGTAATGAACGATTTCAATTTGCGTTGAAAATGTTTGCCTCGTCGGCACGCTAACGGCCACATTGTGCCTTCCAATGAACATGTCGTCACTGCTCTCTGTGCTAATGGCATATAAGTCGTTTGAATGTAGTTACAAGTACGTACGTCCCCGAAGTTTCTTTTTGCGCTAGGGTTACGTATTTTAAAGGCTTTTGTGACTCCAGAGCTAGACAGTTCCTCCTGAAATACTCCTAACAACAGGCTTGATTAATTCTTCTTTCAGATTTTCTTTTTGTTTTCCTTCTGTTTTTTGTTGTTGTTTTTTGGTTGAAAGGGTAGGAGGTAGGGTTAGGGATTCGATAAGATTTAGGGCTGAGGATAAGGACGGGGTTAGGAATAGGTACGTGCCCCCCCCCCACCCCACAAAATGATTGGGGTGCGTACGTACTTACAACAACAGCCACTTTTACATTATAAGCCATTGCTAAACAATGAACGCAACTCCGCATTTTGCCTATTCGGTTTTGTAATTGGACTACGGGCCCCTATATTGCGGGGGAGGGGGGGTGCGATTTTGACTTCCTGGGGAGAACGAAGAGAAGGGGTACAAGGGGGGGCCTAAACGATGAAAAGGGGTGGTCGGGAGGGGGAAGGGGGGAACATGGATGGAGGAAGATTTGGGATTGAATACAGGGCAGCCACAGACGTGTTGAACAGCATGCGCAGATGGGTTTTATGAATGGAAGTGTATATCCTTACAACATGTTGTACGGATATGGACAGTGCATATCCGTACAACGCACACAATTCGATGACGTAGAACACACACCGGAATACTATATTACTGACCTTGTTAATTTGCATAGTTTTTAAAAATATGAATCGGCTTAGTAGCAAAACAATCCGACTTCTGCTCGGAGATTGCGTGATCTGCGCTAATAATAATTATACTTACGTCGATCACTAGTGGCTACCCCAACCTCTTTTCGCCTGATAAGCCAATCTGACTACCGCCCATTGATACAAACTGACTAGACCCTCACGCCTCCAGGTCCATCTGACTGTTCCATGTGTTGTCACTGTAAATGCGTGAACACCATACCAAGTTTTGTTTCAGCAAACCTTCACCAGTCGCGCTTTTTTGGTAAACACGTTGTACAGGTATGCACTGTCCATATCCATGAACGAAAATTTAGAGCCTAAGGGGGTGATGGCCTGAAAAAGGTTGAGAACCACTGCTGTATACCATGTCAGAATTTGTTTTTCCGCATCCACTATTAAAAAAAAAAAAAAGACATATAACACGAGAGCCAATACATTTTATAGTTTTGTTGTTTCACTCTGATAGACAGAAGGAGGCCTGAAAATGAAAGAACATTTGGAGCCTAAGGGGACGATTGCCTGAAAAAAGGTTGAGAACCACTGTCGTATGCCCTGTTAGAATTTGCTTTCAGCTTCCACTATTAAAAATGATATTAAAACAAATATGTTTTCTCTCAGTGAGCGAGGCCTATCTTTCCGCTAGCTGACTTAAAGGCAGTTTCGAGGCGCCCGAACTAGTAAGACAGATTTTTTTAAATCTCACCAGCGCGCGAGGTCGGGTTCAACTCCATGGTTTACATCTCACCAAAATCAAGACAAAACAGTGACAGTCTCGACTCAGAAGGAAGGAACGGTCCGCCTCGGTATTCTGTGTGAGCAAGTCACGTAGCGCACTTAGGTCGTGTATGTTTCGACGCAGTGGGCGGGGTCTCTCTGTCTACCATCTGACTCAGGACAGTTAGGTCGCTCCAGAACTGGCAAGACAAACGTGCTTCCGTTTCGCCAGTGCGCCAGGTCAGGTTTAATTCCTCAGTCCACATCTCACACAAAAGCCGTGACTAAACAAAACGTGACGCAGTGCTCTACTATTAGTCCGCGGTGACCAAGGCAAGTTCTGAATATTTGTTCCTTCTATAAAGGCGGAACCGGAAACGATGGAGGGGGAGGGGTGAGAATCAGGAACTTTAAACCTGCGGACAAAGTGGCAGGATCCTGCCGTCAACTTGATTGTACTTCACGCAAGACCGAAAAAAAAAAAAATCTGGCTGCCCCGGCCTGAGTGAGTGCGTGCTAGCTAACAGGGCCGTTCTTAACATCATGATGGCCCCCCTGGGCAAAGCAATAGGTTGTGGGAAAGCCCCCTACGCAATTACTCAGAAATTTGCGTGCATGGGCCCCCCCCCCTAAACCTTTGGGGCCCATGGGCAACTGCTCAGTGTGTCCATGTGTTAAGACGCTCTGCGTGCCATCAAGAAATATTTCCAAAAACGATTCCAACAACAAAACTAATCTTCTGTTCGTTTGTTAGTAGTTTGTTTCTATACATCTTTAATCCCATTTGGGAAATATGCGTTAGTGACATAGCGGTCAAGTTACAACTGGGGCAGACACGTGGTCCCCACAGTGCAGCGCCCGTCGGCGGTTTTTTTTGTTGGGGGGGGGGGTATGGAATGTTGATACTTTTTTTTCACATTAAACTCTCCTGACGTCACTATCCAATTAGTCTTGCCCTTACAATGACAAGGTTCTAACTCCCTTCCTTCAGCTTGTGAGAAATTGATGATTGAAGCTTCATGTGCTCGTAGCTTTTAGAGAGACGGCTTCTTTTTTATTTCCCCATTTAGTAATACGTAAGGTGGGTTTTCATGGTGTGCAGAAACGGAAACGGGAATGTCAACAATCCTTCAAGTAGTGAAATAGAAGAGAAAATTTTCATTTGTACAGGAAAGCCATTTCTGTACACATGGTAACATTCTCTCTTTTTACTACATGATGGATTTTTGACGTTTCGGTTGCCGTTTCCGTTTTTCCGCTCACATGAAAACGCAGCTTTACCGAATCAGCTTGATATTTTGCCAAACAATGGAGAAGGCCTGTAGAAGTAGTGTGTAGTGTGTAACGCAGTTCAGCCGCCAAAAAGTGGAGCTAGAACCTTGACGTTTGCAGGGAACGTAGTATTTCATGGACAAACATACGAAAAACAACAACAGACATACACACAGACAGACAAAGAACCAATGAGACACAAACGTTCGCAACGAGTCCAGGAAAATGAGTTCAGGTGACTCAGTGGCCTCGTTGACAATTGGAGTTTGACTTTGAGCTTGGCTTTAATGGCACGTCGGCACGCTAACGGCCATATTGTGCCTTCCATTGTTATTTCGTTATCTGCTTTAACAATGCAGCTCAAAGTAAAAGGCGTCATAAATTATATCATTCAATTCCCTTACATGTGCTTCAAATGTTCGACTTTTAACTGTACCCCCCCCCCTCCCCCACCCCGGTCTCCTCTTCTCTTTTTCTTCCTTTTTAAGTCATACGGCCTTGCATGGTTCTGCCTCATCCCTTCACAACATAGCGAAATATATTAAGCCTGACTGCGGTAGGCACCACGCCCCATCATGTCATACGCACGTAACTCGGCCCACGTGGACATATAGACATAGAAGGATTGGTTCGTCTCGGTATACTGAGTCTCCAGTGATAAATGTTTTTGTTTTTTTCTTGGTTCTGCCTTGCCATTGTGAACGAACGGAAATAAATCTGGCTGTTTTAGTAACACTGTTGTACTCTCTTCATTATATCCTCCAATTGTAAACGATGGGAAGTAAATTGTGTCATCTTAATAGCATTGTTCGTATTTTCTTGGTTATGTCCTACAATTACAAGCAATGGGAAATCAATCTTGTGATCTCAGTAACAGTATTGTAATTTCTTGATTATATCCTACAAAATTAAACGATGGGAAATAAATCTAGTCGGGTTAGTAACATTAATGCATTTTCTTGGTTATTTCCTGCGATTGCAATCATGGGGAATAAATCTTGTTGTCTTAGTAACATTGTCGTATTTACTTGGTTATGTCCTACGATTGCAAAATATGGGAAATAAATCTTTTTGTCTTCGTATTAGTGTTCCTTTTTCTTGGTTATGTCCTACGTTTGTAAAACATGGGAAAGAAATATTGTTGTCTCAGTAACGTAGTATTTTCTTGGTTAGGTCCTGCCATTGCATGCAATGGGAAATCATTCTTTGTCGTCTTAGTAATAGTGTTGTAGTCTCTTGTATAACTAGAGTCTAGATTTCTATTTGGCAAAAGTAACTGGTAAAGATTACTATTGTCAATCAAAACTAATTTAAACTAGGACTGGAGGACATGTTCGTCTAGAGGCAAGGTGCTCACTTCTCATGCCGAAGATACCAGGTTCGAATCCCGGTCGTTGAGATCTTTTTGTTTCTCGGGGGCCTCAGCATAATCCCGGTCGGTGCAGGTACCTGGTTTAATATCGGTCGGTGAAGACATGTTGGAATTTTGGGATTTTTCTCATATTTTGTTGTCCCTGATCCTATGGTGGGTAAGATCGAGCACCTAGTCTTCTCTGATAAGGACGAAAGACTTGGAGGGCACGTGTGCACGTTGTGCACGTAAAAGATACCTTGGCAGCTGAAAACCGAAAAGAGGAGGAATAGGTCCCTGCCAAGGCAAAATTAAATAAAAACTTATTCCTACCTCTCCCTCCTCCTCCATTCCCTCGCAATCCCTACTCAAGCGCCACACCCCCCCCCCCAGCCCAAAACTACAACAAAAAAATTATGCCGACCAGTACTAACTGCACTGTGGCACCGTAACCGGGCTACAATGGCGCTACGGTAAATTTCCCAAATGGGATTAAAGATGTATACAAAAATACAAAAACAAAAAGCCAATCACTTCACCTATCTTTACCACAGAGAGGCGCGGCTGTGTTTTTTTCTCTGTGATTTATGATCTCCAATCTTCTCAAAGCTTGTAGCTGCACTAGCATCAATTCTCTGATGAACACCATTATATTTGTATATGCATACGTCTTTGATCCCATTTGGGAAATTTGCCTGACTTGTCTTGTCCACAGCATCCGCTCCGCTATTTTTACGGAAATTGACGGATGAATAAACACGTTTTGCCTGTACAAAGGTGAGGAGACGAGCGGAGCGGATGCTGTGGACAAGATCACTTAGTGTCATTGCAGTGTAGTTAAAACTGAAGCACACAGTCACGTCGTCGCGACAATGCAGCGCCAGTAGGCGTTTTTATTTTTTTTTAATTGGGGGTGGGGGTAGGGATTAGTTTTTCCTCTAATTTTGCCTGGGCAGCGGCCTTTCTACACCTACTCTTCTCGACTTCCAACTGCCAAGGTATCTTTAACATGTGCAACGTGCACACAGGCCATCCGAGCTTTCCGTCCTTATACGAGGTAGATAGATAGATAGATAGATAGATAGATAGATAGATAGATAGATAGATAGATAGATAGATAGATAGATAGATAGATAGTCAGACAGACAGACAGACAGACAGACGGACGGACGGACGGACGGACGGACAGACGGACGGACGGACGGACGGACGGGCGGATGGATGGATGGGTGGGTGGGTGGATGGGTGGGTGGGTGGGTGGATGGAGGGATGGGTGGATGGATGGATGGATGGATAGATCGGTGGATTAATGGATGGATGGATTAATGGATGGATGGATAGACATGTATGTATACAGACAAGTAGATAGAATGAAACAACTGAGTTAACTAAAAATCATTCACCTTTCCACTCTGCATTTATTTCAACTCGGCAGAAATTCATAGACCTGGATATTTACGGGAACTGTGGCACCCCTTGTGGAAACACATGCACCTCTGCGACCTTCAACCAATACAAATTGTATTTAGCCTTTGAAAACTCCATTTGCCTTGACTATGTGTCGGAAAAGTTTTTCACATTCTTTAAGCACGATATTCACATTGTCCAGGTTGTGCGAGTACGAGAAATATTTCCCAGAATTTACGTTCATTAATGCTGCCAAATTTAAATCTCCTAAACATTAATTGGCTCTTCATCTGAAAGATTTGGCTTCTGACTTCACACCTACAGTAAATATCTGGAATACAAGGATTTGTACAGAGGAACTGAGGACGGCAAGGGTTGTGCTTTGTGCAAGTATCTTCATTTGCGTCCACTGAAGCCGAAGATGTACACAGATATAAAAGGCTGGCTCAATAAAGGGCGTTGTAAGGTCTAGAGTCAGGGCGCTCGCTTCTTGTGTCATAGGTACCAGGTTCGATTCCCAGACAGTGCAGCGTGTTGGAATTTGGTTTACGTCCAGCCGGATTTTTGGGTGAACTTAGACTGTTCGATCTATAGTCAAACATAGATGTTTTCTGAGTGGTCGAGGTTGAAAGAGAGAGAGAGAGAAAGAGGGAGGGTAGGGAGAGAGAGAGAAATTGGGAGGGAGAGAGACACATAGAGAAGAGGGAGAGAGAGAAAAAGAGAGAGAAGGGAGAGAGGCAAAACGTGGGAGGGGGAGAGAGAGAGAGAGGGGGGAGGGAGAAAGAGACAGAGAAGGAAGAGAGAGAGAAAGTGTGAGGGAGAGAGAGAGAAGAAGAAGTAGGGGAGAGAGTGAAAGAGACAGAAAGAGAAGGAGAGAGCGAAAGAGACAGGGGAAAAGAGAGAGGACGTGGAAGGGAGAGAGACAGTGAGGGGAAGGAGGGAGAGACAGAAAGAGAGAGAGAAAGAAAAATTGGGAGGAGAGTGACACAGAGAGAGAGAAAGGAGAGAGAAAATAGGAGAGAGAGAGAAAGTGGGAGAGAGAGAGAGAAAAGAGAGACCAGTGGAAAGAGGACTCGTGTACCTCTCACCCTCATCCCGTTCCCCTACGTCTTTTCCACCCTCTTGTTATTGAACAATACAAATAAGTGGGACAATGAATACAAGGTGCATGTCGCCGGGCTTTTAGCAGGAATCAATAAAGGCAAAGAATCTGCTCGTAGATACAGTAAGATGAGACAGACAGCGCGTTTAGTGTGCACAGATTTCCCACCGCCACCTGCGGCGAATGCGTGGAAGTGGTGAACAATGCCATGTTTTACAACGCCAAAACAGGGAAATTACTGTCTGTCCGTGTGTCTGACTCTATTTCGATCTATCTATCTATCTATCTATCTATCTATCTATCTATCTATCTATCTATCTATCTATCTATCTATCTATCTATCTATCTATCTACCTATCTATCTATCTATCTATTTATCTGTCTGTCTGTCTGTCTGTCTGTCTGTCTGTCTGTCTGTCTGTCTGTCTGTCTGTCTGTCTGTCTGTCTGTCTGTCTAAAAAGATAAATAAATAATATAAAGATAAATAAAATAATTATATTACTGTAGTGTTATCAATTTTTCTGCGTGCCCTTGTGTGTATCTGTAGTTACAAGTATGTATGTGTTTGTTTGTGAGTGTGCATGTGTGCGTGCAAGAGCACTATAATGTTTGCTTCGGTCACCAGTAAGTGCTGACGTCAATGTCGTGGGAGATAAATCGAGGGTTGGCAACCACAACAGTCAGGCTGAGAAAAACGAAGTTGAAATTTCTAACCTCAATGAAAATTCAGATAATTGCAATAATTTCATCACGCTCACATGAATAGTTCTATTTGGGGTTATGAAATAAAGTCACACACCTTGTGTCTTGGATATCTATAGGCATTTAAAAGTAATGAATATAACTGTACCTAATACACTGTGGTTGATAAGCCTCGATTTAATTATTCTCAAATGCTAGGCATGTAGTAATGATGGAACCTGGCTACAAATGTAGGGCCACAGCACGGTTTGGCACACATAAAATTCAAATTTGGCCAAATACAAAAAAAAACTTTACTTTTTTTTAAAATTCTATTTAGAATTTTAAAAAGTTGAAGAAATCTTCGTGTATTTTATTTATAAACTGTGTCTTAGCTAAATACTAGTGTTTTTATGATCTTTTTTGCCAAATTTTCACAATGATAATCACAAAAATGCTGTTGTTGGTATTTTACATAGTAAGCTATAGCTGAAGAGTGAATACAACCCAGTAGTTTCTCTCTTTTGGCTTTGTAAGTAGACTACTGTCCACTGTAAGCAGCCAAAACGCTTACAAAAAAACGTTTAACATGCACGACAAATCCTTTCTCGGGTTTCTGCCATATTGTTATATAGGCATCTTTTGCCTTTTCGTGGAAATGACGACTGAAGTTTGGTCGGCAAAAGGCCTAAATTGCATAAAACATTAGGTCAGGAACACATATCTCAAAAAGTTTTTAACCGACTGGACGCGTATAGGGTACAGAATTGAATGATACAGTTAATATATTTAGATTTACGTCATGGGACATTCGAACTGTTCAACGCGGCGGTTAAGCACAGTTATGGGCTTTGTACACACTTTTCATGTGCAATTGATCTTAGTGCCTCGAATCGCCCTTACAAAGTCCAAAACAACTGTGCTTAACCACCGCGCTGAACAGTTCGAATGTCCCATGACGTCATCGGTAAATTCAAATAATTATAGTAATTGTGTCATTGAATCCCGTTCCCTATACATTTAATGAAATTAGGAGTGAGAGAACCACTTTCATGAAAAAATCTCAAAATCGGCAAAATGTGGCTTATATAACAATATGGCAAATACCCCTCTTTATGTCGTGTGGAACTGAATCCGGAAGAGGAGAAATCACTTGCATGTCAGAGTGACCATTTTATTCTCCCTTGATCTGAGCAATCTTCACACAATCTCTGTGCTACACGATGCACAAAGAAGTTAGGCCAGTGGCTCTCAACGTGGGCGATATGGATCCCGGGAGGGAGTGGGTTAACTTGGGGTGGAGGGAGGGAAACAAAGAAACGGGCGACAAGGGGGCGAAAACGATGAATTGGGGCGATTTAGGGGCAAAATATACAGGGCATCTACTGATATGTTCAACAGCACGCTTAGTGGGATTTTATGAATAGAAAAGTTCTTTTGTTTTTGTGCACTACGAGAATGCTTTCTGTTTTATTATAATGAACTAGCCAACCCCGGCAAGATAAATCTTGCAAAATTTCCTTGTATCACATCCAGCTGTATATCTAGACCTAGGTCGCATTCATAACGGCACCTAGATTTGATGCAAAGACTCATAGATCATTTTGTTACACAATAGTTCTTGCAGAATACACAGATGTGATAAGTTGACTTTCGGCCAGCAATGAGTAAATGCTGACGTAGAGCGCAGTTTCCTCAGTGAAACCTTACAATGGCGAACCATGACTCGAAATAGATCTAAATGATGGCGAGACAATGAAAAATGAAACGTAGAAGCCTGAACATTTCATAATTTCTAATATAGCCCACGTTAATTTCGCATTGATAATATGCTGTTGTGCAAAGTTTGAAGCCTGAGTGTGATGCGGTTCCTGGGCCTTAGGTGACCAAAGTTTCGAGTTACCAAAATATATTATATAGATAAAGACTACGCTTATTGTCGTTAATTAGGTTTTGAAAAACGTATAAGTCATAATTTGTGTAGAGTCTGTCTTCTTGTGAAATGTATCTGTTGAGTTTGAGTTGGGCGAAGGGGGCGATGGAAGAAAATTTGGGGCGGAAGGGGGGGGGGGCGCGATTGCCTGAAAAGGGTTGAGAACCACTGAATTGGGTCTATCTACACACGGTTGTTTATGTTGTCATCATCTCAAACTTTGCACTGTGTACAATCTTTGTGTTGAAACAATAGCCACAGCCTGTGGATGATAACAATTGTGGATTTGAAAAAAATATCTGGCGAGTCTCCAAATTGTGTTGATACATGTATTATTGGTGTTTAGGAAACATGCATTGTGTACGATAACAAAGGTGTTTGTTAAGGATTGACGAAAGTGTACTGCATTCGGCCGTAAACGAAAGAGCCGAACGTGACATCTACAGGTAAGTACCTTCAAAACATATCACATTTCACAGCATTCTTGTTTGCTTATTGTTTGTTAACAGGCAGCGCTAGAGACCACACCCATCCTCCGGGGGAAATTCCATGGACCTAGTATAAAATCACCTCTAATTCTCCCCCCCCCCCACACACACACACACTCCCCATGCCTATACTCCAGTCCCGGACTTTTGTGTACATCGATCGCCAATGGTTACCCCAGCCCCTTTTCGCCTGATTAGTCAGTCTGACTACCGCCCATTGATACAAACTGACTAGACCCTCACGCCCCCAAGGTCCAACAAAACATGTAGATCTAGAGAGATCTAGATCTATCAACATCCATGCCGCCATTCGAATGTTTGTTTTCTTACCCTAGCCTGTCTTGGCGATGAAAGGTCCGGGACTGGAGTATAGCCATTTGGCTATCCGTCGGGGGGACCGGAGTATAGCCATTTGGCTATCCGTCGGGGGGACCGGAGTATAGCCATTTGGCTATCCGTCGGGGGGACCGGAGTATAGCCATTTGGCTATCCGTCGGGGGGACCGGAGTATAGTCATTTGGCTATCCGTCGGGGGGACCGGAGTATAGCCATTTGGCTATCCGTCGGGGGGACCGGAGTATAGCCATTTGGCTATCCGTCGGGGGGACCGGAGTATAGTCATTTGGCTATCCGACGGGGGGACCGGAGTATAGTCATTTGCTATCCGTCGGGGGGACCGGAGTATAGTCATTTGGCTATCCGTCGGGGGGACCGGAGTATAGTCATTTGGCTATCCGTTGGGGGGACCGGAGTATAGTCACTCTGCAAAAATACTGTAGACCCTCCCCCACCCCCGACCTCCATAGCCCGTCTTCAGTTCAAAATCAGCGATAATAAAAATTCAACCCACCCCACCCCCTTTCCCTGGGGACAAAACCACACAACTCCACCACAACAAATTATCAGTGATAAAAATCTTCTCAACACCCCCCCCCCACCTCCCCACGCCATCAGATGAGATAGAAACAACGCTAGAATCCCCTCCCACCCCCCACCCCCCGCTCGCCTTTTCAAGGGCAAAAAAACTCCAAGGCTCCCCCTCCACGTTCCGTCCCCTCTCTCCAGTCTCATGAAATAAACCTTTATCGAACGTTCCACACGGCTATCTTTATCTTTAAAGTATCATCAAGTTGGATACATTCAAGTACCATTTTGCAGCGATGCGTACGTGCGGAGGAGCAGAGGGTCAAACTGTTGATAGCATGTTCAAAAGATTAGAAAAAAGTCGGACTTAAAAACAAAAAACAGAAGTGTGTAAAGCGATCCCCTATAAAGGATGTTCTCTTATCAAGTGAAACAAAATAAAGGCACAGATATCGGTTTACTAAACTGTAAATGGAATCTGTAGCATTTCAAATCGTTTTAATGCAACTGTCATCTAAATGGGCGAATATGGAATTCCTAGAACTGTGGACAATAGTGTGCCAGTTGGCGCAGCAGGTAGCGACAAGGTGAAGTGGAGCTCGGTGACATCATTTTTAATCTATCTGTCCATCCATTCATCTCTCCAGCCAGCCAGCCATCCAAACATCATCCATCTACCCATTCATCTGTCCATCCAATCACCAATTCAGCCATCCATCCATCTATCCATCCATCCATCTATGCATCCAACCATCCATTTATATATCTTTCTATCAGTTTTTCTATCTATCTATCTATCTATCTATCTATCTATCTATCTATCTATCTATCTATCTATCTATCTATCTATCTATCTACCTACCTACCTACCTACCTACCTACCTACCTACCTACCTACCTACCTACCTACCTACCTACCTACCTACCTACCTACCTACCTACCTACCTACCTACCTACCTACCTACCTACCTACCTACCTACCTACCTACCTACCTACCTACCTACCTACCTACCTACCTACCTACCTACCTACCTACCTACCTACCTACCTACCTACCTACCTACCTACCTACCTATCTATCTATCTATCTATCTATCTATCTATCTATCTATCTATCAGTATGTCTGTGTATCTATCTATCTATCTATCTATCTATCTATCTATCTATCTATCTATCTATCTATCTATCTATCTATCTATCTAGCTGTCTAGCTGTCTATCTATCTATCTATCTATCTATCACTTTATCCATTCATCTACCCATTCATCTATCGAACTATTTGTCTATCTCTCTACCTTGTCTCTGTCTGTCTGTCTATTTGTCTGTCTACCTGTCTGTCACATTAACCCATGTGAGTTATTTGGCACCATAGAAAAGTCAGACACGTCACAAAAGTCGTTAGTGACTTATAAATGTACTACTTTCATAGTCAAATCCATAATAATTGTTCTGTACTTGTCAAGTAAAATCCAGACAGCCAAACCTTTCATTATCATAGAACTGACCTGTACATTTAAAGTGGCCATCACATGTATCCGCCTTGTGTTTAAACCATTGATAATTATGACTATAACTTTGTAGTTATCAGCGAGCTGAAGGACCAACGCGATGACATGACATCATCACCCAAAGGTGTGCGGATTTTACATCAATGCAAGTATTAGCCTGTGGTATAGACATCATTCTGAGGTATGTATATATGTCGGGACCTTGGTTCTTGTTTGTTCTATCTCCATTTCCTGAAAAACTGGAGATCTTTCAGTATGTAGAAGATGTGTAACAAATGCACACTTTGATACTTATTTAAAATGCGTTGTGGCACTTATCAAGCTGTTTCACAGTTCCGATTTATTGTAATTCCTTATCCTATAGGATAATGCTAAAGCCGCAAACGTTTAACAAGAACTAAGGTCGCGATATATGGACATGGGATTTTTCGAAATATAGTTGGTTTTTTTTTTGGGGGGGGGGGGGGTAGTGTCATTTGTCTCTTTCATGAAACCAAAATAACGTCCAGCTTGTATCTTCTTGCTACTGATGTGATTTGACGTTCTAGTTCAGTAGTTGTTAATATTTTTGCTATTTCTGTTGGCCTTGCTGACGCTGTGGTGGTGATGGTGTTGCTGTTGTCCTAGTACTTTGTCTGATTGTTGTGTCAGGTTCCATGTCTATCGGTGAGCCTAAATTGTGGAACAACATCAGCGTTGACACCAGGAAAAGTGAAAACATCGTCACATTTAAAAATAGGCTCAAAACTGAATTGTTTAGGACTGTTTTCATTGAAACTGAATGGTGTCCCTTTCTGGTCTCAGAGAGTAGATCATAAATAGTAGATCAAAGTAGAGTAGATCAAATGCCTGTAAATGTGTGTTAGTGGGAGCATGATGAATTAATTTTATGTTAATCCTTTTTAATTTTAGCTCGGCGACTTAGAGCACATCATTTTTTGTGGATTTGAGCGTTTTATAAGTTAACTGTTACATTACATTATGTAACATAGCTCGAAGCAAGACAAAAAGGGGGTCGGGGAGGGGGGGGGGGGGGATAATTATTAAAATGAAAAATGTATGTACCGTACAGGCTTGGATATAATTACTCTGAAAACTATGCAAGTATGGGGATTCATGTCCATTTTAACTCACTGCATAATGATGTTCACTGTTAGGAAGTAAATGGGATGACTTAGTTGTAAGGAGATCGCCCTCATGGCATACTTGAAGTACAGGGTGACTAGCAACAAACAAAAAAAGTTTCAAAAAATGTATTTTCAGTGACATAATTATTAACTACTATGCGGGAGCAGTTTCTGATCATCTTTTTATTGCACTGGATTTTATATTGTGTTTCAGAATCTCATCCCCATTGCAAGAAAAGTAGGCCTACTATCAAGAACCGTCAGACCTAGTTAGTAACATCAATTTCACATTATTTTGAGGGTGATTAAAATTTAATGTTTTCAAATTTCCCATTGTTATCCCAGAAATGGGGTGGGAAATCAGGTATCTTGACTGTGCTAAGCAATTATAAGTAAGCCAGATTTTCGCGAGTGGACAATATGGCAAAGGAGGATTTCGATTTGTTTTGGCGGAGTCATCTGGTGACGTCACCTCAAGGGTGCCACGTTCCTGATGGAACATTGCTCTACTGGAGCGCAGCGAAGGAGGAAACTAGCAACTTTCCTTGGTCAAGAAGGGAAGGAACTTTCAGATCTCATCCTGTCACCGCTGTGGCTCGTGACCTCTTGACACAAGTCCGCGTGGCCACGAGGAAACAGGTGTGCGCTGTGTCGATTCTAACCAACCGTAGCCCCTGTGCTCAGTGTGCTGAAGAAGTACTAAAGACCGTCTCTCTGGCGAAAGAGAAGAAAATCAAACTCACAATTTCTATATCATTCGTGGCTTTGAGTGGGATTAGACGTCCATCTTGGACGTGGCGGGGTATGAGAGACTTGATATACGGCGTCCCTGTCAACGAGTCTAATGAGAACTCGCATGCTCTGCGTGAACTGCAGAAAGCAGGGGTCAAATTGTCCACCTTTGACCCGGATACTTGGAAATTCCTGCATGTTTTTCTGGGAAATGGATCAGTTTTGGAGAAAATCGGGACATTTTTAGGTGGGAAATACGCCCATGTGGAATCCAGACTTGAGGAGGACAGGTTGATGCACTCAGATTTTCTGCAGGTCACTAAAGGTTTGTGATATCTCGGGAGGAGTTCCATTTGAGTCACACAATAGAGATACTATAAGATAGTTCTCTAGATGGATGTTTTCATTAGTAAATGCGCTGCTCGGCAATTAACACTCAGAACATGAAATATCGCGACCTTAGTTCTTGTTTGTTCCAACTCCACTTTTTGCACATCTGAGAGATTCGTCGTTAAACGCTTGCCATTTTAGTGTTATGATAAGGAGTTAGAATACAACTGAACTGTGAAACAGCTTGGTAAGTGTCACAACGCATCTTAAACAAATGTCAAAGTGTGCATTTGTTATACCACCTCTACATACTAAAAGAGCTCCAGTTTTTTTCAGAAAATGGAAATAGAACAAACAATAACTAAGGTCGAGTTTTGCCAAATGACGTCAGTGACGTCTTGACGAAAAGCCGATAATATGACAAAAACCTTCACTGCGCCTTCCACAATACATTTTAAACAAGCGTCAAAGTGTGCATTTGTTTTACCTTTTCTACATACTAAATGATTTCCAGTTTGTCAGAAATTGGAGTTAGAACACATAAGAACTGAGGTGGCCATACGTGCCCGTCTTAAGTGTAACTTGTATGGTACTCCTTCATTTACTTCTGTTGTAGTTATCGATATTGTTGTCATCCTCGTTGTATGTGTTCTTTCTTTCATCGCTGTTGTTGTTGTCTCTATTGTTGGTGTTGTTGTCTTTATTACTGTTGTTGTTGTTGTTGATGATGATGATCTTCGAGTGCAAATACATGAATGTTCGAAACATATTACTACTAGAGACAGATAGACAGACAGACAGAGAAAGAGAGAGAGACCATGACAGAGAACGAGACATAGAAAGAGAAAGAGAGAGACACACAGAAAGACAAAGAGAGAGACAGAGAGAAAGAGGGAGAGAGACAGAGAAAGAGAGAAAGAGACAGCTAGAAAGAGAAAGAGAGACGGGCAGACGGACGGAAGAATGGGCAGACGGACAGACAGACAGGCGGACGGACAGACAGAGGGACAGACAGACAGTCAGAGATTACGAACAGACGAACAAGCGCTGACACAGAAAGACAAGAGACCGACAAGTAGATAGAATGACTGACATTACACAGAGAGATGGAAAGACAAAAAGACCAACACGTGGATGATTAAGAAGAATAACAAGCTGAAACAATTCTTGAAAATTATCAGAAACACCAACACTTTTTTGTGTATGTTATTGATTGACACGAAAGTATTTTCGTCGCTGACATCAGAAGTTATTTAGTACTGATTGTAACGACGTTGTCCCTTGCACAGCCAATGTTTTTTATTCTTCCTGCACAAAAGATAAAGGTAAAAAGTGTGTGGGTGTGTGTGTAATTTTGCACGAATGAGAAGCGAGGACAGGTGCAATGGAAGGAGAAGAAAGACCGCAAGAAGCATTGAGCTGTGTTTTCGGAAACCGTCAAAAATCCATCAAGGGGAAAAATGAAAGAGTGTTTCATGTGTACGGAAACGATGAATCCATACACGTGAAAGTATTCCTTCTATTTCACTACTTGAAAGGTTTTTGGCGTTTCTGTTGCTGTACACATGAAAACACAGCTTTATAACAGAAACAATCGATGAGCCAAATGCGAAGACTTTCAAAAGCAGCAACTGTTACAGAGCCTGCGACTCAACGATCAGACTGTACAGTCACAAAAAGCTCTGTAGCGGCGACCCGATTTGACACACAATGGGCGCAAAATCCGTTGTCTCTCGAAGCAGTAGGAGACCATCAACAACAACAACAACAGCAATAATGTGTGGTGAGGGGGTGGAGTGGAGGGGTCTGTTATATCGCTGGTCAAGTATCCTTGTGTCAGCATAAGGGAGAGAGAGAGAGAGAGGGGGGGGGGAGGGTAGTGCTGAGTAAAATTAACTGATAAAAATCGTCAGATAAGATAAAAATACTGTTCTGGCCTGTTGAGTGGCAATATCGAGGGTAATAACATTGTTCACAAAGGTATCCGCACAGAAAATGAAAGGAACGTTGCTTCAGTACGTGCAGAGTACCTGCCTGGCTTCATGTTATGATGCAAATGCATGCACAGTCAGAAATTTACACAGGTCATGTCCTTAATAGCAATCATATAATTATACATAGAAGCAATTTTCTACAAAGTTAACACAACACGTACTCAGCTATTTAAGAAATCTTGCTCAGCTCCGAGACAGCTGAATTTGAGAAAATCCGTCCGTCGACTTGCGCACGTATCATCCATGTCAGCAACGCAACAATTCGCACCAGACCCCTTCATAATTTAACAAAAAAGGCTAGTACCACAGAGCTCAGTGACTATTACACACCGTGTTTACACGCCCGCAAGTTGTGGACATATAGTGAAAGAAGGTAAGGTCCGTTTCATTGTTCCGTGTCTCGATTCAGACAACGCACACAGTGAACGAAAAAACGCATGACGTGACGCGAGCATTTAGTTAGAACAAAAAAGCATCCAAAATTTGTATCTGTGATCTGCCATATTTTGATGAGCTGTACACTGGTGCTTGTATTAAAAAAGCTAATATTATTATAAATGACCCCCAACATCCCCTGAACAAGGAATATATAAGATCTGTAAGAAGTTTAAGGCTGTTGTCAAAGAAAACTAAAACTGAGCGCTACTTTAAATCGTTTATTCCATCATCAACTAGGATGTTACAATAATGTCGTCATCTTGATCGTAATCTGTGCACAGTTGAATTATGTCCTGCGTGTCAGGTCAATGTGTTTTAGTTAGGGAAGCATATTGTGTGCACTGTTAATTTTGTTAATTTAGTTAATTTATCAGTGTGTGTGTATATATGTGTGTGTGCGCGCTATGTATCATACTTTCTGCTTCTGTAACTGTATTGTTATGTATTCAATGATCAAAACAAATTTCCTTGTACAAGGACGAATAAAATTTATCTTATCTTATCTTATCTTATCTTAACATGTGGCGTATAGTACGCACACAATTAACGCAGAACAAAGCTGGCCACTCCTCCCTTTCCCTTCGTATAGACCATTTTCACTTCCGCGTTACGGTTGTTTGCGGGGAGCCGCACGGCTTCAAAAAGCACCGCGTAGAGCAAAAACCTCCACTTGCCTTAGTGACGACATCTGAATATGTGCGCAGTATAAGCAAAGATGCATTTTTATGCCAGAACCAGCACGTAACGGGTTTGTACAGTTGGGTGCCCAACAAGAGGATGGCATTGTTCGACCGTTGTCCACCGCTTCCGCCCTACTGTTTACAATTGGGGCACACTGCCATTTTGTTTGCAAATCACGTGATATGGAGGACGGTAAATGAAAAGGGTCTATAGAAATGAGCATGCACAGCTTACCCCAAATCGTCCGCCATGTTTAGCTTTCAATTCGGCACACTTCGTAAACCATGCGCACCGTGGGAGTTCTGACTCTAATGTGTTCAATAATCTCTTTAGGTTTGAACAATTTTTTGGCAGGAAGAGGAGAAATGCCGTGTTATCGGAGGAGCAGCATACTGAGATGAACCCATTCTTTATCACAGTTTATGTCCGAAAAAATGAGCGCGTATAACTTGATAAGATGCGGTGAGCATTGTTTCTGTTTCGATGTATTATGAAGGTATGAGAGACACAGTGCTGCATTATAGACACCGCTGCTCTGAGCGATGGGCCAAATTTAGCCATTTTATCCGTCTTGATACCCTGTACCCCGGGCATAAAATTTACGACCTTCGTTCTTGTTTGTTCCAATTCCACTTTCTGCACAACTGAGAAATCCGGTTTCCTGGCTTTAGTAATAATGATAAGGAGTTGGAATAAATCGGAACTGTGAAACAACTTGATAAGTGCCACGATACATTTTAAACCAAGCGTCAAAGTCTGCATTTGTTATACCTCTTCTACATACTAAAAGATCTCCAGTTTTTTTTTTTTATTGCAGAATGGAGACAGAACAAACAAGAGCTGAGATCATGATTTATTTACTTGCTTGTCCTATGGAGTGCAATGTAGTACCGGCTGTATGAAATCTCCAGTTTAG
Source organism: Onchidella celtica (assembly GCA_963931925.1). NCBI lineage: Eukaryota > Metazoa > Mollusca > Gastropoda > Systellommatophora > Onchidiidae > Onchidella > Onchidella celtica. The sequence goes on along the minus strand of OZ007581.1, from coordinate 28,362,894 downwards.
CACTTAAACATTCAATCTCATTTGTTAATGTTCTTTTGCCCAGGTATATTCCTGACCTCACCAAGTTTAAGTCTCTCTCACACAGCGCTGACCATTCAATGGACTCGACCAGTCTCTTCCGTGGACAAAGTTTCCGAGTACAGAATCACCTGCAAAAAGGTCAGTGCTTTTGTAGTAGGGTATTTGTCATATTGTTGCATGTGCATTTTTGCTTTTTAGAGAAAATGAGGATTGAAGTTTGGCCGGCAAAAGGGCTAAAATACAATAAATATTACGTCACAAACACATATCTCGAAAAGTGTTTAACCGATTGGAATGACAGTTATACATGATGAAAATAGAAGTGAGAGAATCACTTTCGTGACAAAACGTCAAAATTGGCAAAATGTCGCGAACAACAATATGGTAGCTATCTCTCGCTATATTAAACATCCACAAAGTGTAAAGCTGTTGAATGTACTTTTTGCAATTATCGGTGTCATTAATAACTGTGCTGGCCACGTTCGTTACATACAGTAAAGCTGGATTTTCATGTAGGCGGAAACGGGGACGGCAAAGGGAACTTCAAAAATCCGTCAAGTAGTAAAAAGAAAGAGTGTTTCCATGTGTACGGAAATGGTGTTCCATATAGAAGAGAACATTCTCCCTATTTCACTACTTGAAGGTATTTGATGTATTCGTTGCAGTTTCCGTTTCCACACACATGAAAACCCAGCTTGATGCAATGACGAGTAAATAGACAAGGATGTTTGTTTTTTATCCGATAGAGGCCATGACCGTTCCTAGTAGGCAGATACGGGTACGAAATAGTGCAGGTTCTAATCCCGCGCTTGAGACACTTGCAGAGAGAGAGAGAGAAAGAAAGAGGGGGAGAGAATGAGAGAGTGATGAGAGAAAGAGAGAAAAAGAGAGCGAGAGAATAGGGTAGAGAATAAGAGCGGGAAAGAGCGAGAGAATGAGAGAGGAGAGAGAGATAGAATGAGAGAGAGAAAGAGAGAGAGAATGAGAGAGAAAATGACAGAAAGAAGGAGACAGAGAATGAGAGAGAGGAAGAGAATGAGACCGAGAATGAGAGACAGTAAGAGAGGGGGGACAATAAGAGAGAGAGAGAACGAGAGGGAAAGAGAAAGAGAAAGTGGGAGAGAGGAAGAAGAAAGGAAGACGTGTGGGTTCCAAATTATTTTCTTACTTTGCGTTCAATTCATTCTCACATCGGCGGCCTGTCGGTGACCCAAAAAGTTGTCTCTGATGAAGCCTCTTTGACTTTGTTGTGCTGTAAGGGGATGAAAAATCCCAACGAAACAAACACATCAAAATATCAGATAAAGAAAGGTGATTGTTGGGTTTTTTACAGGTAAAACCCACTTGATTTAGAGTTGTATTATCTCTGCCGTGTCACAGTGCCCCGTCGAGTGTAGTATTGGTTTTTTGTTCCCTATGATAATGATGATTAAAGTGCACTTGTAGTGATCACTTGATCGAGTCAAGCTTTTTGGCTCTGAACTTTGGTGTGAATCACTGTAACATGGATATGTGGGTGGATGGGTGGATGAATGGATAGATGGATGAACGGTTGATGGATGGATGGATGGATGGATGGGTGGGTGGGTGGGTGGGTAGGTGGGTGGATGGATGGACGGACCGGCGGGCGGACAAAAAGATGATGGATGGATGGATGATGAATGGATGGATGGATGGATGGATGGATGGGAGGATGGATGGATGGATGGATGGGTGGGTGAATGGATGGATGGATGGATGGATGGGTGGGTGGGTGGGTGGGTGGATGGTTGGGTGGATGAATTGATGGATGGATAGATGGATGGATGGGGGGGCGGGCTAGCGGGCGGACGAACAGATGATGGGTGGATGGGTGGATCGATGGATTGACGGGTGGATGGATGAATTGACGGATGGATGGGTGGATAGATGGATGGATGGATGGACAGGTGGATAAATTCTTGCATGGATGGATGGATGGATGGGCGGACAGACGGACTGGTGTATGAATATGTTGATGGATTATAGATGAATACGTTAGTGTTTGGTAGTCTTAATAACGAACCAAAAAACACCACGTAGCTGGACAGGTTAACAAACTGCTGGACACAGCCTGCTTGCCTGCCTGTCTATCTGACAATTCTTCATCTGAGCTGACTATTAGACTCCATGAAAGTTTCCTTGCATCCAAAAAGATAATCACATCTCACATTACGCAACCCTGGTTCTTGTTTGTTCTATCTCCATTTTTGGAAAAACTGGAGATCTTTTAGTAAGTAGAAGAGATATAACAAATGCACACTTTGACACTTATTTAAAATGCCTTGTGGCACTTATCAAGCCGTTTCACAGTTCCGATTTATTCTAACTTCTTATCATAACACTAAATCGGCAAGCGTTTAGCGTCGATTTTTTTCAGTTGTGAGAAAAGGTGGAGTTGGAACAAATAAGAACTAATGTCCTGATAATTCAAAAACTGTCTGTTACTCTGTTTACCCACACTTCTAGGTATCCATCAAAAACAAGGAGGATGACGAGAAGGTTTGGGCCATCCAGCAAGTGTTGGACAAAGTCGGAATAAAGATCACAGCAGTTGCCGAGTTGTCATCGGCCGAAGTGACAGACCTGGAACCCAACACATTTTACCACGTGTCTGTGGAGGCTGTAGTCAAGGGCATGGTGATTTGTGTTGCCAGGAAAATTTACAAAACTGCGGCCAAAGGTAAAAAAGTGGAAACGCGAAATGTAACAGTGTTCGCTGACATGAAACAGAACCAATCGATGTCCATTCTCTATTCACGATTTCTAGTCGTTGTCATGTTGCTGTTTGTTGTTTTTTTTACGCCCGACATAGGCCATTAATGATCAAAAACTAGCCAAATTTATTTAGGTTTTATTCTTTAAACTCTTTATGTTGGTTTTCTTCCTGTTTGTGGTCAAGTATGGTGTAGTTGTTGTTGTTGTCGTCGTTTTCTTGTTGTTGTTGATCATGATGATGTATTTGTTGTTGTTATTGCTGATGATGATGATGATGATGATGATTATGATGATGATGTCGTTGTTGTGGTTGTTGTTGTTGCTGTTGTTTATCTTCTTGTTGATGATGATGATGATGGTGGTGATGATGATGATGATGATAATGATGATGATGTTGTTGTTGTTATTGTTATTGTTGTTGTTGTCTTTTTTAAATTTCTTCCAAAACTTGTAAATTTGGTATGTATTGTTTCTGTGTAAGGTTTTAACTCACTGTCAAACACACACAAAACAAAACCAAAAACAACGATATTGGAACTTACACACTAAAGTCTCCTAAAATGTTTTATTTTGTTTATTTCCCCTGCCTTTACCAATTTGCCACCTCTGTATTGCCTCCCCTTCCAGTGTCCATCCCATCTCTCCAAGCCCCCAGTCCCAATACCAGAACCAGTAAGATGGCGGCCAGTCCACGCCCCCGCTCCTCTGCCGACACATCAACCAATGGACTGTCTGGCCATTCTGAGCAGGGAGTTCCCCCAGCACCAAAGGTCGCCATGGGCCTCAAGAGATCTAACTCAACTCTCAGTAATGCAATGAGAAGCTCACTTAGTAAGTAACAGCTGAGACCGGGTGCCTTGCAGAAACATAGCTCCTTTTGGTTTAAATGGAATTGCAGTAATAAATGTACTACTGGAAAACCAAGCACTATTTTTGTGCTTTTGTTCTTTCAGTTTTGGATTTGAGTTTTCATTTCATTTGTTGAAACTTAAATTTATGATAGAGGGAAGAGACAAGAAAGGAAAGAGAGGGAAGGAAAGAAAGAAAGCAAGAAAGAGAGGAAAGAGAGAAAGAAAGAAAGAAAAAAAGAATGAAAAAATAAAAGAAAAAAAGAAAAAACAAAGACAAAGACAGATAGAAATATGAAAAGAAGGAAAGAAAGAAAGACAAAATAGGAAGCAAAAAAGACAAGTCAACCAGAGAGAAAAAGATGAAAGAATCCGTCTGCATTTTACTGCGTATCTTTCGATATGGCTATATTAATTTTGGCCTTGAAATGTTTGTTAACTAGATTCGCATGTTTTATGTGGACTGTAACAAATACCGTGGATCAGATTCGAGTAATTGATTACTGCAGACCGAGAAAGACTTGGCAAACTTCAGTATTTTTTTTTTTACTTCGGCGTTTCTTTCATGTCTACTTATAAATTAGTCGTTCTGTCATTAAATTCAAAGTACCGGTATTCATTTCGACCACTTGACATGATGGAGTCAAAATCTGAATTCTTCTTTTTTTTTTCTTCTTTCTGCTTACTTATTTCATTTTATTTTATTCTATTTTATTTCGTTTCATTTGTCATCTAAAAGTTAGAAAAACACCAATATTTATAATGATGATAAGTCACGTGAGCTGTATATAACAAAAGAAAGGCGAGTGTGCGTCTGTCTGTGCGTTCGCAAAAAATACTGACTCATACAGCTCGGATTTACATGAAAATTTGAAGATGCCTTCTTTTCGCCCTGCAGAAGCTTTTTTGTTTTTGCATTTGGAGATTCCAAATAGTGGGGAAGTATTTTTTTTTTTTTTGAGTTTGCTTTGTTAAATAATATTATTCAAAGAAGTGCCGAGTCCCAGTCATAGACATACCACACGAACTGTGGTTCCAGTATATGCAAAGGATTTACTGTATTTTTGTCAGCAGGTCGTGACGTAGCCAATGAGGTCAGAGCCGGGACTGGGTTGAAGAGATGGAACTCGCTACGTGGTGCAGGGGATAGACCGCTGGCTGCTGGTGCAAGTCCTGGGCGGAAGGTTTCTGACACAGCAGCGGCTGGTGGTGGTGGTGGCAGTGGTAGAACTACGCCATCCCGTACCAACAGCACCGGCAGCAGTACCAAGAGTAGTGCTAGGAAGATCAGCAGTAGTTGTGGTAGTAGCCCTGCAGATGGTGCGGGAGATGATACTGTCTTTGTGTAGTTCTTTTTTTTTTTTTGTCTTCACATTTGTACTGTGATGTTTCTCTCTTCACGGTCATTTTCTGTTGTGACTAACTAAATAGAAACAAAGAAGGACAAAGACAGATAAAAGAATGGAAGGGAAAAAAGGAAGAAAGAAAGAAAAAGGCAAATAGAAACATGGAAAGAAAGAAAAAGAGGAAAAGGAAAGGAAAGAAAAAGAAAAAGGCAAAGAGAAAAATGGAAAGAAAGAAAGAGAGGAAAAAGGAAAGGAAAGAAAGAAAGAAAGAAAAAAAGAAAGAAAGAAAACAGGATGAAAGAAAAGACAGGTGGAAAGAAAAAGGAAAAGAATAAAAGAAACAAAAAAAAACAAACAAAAAGAGGAAAAGGAAAGGATAGAAAGAAAGAAAGTAAGAACGATAGAAAGAAAGGAAGGAAAGAGGAAAGAAAGAAAGAAGGAAAGAAAGAACAAGTACTTGAACACAATATTATGTACATTGAGCAGAGAGAACGATTAAGAGGCAGAAGGTGGTGAAAAAGAGAAGAGTGTTGAAAGAAAGAAAGAAAGAAAGAGAAGAGAAGGTATTCAAGAATAAATCATTGCAAATAAAAATCGTTTTTGCATTCTTTGATTTTGTACAAAATGTGCACGTCTTTATACTGATAATGATAGTAGCTAGCACTGTTCAGTACTTCATTGTGCTCCCCATCAATGCATCTTAGACTGAAAGTATTGGTGTTACCTGCACGTTCGACCTCCAAAAGTATTTTTTGTTTGTTTGTTTGTTTGTTTGTTTGTTGTTGTTGTTGTTGTTGTTGTTTTGCGCTAGGGATAAGTAATTTAAAGCCTTTTGTGACTCCACAGCTAGAGGGCTCCTCTCGAAATACTCCTAACAACAGTCTTAATTAATTTTTCCTTCAGATTTCCTTTTTGTTTTCCTCTTGTGTTTTGCTTGAAAGGGTAAGGGGGCAGGGGTAGGGATTCGATAAGATTTATACAAAAATACAACAACAAACTAACAAAAAATAAGTACGTACGGTCCCCAAGTGTTTTACTCTGGGGGCTCGTACTTATAAGTAACTATCCCTAACCCCGTTCTTATCCTCAACCCTAAATCTTATCGAATCCCTAACACTGCCCTTTACTCCCCCCCCCCCCCAAAAGGAAAATAAAAAGAAAATCTGAAAGAATAATTAATTAAGGCTGTTGTTAGGAGTATTTCTAGCTCTGGAGTCACAAAAGGCTTTAAAATACGTACCCCTAGCGCAAAAAAACAACTTTGGGAACGTACGTACTTGTAACAGCATTCTTCTGAACATTTCTCCCGTCTAGGGAGACTGGCCTTGGGGAGAGGTGAGATGGGATACCCCAGCTGTGCAGGAGGAAGGAGCGAGGGCCATAATTGTTAGACACACTACCGTCACATAGCGACTCTTAGTTCTTGTTTGTTCTATCTCCATTTTCTGAAAAAACTGGAGATATTTGAGTAAGTAGAAGAGGCATAACAAATGCACACCTTTGACACTTGTTTAAAATGGGTTGTGGTACTTATCAAGCTGTTTCACAGCTCCTACTTTATTTTTATTTTTTTGTTGTCTCAGATATTGAAATATGATTTGGAATGTATTCATTCCGTGCACGACTCAGTGGTCACAGATGACTGAATAGAAGAGTACAAATTCAAAGAACAGAACAAAAAGTAGATAGATGTTTAATATGTAAATAAGTAAAAGGATTTAAATGGAACAAATAGAGATAGAAAAAATAAAATAATAGTACATTTATAACAATATACACACTTCCGATCTGTGCTAACTCTTTATCATAATACTAAAGCCGCAAACGTTTAACGTCGAATTCCTCAGTTGTGAAAAAAAAAATGGAGGTGGAACAAACAAGAACTAAGCTCGTGAAATACATCCTAATAAATATCCAGATGTTTTCTGACGTGTTCATGATTAGAAGTAAGTATCTCTCTTCTTTTCCCGGTAGCCAGATATAACATGTATTTACTGCGTATGCATCGTTATACAACACTAGCCCTTGGCCCGGAGGCGAATCTACATTTTGGAGGCCCTGAAGCTTGATCTGTTATGGGACGCCTTCTCAACCAGCAATAGTAGCGCAACATCCAACAAGGTCCAAAGGGCTTTGCTGTCCTTGTAAGGGTCTCGAAGCTTAAATGGCGGCGGAGAACGGGCCCTCCGGGATTAGGCGCCCTGAAACTTAAGCTTTGAAGTTTCACAGTAGATCCGCCACTGCCTGCCTTGGCCGTGGGAGTCCAGCTTCGGTTATTTGCTATACGGTTATTAATCTGTCTTCGTTCCTTTTAGTTGTTACCTTTAGCACATTACTTAGCCATTAACACATGTACTAATACCACAGTGATTAGCCTGCCTTTCCGAGTGACCGCCCCACATTAGAGGACCAAGTATTTTCTCTGGAAACAACGGGAGATGATTCGACATCAAAGGGGAGACTAGTATGAATTAAATGAGTTGTTTGCCCTGACTCCTAATTATCATGCTGGGAGTGCGCGAGCCACTTTGTGGCCACTGGCGCGTGAAATGCACGCGCGCTGGATCTGGTTAGGGGTGAGCTCTCGGTCTCTTTTAAGTTACCACCCTGATTGTCTGTGATGGGTGGAAATTGCTGGCAAATGCTGGCGTATTTTGGAAATGTAGACAAGACCAGTTATGCCTCTGCACAGCGCTGCCAGTCCTTAGAATATTTCGCAAGAACTTGGGTTTTGGGTGTTACCTTGGTGATCTTGGCTTTTTTTTTTTTTTTTCTTTAAATTTCTTGGGGTTTTTCGGACTTTTGTGTATTTCGTCATAGTTCTCTAAAACTGTAGTATTTAGTTTGGACTACTTTTCAGGAGAAGCAAAAATAAAAAACTGTTTCATTTTAGCACTTATAGTAAAGTTGCGACGAATGTTTGAAAGTTCGCTACCCGATTCTTTTTCGGCTTAGGAGTCCATAAAAAGAAAATTATTCCATGCGGTTTTGAATGTCGTTGAATATAATTATATGAAAATCGATTTTTTTAGTTACTACAGACTTATTGGGTGGTGACGATTTGCTATTATTTCTCTCTAAAAGAAAGTGTACAAAAAATTGCCCTTCCACAGTACTGACAATACCATTTGCGATTTAAAAGGTGACAAAAGCTAAATAGGCTGAGGGGGAGTTTGAGACTGTTTGTATGATCTTTTGCCTGATCTGCCAGCTAATCACTGACACGCAAAGCTTAATGCAATAATTCAGTTTATGTGTTAAGGCCTTTGGCATTTACACGTTACTATTCTTGTTTCATTTTTCTTGTTGCGGTAGGGGTTCACTTTTTTAGAATTTTTGCCCTGGCAGCGGCCTGTTCGGCCTGCTCTTTTCGATTTCCAACTGCCAGGGTATCTTTAACGTGCGCAACGTACACACGCGCCCTCCGAATTTTTCGGCCTTATCCGAGAAGACTAGGTGCTCGATCCTACCTACCATAGGATCAGGGACATGAAAATATGAGAAAAATCCCAACATTCCAACATGCCTGCACCGACCGGGATTCGAACCCGGTACTTTCGGCATGAGAGGCGTGCACCTTGCCTCTAGACCACCGTGCCCCTTTTAGTTCAATTTATAACGAAATGGTACAATTTATATGCATTTGTGGGGGAGATGGAAAAAATCGTGGGATTTTTAAATTTTCTTTTTAAGCCCGTCTTGGGATTTTCTTTAGTGAACATGGGATTGTTGGGATATTTGAAAATCTCCACCGGCAACGCTGCCTATGCACATATTACACACCACTCTGCTGTGTCGGGGGGAAGAAAAAAGAAAACTGTCCACGCCAATCTAGATCAAATTCAGTTTTTAGCAGCATTTTATTGAATGGAGTATGATCTATCTTTGTAAAAGGATTATCATACGACTTATAGTTTCAAAACGGAAATTCTACAAATAATGAAGGTGGATATAATGCAAAATGTTGTTTTTGTTTTTTGCATCTCTTTTTGATTTTTGCACTTACGGTCTTTTTCCTCATCAATTCAGCAATTGCTTCTATCAAAGAAATGTTTTCTATTCTGGTGGTAATTTCCATTTTTCTGCATGGAAAAACAAGAAAAATCCGAGGAGAAATCAAGAGTGAAAAATAGCAATTTCTATGAGGGCGGAGATTGCTTTAACATTGATCTCTGTCAGTTTCATTGGGAAAATTGAAATAATCAGACCATTCCTTTATCCACGGGCACAATTATTTCAGTCTTCACATACTTTGGCCAGCATTATAGCATTGCGGACATGCTTTTTTACAGAATCTTACAATTTGCTTTGTAGGGGAAAAATTGCTTTTACTTCACTACCATAACTGAAAAAGCCTTCGCCCCCACACATTTGGTTTGGGGAGGCTCTGGGTAAGAGACAATGAAGATGGTATGTTTGGTCGCATAAAATTTTAACTATTCAGAATCAATTAATAATTAGATCTATCATAAATCGTTAGAAACACATCACTCTGGGGATTATTATATACGAAGACATCATGTACACGATGTTATGCTTCAAGCCTCAAGAAAACCGATATGTTCAGTGGTGGAAGATGATCCGCACGTGCGACACCTCTGGACCAATCATCTAATTAGAGAGGGGAAGTAACTCTCGCACGTGCGACCAGCGTAACAGGAAATCAGCTGCAGAGTCCGGCTGTTTGCAAATTTCCCGGCTTAGTTTACAAAAGCCAGAAGGAAGCCACAAATGTGACACCTCGGGCCAATTTGAATCGTTTACATTGCCAAGTTGTACGTGTGTGAAGTCTCTGGTAACATTCTGCATCTCTCGTCCAGTCTGCCATGTTATGTGAAAAAGCCGTAACTCCAAAAAGAAAATTTTAAGGACACGTTAAAGACATTTTGAGACTTTGGTTCTTGTACGTTCCAACTTCACTTTTTCCAATAGCTGAGAAATTCAACGTTAAATTTTATGGCTTTGGTATTGCCAGTTGACCCGCTGACTCGAGGAATACACAGTTGTGATCCTTAACGTTGAGTTTCGATCACGAACGGGTAGTATAGAGCAGAACCAAATTTCCTGCTATGCTTTTTAATTCTACTGGAAGAAAATGCGTCTTTTTTTCCTACTCAAAATGCCGGAACACTTTCTTCTGTTCAACTCAGTTGTGGCTCAAAAAACAACTAAAATATGGAAAATATAGCGAATTTCAAGACCTTCTAAAATATGCACATGTACATCTTTGGGTCTTTCTATGCGTAAAATGATATTTTGTAGAATTTAAGTCTAAGCGGTTAAAAAGCCTTTCATGATTACATTGGGAGCTTACTTCTTTTATGATACGATTATGATGATAAAGTGTTAGAGTAAATCGGAACTGTGAAACACCTTGATAAGTGCCACAGCGCATTTTAAACAAGTGTCAAAGTGTGCATTTGTTATATCTCTTCCACATACTAAAAGATCTCCAGTTTTTTTAGAAAATGGAGATAGAACAAACAAGAACTAAGGTCGGGATTTGGTATGCGCCCCGCTTTATTCTTGGTTCAAATACTCTTTTGTTATGACCAATGGAAACTATTTGTTGTACAAAATTATAGCCTATATGGAAAGAAGACATTTTACATTCTATAGAACTGTGTTTAAACGTGAATTTGACCAAGTTTGACCCGAGCGATTTGTTTTCGTACCGTGGTAGTATTGCTTAGCTTTGGCGAGTGTGGGACGGGTGGTTCACTGGTGATGGACATGAATGACCGGTTTTGTTGGAGAATGGCATTAATGATAATACTGATCGTTTTATGGAGATGAAGAATATAGGTGAAAACGGTGCAAAATGACGCAGCTGATGAAAAGTGATTGATGATGATGATGATGATGATATGGTGGTTGTGGTGGTGATGGTAATGGTGATAATGATGATGATGATGAAGACAGTGGCGGTGGTGGTGGTGGTGGTGATGATGATGATGAAGCTGATGATGATGATGGTGGTGGTGATGATGATGATGATGAAGCTGATGATGATGATGGTGGTGGTGATGATGATGATGGTGGTGGTGATGATGATGATGGTGGTGGTGATGATGATGATGATAAAGCTGATGATGATGATGGTGGTGGTGATGATGATGATGGTGGTGGTGGTGGTGGTGATGGTGGTGGTGGTGGTTATGGTGAGGATGATGATGATGATGATGATGATGAAGATGGTGGTGATGATGATGGTGGTCATGATGATTATGATGATCATAATGATGATGATGATGTCGGTGATGATGATGATGATGATGATGATGATGGTGGGGGTGTCGCGATGATGATGACGACGACGATGGTAGTGAATGATATTGTAATCATATTAAGACAAATGCGAAAAGATCCACTTTTCATTATTGCTGTTTTCCTTGTTATTCTTCATTTTGTTTCTGTTCCTGTTGCTCTTTTTTGTTATCTACTTCGCCGAAATTTGAGTCTGAGTTTGGAGCGAGCAAATCGGCACGATAACGCCCATATTGAGCTTTGAAGAAACAAGGCGATAGACAGAATTTTGCAGAACGATAATTATGACAGAAGGAAATTTTACCAGAACATACAGACAAAATTAATATATTATTATGTCGTCAAGTCTTCATTTTGAACACTTTACCACAGTTGGGACTGAACATTCTAGGGTCAGCCAGTCCGAAGCACCAAAATATAATGTAGGAGGGGGGGGGGGTTGAAAATGATGACTGTTGCTGGCAATTACAAGCTGTATTTGATTGTATACTATAATAAGTAAGTGTATAAATGCTGCAGGGAGCGGAGAGAATGAACGACCATGCATTTTGTCTGTTTGTTTGTTTGTTTAATGTTTTCTAAGATTGTTCACATGATTCTTGTGTGTTTTTGAATTGGCCGCCAGGCCGGTAATAAACTCAACTTGAAACTTGAAACTATAAAGATGAACCAATTATTTAATAATTACTGGTAACTTCACACTAGTGACTGATAACTTCTCGTATTTGACCATCCCTTGTAGAGTCAGAATCACAGCGATGTAGTTATGGGTTCTGGACTTCAAACTGGCCAATTTGAGCGAGTTTGTATGACTGACAGACTAAGACTGGCCGCTACAGACAGGTGTTGGTGCTAATGTTACACACTGGTATTTACAAACCAATTATGTTACAATGTCTGCAAATACACAGTGCCATGTCAGACATGCTCCGCAGAGGGAAAAACGCCACGAACGAAGGAGTGGCGTACTGCTAATGAAGAGGTTTATGTGGCGTGCAAAGCTTACAGAGAATGCTTAACCTTTTTTTTTTTTTTTAACTGTGGCAAAATGAAAAACGTCTATGGTAACAAAGCCTCAGACGAGAAGCAAACAAGAAGAAAACTATACAATGAATTGGAAGCAATGAAAATAAAACAGGCTATGTGAGCTTTGAGTCACGAAGGACTTTTTATCAAGCTGAAAAAAAATTGAAAAAAACTTCGGCAGTTTCTGGGAGGTGACAGTTTCAATGCAAGTACCAGCCCTGAATCGGGTCAGTTGGTCAGTCCCCAGCATTTCTATGCTCTCACTGCAATTCATTGGCCCAATCAGCCATCTTTGAACACACACAGTCTGACGTTAGGGAAATTATTGAAGTCGTGGCCATCTTCGTTTGCCAGGGGCGAACAATAATAACATGTTTTCCCAGTTATTCTACGGGTAGATTCTTTTCATTTTATATCAACTCATCATATATTGGGGGCATAAATCTCCTGGACGAGATTAACTTTCTTTAGAATAGATTTTTTTTTTTTGTATTTTGCATTTTGTATCCTTCTTTAATCCCATTTTGGAAATTTGCCTTGGTGTCATTGCAGCCCAGTTACAACTGGAGTAGACATGTCGTCGCCACAGTGCAGCGCCCGTCAGCGAGGGATTTTTTTTTTGGGGGGGGGGGGGGTTAAGTATAAATTTTATTTAATTTTACAAGGCAAGCAGCAAGTTCGGTCTGCTCTTTTCGATTTCCAACTGCCAAGGTATCTCTGACGTGCCTGACATGCGCAACGTGCACACGGGCCCTCCGAATTATTCGTCCTTATCCGAGAACACCAAGTGCTCTATCCTACCTATATGATCGGGAAAAGGAAAATATGAGGAAAATCCCAAAATTCCAACAAGCCTGCGCCGACAGGGATTCGAACCTGGTACCCTCGGCATGAGAGGCGAGCACCTTTCCTCTCGACCACAGTGCCAACAGATATTAGTAGCTTTGATATTATTCAGTATTGCTTCAACAAAAAAGAGCCATATCCAGGTGATTAAAAATGTTATCATGACATCCATCACTCTTTTTAACAACTGACTCCTTCATTCTTTTAAATCATTCAATACATTCATATATACTTCCACGCACTTAAAATCTGTCTTTACTTCTAAAAGCTCACTTCAGGCACCTATTACCTGTCCAAAAACGAACTCATACAATACCGATCTTCCAGTTATCCTCACATATTTCTTGCATCCGATTCTTTCTGAGAGATTACAACGGGCCGTTCAACAATTTATAGTTTGTCTTTTCATCATTCCTCTTAATCAGGGTCGGATTAAGACCTTTAGAGGATCTAAGCACTTAAAAGATTTTGGTCCCCCCCCCCCCCCCGTATTAGACACAGGGGCAATGTATTCATACATTTGAAAACAAAACCGAGTCTTGTACGCCAGCGAATACTTTAATTTTTCCGTTTATTGCAGGGGCCCCTTTTTGTGGACCCTGGTTCAGCTGCACCATTTGCAGTTTTGCACCATATGGTCCATGGTAAATCCGGCAAATGAAAAATTTCTGCGGTGCCCCCCTTGCCTTGATGCCCAAAGCACGTGCTTATTTTGCCTAATGGTTAATCCAGCCCTGCTCTTAATCCTTCTGTCAAAATATCTCGTAGAGATCCTTTTTTACCTCCAGAAAGCACCCACCAGTTGCAGAAAAATGAACAAATTTTGGCACTCCTTCTGTAAGCCTGGGCCAACTGTCTATCGGCACGGAGGGTGTTTAGTCTTAGATTAAGAGCCGTTAGCTGGAGGTGCTAGGTTTACGGACGGCCACTTAGGAAACAATTAGAATGTGCGTTAGAGAAAATCGCCGGTTAATTAGCAACTCACGACAGGAGGTAGATGAACCGGTAGCTTTAATAGACAGAATGGATTCTCTTCAGAGATCTGTGGTTTTCCTCTTGTCTCCATAGCGGAACTGTTCATCCTTCTAATATTTGTAGCGATTCTTTTTCAGCAGAATTTGCTTTCAGAAAATAGAGCAAAGTGTTTGAGGAAAACAGTTCTGAAATTCCGTTGTTGTTGT